>RXPK01000326.1:637293-854961 GCA_004143645.1 Protaetia brevitarsis | reverse complement strand
TCAAAATACCAAAAGTAGGCAATTGAAAAACTTGAATACGAAATTAATATTACAAAGTTATCTATACGAAAGTGTTAATATGAAATTAATTTGAAATATACGGCGACATCTATCGGACAACCACTTTACCAATTCTAAATTCACCCGATACCAAAAATACTGCCAAAGAAAGAATTTTCTGGAATTTATTTTATTTATTTAAAATTCAAGGCCCCACAAAATTTTAAAATAAAATATTTAGCTCATGTTTTTAATTCCATTCTAAAAAAGAACACAGGCGACATCTGTTACTTCCAACAAATTTCATGTTCGAGTTTAAAAAAAGGAATCTATTTTAAAACGATACGTCAAATTAATAGGCAAATATTTAAAAATTTCTAATAAAAAGTTTATCGAAACCACTAAGCAGGGTAATATCTGAAGAATTGTAAGCAAAACTACGAATGCATACATTTCAAGACAATCATTTAACTTATGCTGACTAGAATTTTAAAACGCCCCGCAATGGAACAGAAGGTTATTATTAGTGAACTGGTTGGTTTCAGGATTAATAGGTAAAGCAATACAAAAACAGGTTACGAGGAAAGAAAAGAAATTAGAGGCGAAGAAATGGATTTTCCTCAGGCAGCAAAGACCGGAGATTTATAGTGGTGTAAATTTAATGTAACCTTTTAGGATGTAATTATTTGATTTGTTAAGTGATTACAATGCAACGAAGGGCTATATTTTAAAACACAAACCGACCCATGTTTATTCATTTAGCGCTATGGTCGGTTGGATTATTTCCATAACATATCGCATAATTTAGATTTTCTTTGTGAGTTTTTTAACTCCACATTATTTATTGTTTTGTGTTATATAAATCTTTGTTAATTAAGAGAAACAAATATGCATGAATGAATGATAAACATATTGCAAATTAAGCTTCGAAAAACTGGTTTTTAAAAAAAGTAGTGTTCTTGTTTGTTCAACTTGCATTTCCCTTTGATAAAACTACATATCCCCATCGATGAGGACAATGGTTAAAAATTGTCGGTTATTACTCTATGTAAGAGTCTTAATTTCTTTTATGTCAGGTACATAACGGTTCCTCCCACCATTCCCTCGGACTTCGGCCTACAGTTTATGCCCAACGCATGATTCGATGTGGTTGTCGGAAAATCGGCGGCTTATCATCAGGCAACATAATTGCACCATTGTTTACGTCCGTTATTCCGTGCATGTGTTTGGCCGTACGATAATTTTAATTTAAGAATCTTGATTCACGTATCATTCCGGGATTGGATAAGAAACTTATATCGATAAATTCAGCAAGGAGGGAGACACCATTTTTACGGTTTTTAGGACGGGAAAAAAAGCGTTTGCGACAGTTTATATATTCGTTAGATTGTGCACGGTTAATTCGGTTTGGGTTTGCGGACATATAACGAAGTGGATCAGATTATATTATCTAGGAATTCGATTTTTTTCAGCAGTAAAGCATGATAAACGCTTGAAAATGCTTCCTGAAGATGTAGAATTAAGCTATACAGAAGTTGGGACTTTTATGCAATTTGCATAATGATTGGTGTTAATAGAGTATTAACATTTGTTATATACATACTAGTTATCAACCCTTATGGACAAAATAGGTTAAAACGGATTTTTTTAACAATTTTGGACAAAAGCGGGTAGTGATGGCAGCAACGGACGTTGGTTGCCCATCTCGATTTAAATATAAAAGTTTTATAGTTAGACTACGAACTACAAGATGGCCCTCTTACCGCGTTCCGCAAATATTATTTCAATGGCAAAAATAAGGTTTGTATTGTTGCTGAATCTAAGAGATACAAGGAATTTTTACGCGTCTTGTTTGAAATTTAGATGATGATTCGTAGCGTTGTCTTGGTTTGTTTAAAGAGCAAGCAAATCCCCAGTCACAAAGAGTTGGCCTTCTTCCTATTCCCGATTCGGCGGATTCACGGTGTCCTAGGCAATTACGAAGCAAATTTGTGCAACATTAAACCTTACTTCGCACTAACACCTTGTTTAAACTGTCGTTTTGTAAATTTAATCAGATATATTAAATACATTTCAAATATTTGCAATAAATGGATAATATAATAATATAATGTAATCAAATAATAGATTACCAAGTAATTTAATGTATATACTGATATAAATTTTAAAACTTCATTTGGTAGTAATTTAATACTGATATGATGCTTTTTATTGTAGTCCTAATTCTTGTTTGAACAATTACTTTACTTTCGTTTCATAAAGCTGTGACAATTGACATATAAATAATAAAATTAAGGTTAATTGCAATCGGCGGTTTTGTTTGTGAGCATCTTTAAATCAGCTCTGAGGACGCTCTCAAGTTACCTCATGACGTCAGTTAGATACTGCTTCAAGCACACAAACAATCAAAGTTATTAGTTGCCTCGTAAGTTTTTCAACCAATTCAAGAGAAAGTGCGCGAACGCGTTCACCATGTATATTGGTTTTTTAATAAGGTGAAGATGTTCGTACATGTAAAAAAACGAATTTCTTTATTATCTATATACCTAATTATTAAAGATATAGTAAATCAAGTAATACATGTTTTGTAATATATTAAGGAAAAACGATGACATATGGAGCATAATCATTAAAGTAGAACCAAGAAATATTTGTAAAAGTAAAGTACATGGTACATACATGTAAGAAATAATAACGATTATATGTTATCAAACTAAATATTTATTTTATTCTTTCTTATTGATATAAGTGCAAATTAAGTTACCAGAATAACATTAATTTTAAAAATAAGAAAACTAAAATTTGATGAAGTAGTTTTTATTTAATGTTTTTTTTTTTTTTCTGGCAATTTTTCGGTCTCTTTAGATTTTTTCTCTTTTCAGTGATACTTTTTTTGTTTTTAAGTTAAAGATATTTATACTGAAAAATAAAATCGTCAATTTAGAAATTGTTCAATTAATTGTTTCTCAACAAGAACGTGTCTTTGCAATAAACGATGCTATCACGCGACTCATCACGCACATTGGGCACTAGGTGTTGACAGGCAGGCCTCGATTGCTCCGTATAAATCCTCTAGTTGTTTTGATCGAGTAAGAAAAAGCCACGCATGTAAAAAACCTACCATGCCCGTAAATCACGTGGATATTTCGATGCACAGGCCTGTGGGCACAGCGATGACCGGGCTATATACATAACTTGTTTGTTCGACCACGAACGATAACGGCGGCTGTGTTTTCGCAATATTCTTGCGCTTTGGCGGCGTCTTAGATGTAGTTGTTTATATTAAATATTCCGTTTCAGGCGTTTCATTGAAAAATAAGAATTGCTTAAATTAATTTATATTTTGAATAAGTTTTTACAACTCCGTTAACAAGACTTATTGAAATAGTAAAAGTGACATTTTCTTATTTCTTGTAACTTCATTGAAAAAATGATAAAAAAAAGTAGGAATAAATAGATCACTAACTATTTAACATGGAATAAGCTTTGAATTCTTCAAAATAAGGTAATGTTTGTAATATAGGAACATCAGCAATATAAATGGATGAATTTTGTTTTTTTTTTTTTTTTTTATTTTATATATTTTCCTGGGACCCGAAAAGCCAGACTCTCGAATATCAGGGTGTGGAGATTACCATGGAATGCTAAAGTTATTAAAGTAAATTCATCCATAAAAAAGAATTTCCGCTCCTTGAAGATCGATAATAATTTTTCCTGACATTTTAAACAAATTTTTTTCTAAGTAAGAGGGTAACTGATATTTGGTAATATATTAAGTAATTATTTTTGTTATTATATTATCTATTAATTTTCTTACGTTTTGATTGTATTACTGAGTCACAAGAACGTTGGGTCCGACAGTAGGTCTATGCACGCAAGCTATACGAAATCTTTTGGTGCCTGGCAATTTACAAAACATTCGTTATGTGTAGCTGAAATCCTTAAATTCGGTGTGATTCCAAAGAAGCTTCTCTCTTTGCATTGATAAATGATAAGGGTAATATGTTAATTAATGAATCTAGACTACAATAAAAATGCATCATATAACTGTATTTATGTAACCTACCAGTGAAGTTTTTAAAATATAATGATCGTTCTTTACATCAATTCACATTGGTATCATTATATTATCCATACCGTGCATATTTGATGGCAGGTATAAATTCGGATTACATTTACAAACGACAGGTTTACAACACGGTGTTAGTGCGATTAGGTTAATGTTGCACAAATTGCTCGGACGTCGGATCGCGAGCAGAAAGAGGACTTCTTTGTGAATCTGGATTTGCTTTGCTCTAGAACAAAACAACACGCACAAATCATGCTCTAAAATTACAAATAAATGCGTTAAGATTCCTTGGATCTGCTTAGATCAGATAAACAACCTAATAAAGAAGAAAAAAATAATATTTTGAGGTTAGTTCTTTTTATCAGTTATAAATGGCAGAAACTTCGCAGTATGCGTTCTGATTAAACACAACTTTTGTATATCTTTTAATTCTTGGGGGCATATTCTGCCATGCCTTGATGGCTTAAAGTGTATTTTGCAGTCGATGAAGAAGCAGAAGTTTCAATTAAGATCTAGCCGAGGAGTAGTAAAAGCTTCGAATTCGGGGAAAATCGTTTTTGACACAACGACAAGCTGATTGGACAATACAAAAAGACAGTAAATAAGAAGTTACGTCCTTCTTCCAGATTTCCAATTCACACCGTTTTCTCAGGCGGTAAAAGAAACTGTAGAGTGGTATAAGAAAAATCATGCAACAGCACGGAATTAGAATGTTTATTTTATTAATATCACTTTGTATATTATATTATTATTTTTATTATTAAATATATATCAAATAAATTAAAATTAGTTTAATTTACACCCATTTTTATTAGTATATATATAAATTTTTATTTAACAATTGGAAGAAATACGTTCTTATTTAAACATCTTGCTTAAGACATTAAATTCCCTCCTGCTTCGTGATTAGAGGCATCAATATTGTAAAAAGCGCGTGAAAAGTGATTATGGAGAAAGACGCACCCAAAACCCAAAACATTGCACCGTGAGCACCAACTAGGTAATAAACAGGTAATGAACACAATGCCACCACTCCGTATTGTTGTGCTAAAGTCAATTCCTTCCCCAAAACGACGAATTTCTTCTCTCTGTGACGTTGTGATAATTTATAACCTGCATAAAAGCTGCCGCAGATCGCGAACAAAAGTAACGGAGAGGTTATCAAACAATACGCGACTAATCCGAGAAAAACGAACAGATAATTACTTTGGAAGTATTCAATATTCCTCATTATCCGCCTGCTTAATCTCGGTATCGATGGTGGTGGCTTAAAATTAGAGGATTGCAGGAAAACGAGCCACGGCCTGACGTTCTGTCGCTGCTGTTGGAACCAATCTTTCGGATCTGGTACTTGCGTGGGGAATTGTAAGAAGCTAAAATCGAAACCTCAGGTGTCTAATATCGCGTATATAATCTGTGAATTTACCCGAAATAGATCTTCTTTGATTGTAACAGCTCAGGTGGAGTTACCATTTCTCCCGAAACGTCGATTGAAACGTCTGCCATCTTAAAATCGGTTTAAATTACGGTTGATTCTTAAAAATTAAAGCAATTCGAAAGGATTTTAAATATTTTATTATTGCTGACGTTGATATATTTTCAAAAATTCCAAATTAAATAGCCAGCTGTCAAAATTATCTGTCAAGTTATTAACCGCATTCAGTCGATGTACCGCTAAGTAATCGATGTTACAAACGCTTATTTTATACCGAATTCTAAAGTTCGAAAGCTCAATATGTAAAAAAACCGTATTTTAAATATAGTATACTAACGAAACTAATCGGTAAGTTTTTTTAAATGCCGATTATATCACGGATAAATCCGGTGAATGCCATCATTATGAATCTACTCCAATAGGAATTTGTGTTTTGAGGCATCAAAACAAAGAACCCCACTCAGCCAATCGCAACGCCGGAACGAGAATTTCAAATCGAATCGGAGCGCGCGATTGGCCGAATTCATACGGCAGATGCGTCATACGCCATTAACCGTTTCCCGAAGCTCCCTGAAAACACCAAAATAAGAAAAGTCGGCGATAGGCGTCGATTTCGCGATGTGAAAAGTGAAAATTCGTCATATTCCCCGTTTTAGGTGAAATGAGTTACGCCGAGTGTGCCGTCTCGTATCCGCGAGAATTCGAGAGCGAAGAATTGGACACGTCCTCCGGCTGCGACATGTCTTTCGAATTATCCAGCGACAATCTGTCGTTGCTGAGCCCCGTGTTGGGGCATGCGCCCCGAAAATTGGACTTTTCCGATTGCGACACGCATATGGGCACGCCAGGACCGAAGACGTCGAATTACAGCCCTCCGTATCGGCATGTCAGAGCGTTGAGACTATTCGACAGCCCCCTGACGCCTAAGACGATTTTAGAGAAATCGTCAGCTTGCGCTACACCCGCACCTAGGACGAGATTATTCGGTTCTGATAAACCACGGCCCGTAGCCAGCGCGTACGCCAAGAATGAGAGACCACCTGCTAATGTCAATCCGTTCACTCCGAATGGTAATTTCTAGAATTAAGCATTATTAATACCATCCATACTTACACGCAATTCTCCGTAGGGATGTTACTGACGAAGAAACGAACGAGATCTGTACGGTCGCTGGTAGGGTCACCAGAAATGTCAGTTTCCAAGTTCGATTTGCACGATTCCGATGCTTCTGATGGGGAAATTGAGCAACCGACTAAACGTGTAGCTTTACAGGTGAGTTTTCTGTTATTTTTTGGGTTAGTTATGTTATTATCATATAATTTTTTGCATTGTAGGAGAATAATATATCGAGATATCATCAAGGAATCCACGAATTAGAATTGATCGGTTCTGGCAGTTCTGGGTCCGTTTTTAAGTGTATCAATAGACTCGATGGATGTATCTACGCCATAAAGAAATCGACGAGACCCGTCGCTGGGAGTATATTGGAGAAGACGGCTTTAAACGAGGTTTACGCACACGCAGTGCTTGGTAAGTCGAATTATCCTTATTTCGATTATTAATTGTTTGTTTTGGGGAAAATAGACGTCTTGCATGAAATTTTCTCTCAATTTTGTTCCATTTTTTAACTTTCTCAATAATAATAATAATATATTCCTATACATATTGAAAAAGAATTATTCTTCTAATTCTCAATTCAATTGTTGTTCTACCTCCTCCTTTCATCTTTTTTTTTTTTTTTTTTTTTTTTCAAATCATTTAATTTCTTGTTATATTTACCTTTTTTCTATTAATTATTCCTTTTACATTTATAATGAAGATTACAGAATTTGGTTTTTGCATTTTACATTCTATTATTACAGGTAAACACCAGCACGTAGTTCGCTACTATTCAGCTTGGGCGGAGGACAATCACATGATAATACAGAACGAGTATTGTAATGGCGGTTCTTTGGCCGAACGCATTAACCAGGAGGCCTTGAGCACTGCAGAGCTGCGCAAACTGTTGTTGCACGTCGCCGAGGGCCTGCGTTACATACATTCCGAGGGTCTGGTGCACCTCGACATAAAACGAGGGAACATATTCATTTCGAAAGAGAAACGGATCCAGTTCACCAATTACGATTCGGCGGACGACGGATTCGAAGATCTGGAGGAGATGTCACACGGGGAAGAGGAGTTGACGTATAAAATTGGCGATCTGGGGCATGTTACGAGTCTGAGCAATCCACAGGTTAGTTTTTTTTTTGTTGTTTTGTTTTTCTTTAATATTTTTATTACATTCACCTTGTTTATCCATTCAGAGTTTTCATTCTCAAAACTGTTTTAATGCTATGTCAGTCATCTCATGATCTGTGTTATGGCCGTCCTTTTGTGTTTCCTCCTCTGGTTTTAGATTTTTTCACTCGTCTTTCATTGTTCATTCAATATATGTGTTTCAGATTGTGTTTGTTGACTTTGTTTTTGTAGTGGTGTTATTCTTAATTGCTTTCTGATATCTAGGATTTTTACATCAAGAACTCTTTCAAAGTATTTCATCTCTGTTTCATTACATTAGATAAATAGAGACTTTATAACAAACACATTGTTTATCACATTTTTTGTAATACACAGAGAAGTGAGTTTTGTTTATTGATACAGCCAAAAAAAAAAAACAATTACCGTAGAAAGGAAGTTGTTAAACTTTGTTAAACCAAAAGTAACACGTTATTATAAATGCCTTATTTTATTTATATAATAGATAGCGAATAAAATCACCTATCACGAGAACATTTCTTCTACATAATCACCAATTATCAAGATTTCGTAGTTTAGCCCATCACTAGTTTATACAAACAGCTGAAGTTGAATCACAGCTGTTGAAATAAAATTGGGAATCTATTGGCTTAATTGAGAAACAAAAATAAATTTATGGACGTCTCAACATTTAGTGCCTTTTTCAAGAATGTTTAAAATGTGAAAGTATCAATATATATTTTTTTTTAATTAATGTTGTAATTTTGTATCTATCTCATAAATATATACAATATTTATGTTTGCGTTATTTTATTATTTTTACAAAAATTTTAATTAATAATTTATAATTAACTAAACAACATCGTGTTAACAATAATAACAATAGTCATTTGTTTGTAAAAACGAAAACTATCGCATTTTAAACATCCCAAAAAAAAGACAGTAAATGTCGAAACGTGGACAAATTAATTTTTGTTTTTCAATTAAGCCAATAAAACCACTAATTCCTTAATTTTTCATTTATAATTAGAATAAATTGTAGATGAAAAATAATAAACTCCAACAAGTAGGTATTATGCTAAGAAACGAAGATATAAAGAAAACAATATAATCCTACATTTAAATAAAGGATCAAGGAATCTAAGAGAGACAACAGCTTGTTCAGACCGTCCTGTGAAAAAGATTTCATATATGATTAAACACTAAGAGAAACTAACATAAAATTTCACGGTGGTTAACAGTCAAAAAAAAAACCACATAAGACAGAAGGGAAAAATCATTCTTAAAAGTAGCTAAAAAAATCACATTTTACCAAAAATAACACGTTACTTGAATCAGTATTTCAATATTACTAATCTACGAGTATTTACATACATATATAAAATAAATAACATTTAAAATCACTTATTACTGGAACATGTGATTTCGTAGTAACTGTTACCCAATAATCGATCAAATTTCACAGTTTTTTAGTAGATTCGCAGAATGTTGAGGAGAATATAAGGCATTTCTGAGAAACGAGCATATACAGAAAAAAGAAATATGATACTTCACAGATGATTAAAAAAAATAAGTCATGCAATAATTGTAAGAATGAAAGGGAGATATGTGGTGGAACAAGTTATCTTTTGAGCTTGTGGACTGATGTTCAAGTGAAGAACAAGGAAGGGTAGAACACAATTTCAGAAGGTTTAGTATGTAAAAAAAGACTCACATAAGATACTAACGAAAAAGCATCCTTAAAAATAACCTGTGAATAGAAAGTAACATTTTACTAAAACTTCAACCAGTGTTTCAATATTACACAGCTTCTACTTAATACAGAATATAACAAATGAAATCACTTATTATTGGAACTCGTTATTTCGTAGTAACTGCTACCCAATAATCGATTGCCGAAATGTCACAGTTTAGTAGATCACTAATTTTGAAATAACAGTATTGAATAACGACTAAGAAAGTTGAAATCGAATATCACAGTTACGAAAATGTGAATGTTGAGAAGAATAGATGAGTATTTCTGAGAAACGAAGATATACAGAAATAAAAATATAATACTTTACAGATGACTAAAAAAAAAAATAGTTAATAAGCAGCAATTATAATTGTAATTGTAAGAATCAAAAGGAGATATGTTGCTGAACAACATATTTTAAGCATATGGAATTATACTCAATGAAGAACAAGAAAGAGTAGAACGTAGAACACAATTTCAGAAGGTTTAGTAGTAAAAAAAAAAAAGATCCAGATAAGACAATAACGAAAAAGCATCCTTAAAAATAACCTGTGATTAGAAAGTAACATTTTACTAAAACTTACGCATTTACTTAAACCAGTGTTTCAGATTTACAAATCTCCTACTTATACAGAATATAGCAAATGAAATTACTTATTAACCGGAACACGTTATTTCTTAGTAACTCCTTCTTAAAAATAACCTGCGATTAGAAAGTGACATTTTACTAAAACTTACACATTTACTTAAACCAGTGTTTCAATATTACAAATCTTCTATTTATACAGAATATAGCAAATGAAATTACTTATTAACCGGAACACGTTATTTATTAATAACTGGTTCTTAAAAATAACCTGTGATTAGAAAGTAACATTTTACTAAAACTTACACATTTACTTAAACCAGTGTTTCAGTATTACAAATCTCCTACTTATAGAGAATATAGGAAATGAAATTACTTGTTACCGGAACACGTTATTTCTTAGTAACTGCTTCTTAAAACTAACCTGTGATCAGAAAGTAACATTTTACTAAAACTTACACATTTACTTAAACCAGTGTTTCAATATTACAAATCTCCTAATTATACAAAAAAATAGCAAATGAAATCACTTACTACTGGAACACGTTATTTCTTAGTAACTGCTACCCAATAATGGATGTATGAAATGTCACAGTTTAATTAATAGATTACTAATTTTGAAATAACGACGAAGAAAGCTGAAAATCAAATATTACAGTTACGAAAATGAGAATGTTGGGAAGAATTGAAGGTATTTCTGAGAAGCGAGGATATACACAGAGAAAAAAATATAATACTTTACAGATGATTAAAAAAAAAAAAAGTCAAGCAATAAGAATCAAAGAGAGATATGTGGTGGAACAAGATATCTTTAAGCTTGCTAACAAGAAAGGGTAGAACACTATTTCAGAAGGTTCAGTAGTAAAAAAAAATCCAGATAAGACAATAACGAAAAATCATCCTTAAAAATAACCTGTGATTAGAGTCACATTTTACTGAAACTTACAAATTTATTTAAACCAGTGTTTCAATATTACAAATCTCCTAATTATTCAGAATATAGCAAATGAAATCACTTGTTATTGGAACACGTTATTTCTCAGTCACTGCTACCCAATAATTAATGTACGAAATGTCACAGTTTAGTAGATTACTAATTTTGAATAACAGGATTGAATAACGACGAAGAAAGCTGAAATCGTTTCATTCTTGAATAACTACTTTTTGTGTTTGCATTAATATAAATGATTTTTAAATCACTGTTTCAATTTCCTCTTCGGTTTTATTTCTAATAAATCTTCCCAGTATTCCCTTTTAGTATTCTGCAATATTATTTATTTATTAAAAATTTTCAAATTCGTTTTCTTTTCTCTTAGGTCGAAGAGGGTGATTGTCGATATCTACCAAACGAGATCTTACACGAGGATTACCACCATTTACCTAAAGCAGATGTGTTCGCTCTGGGCCTGACGGTGCTCGAAGCGGCCGGCTGCGGTCCCCTACCTAAGAACGGAGAGAAGTGGCACAGGATCCGGAAAGGGGAACTCCCTTCCTTACCGCAGACCCTACCCAGAGACATGCTCGATCTACTCAAATCCATGATCCATCCAGAACCTTCGGAGCGACCCGCAGCCATACAAGTGCTCCAGCATCGAGCTTTATCACCGGTCGGTAACAAATCGAAGGCCCAACTGCACAGGGAACTGAACGCAGAACGATTGAAGAACGAAATCCTATCCAAACAACTTGTCGAAGCAGCCAAATGCATCAAGTCGATAGCGCCTGAGTCGAAACAACTCAAATCGGTCACGCGACTCACCTCGAGGTTGATCGGGAAGAAGGTTAATCGCAGCTTCAGCACCACGACATTTTGAGAGAACGGAACGGTGAGAATAATTCCCCCATGTGATGCGTCTTTGTTAAAATTACACCGTACGTTTACTATTTTTATTATTATTATTATTAATAGCAACAAAAAAAAAAAGCAAGAAAGAGTATTTCGTCACTTTATCCGAAGTGTATAAAGTAAAAGTTAACGAGATTACTTTTTGTCGAATTTTAGTTTTTACGATTGAATTTTTGGTGACACACAACCCCATTTTTTTTGTTTTCTATCTCCCTCTTTAGTAACATCTCCCGTTTAAATAATATTTATACACATGATCTTTGTTTTATTTTTAATTCTCCGATGAATGTGTGTGTGTGATCAAGCTGTGTTTCGCAAAGGCTGTTTAATTTTTTTTTTTTTTTAATTTTGATAACGTGTAGGTTATTATATATATATAGCATAGGCACTTTCTATCACTTCAGATTTCACTTCTCATCTTACGATTCTGAATTAAAATCCTCATACGATCAAATCCGCTCCACTTTTAAGATTCAATTGCTTCCTTTTCGAAATTAAATCACTTTTAAAAAGTCATCGTTCGATCTTGAATATAAAATTTAGCAACTATTACATAATTATTATCCCTATTATTATGATAATTATTATTATTATTATTAATGATAATTCTAAGGCTCTATCATTTATTGAAATACTGATTAACTCGAGTGAATTCGACTAATGTGATAACACGGTTCTTCAAAAAAATAATAAATCGCAGTTGTTTATTTTTTTTTCTCTCTCATGTTATTATTGTTCGAGTCTATTTTGTTTCGTGTTGTTCGAACTGCTGCAGCTGCTTCAAGTTTAACTCTATTATTATTATTATTATTAACCCCCGTAACATAGGTAGAATAAAATCTGCCAATCGAGTGCTAGTTTTTTTTTAAGATGCGATCTAATGTGGTATTAAATGTTATAAATATGCCTGATTTCTCGATACGACTGTCCGTAGCGATTAAGACTAAAACATACATTCCTATATGTGCCTTTTTAAACGCATTCTTTTTTTTAATGAATAAATATATATTATTATTATTATAATTGTATTATTATTATTATATTGTATTATTATTATTATTTATATGGAGAAAGGAACTGTTGATAGGATGATTTGTAACAATGTTAATGTGTTAAAATTTAGGTTTATATATATATATATTTTTTTTTTAGTTTTGTATTTAAAATAACGATGAATTTTTTGTAAAAAAAAAAAATATTACCAAATATATTTAAATACAGCGATGTGAATATGTATTAGGCACCCCTAATTTCGTCGGATATGTAATATAGGTAATTAAAATATCAATAAAACGACAAAGTAGATGTACCAACACTATATTTTATTAAATATTCAATATTTTATTGGTCCACCAGCTGCTTTTATTACCGATTTTATACGTTTCGCCATACTGCTTATTAATTTCCGGCATAAATCACCGGAAAGTGAATTCCAATTGTCGATGATTTGTTGGCGAAGCTGCTCTTTTGACCCACAATGATGTTTTGCGATGTTTTTCTTCAGAATGCACCATAATTTTCTATCGGCGATAAAATCAGGAGACTGTGCCGGCCAAGTCCAACACTCGCACCCCATTTTCGTAAGCCATTGCATTGTCGCCCTTGCACGATGGCAAGGAGCGTTATCTTGTTGATAAAAATATTCAACATTGTCATCCTCAAATAATCTTAGTATGGATGGCTCCAGCACACTCCTCTAGCATCCTCGGTGTAACGGCTGCTATTCATCCGCCCTTCGCAAAGAAAGATTTCGCAACACCTGATGCCGAATGCATCCCATACCATAATGCTACCACCACCCGTATTTTACTGTTGGTACAATGCATTGTGGTAAATATTCTTCTCCGGGCTTCGTCGTACAAATTGTGCCCCAGAACGTCCGAAAAGCTGCAATAAAAGAATAAAAAACAACAAACGTAATTAAATAAAACGTTTATAAAATTACGTTATGGAAATTGCGTTTGATGTAATAAGCAACTGTATAAGAAGACAGAAGAAGCATACCTCGATGTTAGATTCATCAGAAAAGATTACACGTGACCATTCTTCCTCCGTCCAATCCGCGTACTTCCTGGCCCATTCCAAACGTTTTTTTTGATGCGTTGTAGTTTAGTACGGCTGTCTTTCGGCTATGCGTCCATGTTAATATTATTTGCCTTCAGTCGCCTTCTTACCGAACTTGGGGTCAGAGAAACCCCATGTAGCGTCCACAGCTCACTACTCAACTCTTTCGACGATTTTCGTCGGTCTTGTAAAGCCATTCGTTCTAAAAGGCGATCTGTTCTTGCCGTGGTTCGTCGTTTTCTTCCGGATTTAGGTCTATTTTTGTAACCTCCGGTATCTTTATACCGTTTAAGAGTAGTCTGAACCGCACATCGCGAACACTTCATTTTTTTTGAAATTGCACTTTGTGTCATACCTTGTGTACTAAGTAAAACAATTTGACCGCGTTCTGCCATGGTTAGTTCGCGTTTCTTAGGCATAATTACAAAACGTTATCAAATCGTCTACTACTGCAACTTAGCTAGATGTAATCTAGCGAAAAATGGCGATTAATGGCGTTTTACTTCAGTGCCCTCTAAGAACTAATAGTCAAAATATAATGTTTGCTCTGCAAAATGAATCACTATTTTATTGCTGTCATAAATCTTCGTTACACATTTACTATAATCCCTTTCGCATACATCTATTTCTATAACTTACTCCAAAATACGTGATCAATTTTATGATACCGGGTTTTCTTTTAAGTGCCTAATACATATTCACATAACTGTATGTAAATCAGTCGAGTATTATTTTTCCTACTACTGAAGCTAATTGAATGGGAAAATCCCTAAATCTATACTTTTCGCAATTTTGATTTAGCATACTCTTAAAATAATATCCTGCAAAGTTAAAATTTTGAAATAATTCTGAAGTTACTAGACAAAAGTAGGGATGTTATTTAACCTTAATTTTTCTGAATGTACAAAATTCTCAAGAATTATAAAAATAGCATAACTTTATTATTAGTAACTGCAAAGTGAAAGACCAAAAAAATATTTGGCCTTTTTGCTGAAAAATATAAGTAAAATAGAGATTTAAAATTGCCTCTTTTTAAAATGCATCTACTGGACGAAAGTAGGGATGTTATTTAACCTTAATTTTTCTGAATGTACAAAATTCTCAATAATTATAAAAATAGCATAACTTTATTATTAGTAACTGCAAAATGAAAGACCAAAAAATATTTGCCTTTCTCTGAAAAAATAAGTAAAATAGAGATTTAAAATTTGGCTCAATTTTAAAATGCATCTACTGGACAAAAGTAGGGATGTTATTTAACCTTAATTTTTCTGAATGTACAAAATTCTCAAGAATTATAAAAATAGCATAACTTTATTATTAGTAACTGCAAAGTGAAAGACTAAAAAATATTTACCCTTTTCTGAAAAAATAAGTAAAATAGAGATTTAACATTTGGCTCAATCTTAAAATGCATCTACTGGACAAAAGTAGGGATATTATTTAACCTTAATTTTTCTGAATGTACAAAATTCTCAAGAATTATAAAAATAGCATAACTTTATTATTAGTAACTACAAAATGAAAGACCAAAAAATATTTGCCTTTTTCTGAAAAAATAAGTAAAATAGAGATTGAAAATTCGGCTCAATCTTAAAATGCGTCCTTGAAAACATCTCTACGAAGTTGATTTTTTAGTTTTGCATTTTAAAATAATAAAAATTTTTGTAAAATAAAAAAATTGCCAAATACATTTAAATATATAATAAATAACGTCACAAAAAGATTGGTGTTTAAGTAAATTAGAGTAATAACAGGTTCGTATTCCAATCTTGGTTTATTTAAATTTTCATTTTGCTGTTTCGGTTTTAAGATCATCTTCAAGCAAAAAAAAAAAATCAAATTTGTTAAATACAAAAACGATGTGTTGATATTTGAATATGTATCTCTTACTTAAGTATTTTTTTTATTACTGAAACTAATAGTTAACAGAAACGAGGAAATCCCCTAATTTTGACTCTTCACAGTTTTGCAATTGCCTACCGGTTTGAGATGTGGCATACTCTTAAAATAATATCCTACAAGGTTAAAATCTTCCAATAATTCCGAAATTGCTTGACAAAAGCGAGAACATTTCCTAAACTTAATTTTTCTGCCTAGAATTTTTTTAAAAAATTAAAAAAATCAAGGTAATGTAAGCGTAACGAACATGCATTTCAACAGTTGGCAATATTGGAATACCCTAGTTACTTTTCATATATACAGTTGTCTAAAGATGGAGAATAAAGTTGAACGTTATTGAAGACGGTGTATTATTTCCCGCTCCAGAAATTTAAGCCGGTGAGGCTTACAGTAAGTAGCACATAGTAGATTTCTGTAAAGTTAGAACCGCTTGCCCACAGAACCAAAGAGACCAAAAAATCCCCAAATCTAAAAATTCTTTTTTTTTGAATTAAGTAAAATAAAGGTTTAAAATTTAGCAGAATCTCAAAATGCCGCGCTAAAAACATCTCCACAAAATTAATTTTTTGGTTTTATATTTAAATAAGCAACGTTTATTTTTGTAAAAAGTGTAGTAATTTAGTGTAGGTTGGTACGACATGAAGTGAGGTATCGAGAGAGCAGCGATATTTTCTAATGTTATATTCTATGGTTATGTGATGGCTTGTGTGTGAAGATGTCCGTTGTTTTATATCTCGAATAAAGCCGTTAAAATTTTAAGTGTGTGTTTTGTGTGGCCATCCTACAAAAGAAAATTATTTGTAAATTTATTTAAATATATAAATTTGTCGAATATTGTGTATTTTGTTAAATATAATAACTTATTTTTTATTATTAAAATCAGTTAACTCAGTACAAACGGGGAAATCTCTTATTCTTCACTCTTTCCGATTTTTACGAAGGTTTTAAATTTGCTGCTCACAGAACACCGGAGTTAAAAGCTAAAGAATATATCCCAAAATCTAGATTTTACCAATTTTGCATTTTGTCGAAGGCTATAAATAAAATAGAGGTTTAAATTTTTGACAGGCCCAAAAACATTTCTACGATGTTGATTTTATAGTCCTGTAAAGAAAAATATTAGTAAATGTATTTAAATATATAAATCTCTGAGTATTTGTTTGTTTGCTTTTTTTATTATTATTATATTAGAGTCAGTTGACACAGCACACGTGGGGAAATCTCCCAGTGTTTTCTTCAAAATTTTGCAAAATCTATTAAAATCTCGGTAATAATTTCGAAATTACTGGACAGAAGCACAATCTTAAAATGCAATAGATTATTTTGAAATTATATTGGTCAACAACGAGCTATGCAAATTTTTCGAAAATTAAATGAAATGGCTAATTGAAATTTGATTGTAACTGACGCCAATTTTAGACTGGTGCTTTCGTTAGGTGCTCCTAGATGGCGCTAGCGCAGCAATACAGGAAACTACGTACGAAGGTTCGAAAGAGGAATGACAGAGGGCAGTGCCGGGACGAAGATATCTGATTGTTCTTTTCACGGAATAATTTATAAATAATAAGTAATGATTTACGATGTCTAATGACAAAAGCAGACAAAAGATATGTATTTGGTATAACGATTATTAATGTAGTGTAGAGTTCTAAGGATATTATATACTTAGTTTTCGTAATTTGAAGCTTTTTTTTTTGTTTTTTACGCAAATATAAATTAATAGGTAGCGAAATAAAATGAATAAAAACATTTGCATTTCGTTACGACAATTCTTCCGCTCAGGTTTTGACATCTACCGTTATTTTACATGACATTCTACCGCTGCGAAATAATTTCATCTGGCAACATTGCAGTCAGTTAGTCGGTAGTTGAGTTGGCTAGTAAGCGGTCAGCGAGACGAGATAAATACTAGGGAAATAAATACCCATGCATATAAATCGCTTACATAAATTGATATTTATCAGTTGTTTAAGTTATTATTTAGTAAGTGTTTTCAGAAGTAATTAGTGAGTAATTTAATTAGTAGCGTTTATTTGATTTATTTAGTAGGATTTAAGTGTGTAAATAAATCAAGTTAATTTAAACCCTAACAGCCAAATTTAAATTTCCCGCCACAATTTTTAGTGAACTCAACGTAAAGGCGCTAAAATAACTATTAATGTAATGCAAAATGGTAGGTAATTTCATGTTTCAACATTAAAGTTACTAAGAATAATTGCGGGAAATTTGAATTTGGCTAGAAGCGAATATATCGCCGATTTATTTTTCTAAACACCGACAGCCTTTTAATAATAGAAAAACGTTACAGTACAACTCTCAAAGGTATTTCTACGATATTATAATCTCTTGCTCCTAGCAACTATCGAATTATATAGGTCAAAAGCTAGAAAGTCCTCAAATCTCGACAAATTTACCTTTCGCCCGGAAATTAATGAAATGGCGATTTGAACTTTAACATAATCCTATCCAGTGGCGTACGCACGGGAGGGGTTTTTGGAACATAGACCAACAAATTGAAAAACTGTATCCATATTTGTATGCATATTATTTATCTGTCTACGTGTTTTTAAAGCGGTTTTAAAAGAAGCATGTGTACGCCACTGATCCTAGAGAGACACCTTCACAAAGCGAAAACCTACTCGAGATAATTAATAAAAGAAATAATTTTAAGCTTTCGCTTTGAGGTAAAATAAATAATGAAAATGCATCGTTAAGGATGAATAATTTATTTTTAAAATAGTTACAAAAATAAATAATAATAAAAAAAAGAACAATAAGACAAAAAAAAAGAATCCTTGTACGCAACACATTAAAAAACAGACTCACAGAGCCAAAAGTTACAAATAAAATAAAAAGAATCATCGAACAAATGCCTGTTTTACATCTTAAGTCAATAAATTCGCAGTAGTAATAATAATAATAATAATAATAATAATAGTACATCCAAACACTTAAGCTTTCTTTAAGTAAGTATAGTACGAGAGTAAGGGATTCATCGTCAAATATAAGAAAAAGGAATAAAAAAACATTCGCGGAGGCATTAACCCCCCTGCGCACATCATACAAAGTCGAAACAATTTTGACATCGTTAGAATTTAAAATTCAAACTCAGATCACAGGTTATCATTCGAAAGAACATATCGAAGGTACCACTTTTTTAAAAAGGGGAATATCGAAGGGGAGAGGAATACGTTTCCCACCCCCCCGAAAGACAGATCACATAGATTATTTGGGGAATTAAAAGTTTCAGGGTCGGTTTTAAATATCGATTTCTATACACACAATATAATATAATATATTTTCTATCTCGTCCATTCATGCGATTGAAACCAACGTAATCACTTTTTTTTTTTTAATTTAATTCCATAAAATATGTTATGTATATTTTTCTGTTTTTTTTTTTTTTGTTTTTTCTCTTTCTATTTAATATTTATTTTATACTGACTAGTCATTCATTTCATCTTTTAATCTTAAACGTTAATAATACTAATAGTGGTGCAAAAGTTTTGCGGAGCAAGACGTTAAACTCTATATCAACAACGACATCGGGGATCTTTGGTCTGTAACAAAACAATGGATATATTTTAATGAAAATATTAAATATATAACTTTTCTAAGAAGTTTGAAACACTTAAAATTACTAATAACTTTACATTAGATAAAAGAAAATATATTTTGAATTATAACTTACCAATTAATAATTGTTTATTGTTAATATTTTGTTCATATCAGAAGGTTGTCACACCTGCATGATCTACAAACAAAATATAAATCAAAATAACTCCGAAGTTTTAAACAAAAGAATGGAATATTTCAAAATTTCGGCTTCTACCACAAATTTACCATTTTCTCAAAAATTAAAAAAAAATTGTGTTTTAAATTTAACACAATCTTAAAGTGAATTCCTATGAACACATCTAAGCAGTTACAATCTCCTATTTAAACAATTTACGAAATTACGGGCAAAAAATGAAAATTCCTAAGTGTTCGTTAATTTTTCCTAATTTGCAGATTTTTTCAAAAATTAAATGAAGTAGGGAGTGATATTTGGTGACGTATTAAAATGCAACTGGTGAAGTATTTATACAAAATTAGAATCACTTGCGCCTAATAGCTTCGGAGTTACAAGCAAAAAACTATTAAATTCCTAAAGATCGACTTTACACAAATTTGCATTTTTCTTAAAAATCAAATAAAATAGCGGTTTGAAATTTTGCATCAGCCCAAAATGAATTCCTAGGAATACATCTGCGCAGTTACAATCTTCTACTTGTAACAATTCCGAAATTACAGGTCAGAAATTGTGAAAATTTCATAATCTTCGTTTTTCCCAATTCGCAAATTTCTCAACAATTAAATGAAATAGCTGTTTGACATTTGGTGTTGCATTAACATGCAACTCTAATATTATTTCTACAAAATTATAATCATTTACTTCTAATAATTCCGGAGTTACAAGTCAAAATTGCCTATAAAATTCCAAAAAATATTCATTAAACTACCGTTTTCTCGAAAATTAAATAAAATGGCAGTTTGAAATTTAGCACAACCTCAAAATAGAATCCTAGGAACATATCTACAACGTTAAAATCTCCTACTCGTAACAATTCCCAAGTTACAGGTCAAAAACCGGAAGATTCCCTAATCTTAATATTTTCCAAATTGCAGATTTTTCAAAAATTAAATGTAGTAGGCGTTTGATATTTGGTGCTGCATTAAAATGCAACTTTAGCAGTATTTCTACAAAATTAGAATCGTTTATTCCTAATAAAAGCGAAGTTACAAGCCAAAAACTATAAAATTTCGAAATCATGACTTTACACAAATTTGCCATTTTCTCGAAAATTAAATAAAACAACGGTTTGCAATTTAGCACTGTCTTAAAATGAATTGCTGGGAATAATATCTGCGCAGTTACAATCTCCGACTTGTAACAATTCCGAAATTACAGGCCAAAAAATTGGAAGATTCCCTAATCTCCGTTTTTCTCAATTTGCAAATTTCTCAAAAATTAAATGAAATAGCCATTTGAAATTTGGGTGGTGTATTAAGATGCAACTCTAGCATTATTTGTACAAAATCAGAATCTTTTACTCCTAATAACTTCGGAGTTACAAGTCAAAAACTATAAAATGCTGAAAAATTGACATTCCATAAATTTACTGTTTTCTCGAAAATTAAATAAGCTAGCGGTTTGAAATTCAGCTACAATCCTAAAATGTGATCCTAGAAACATATCTACAATATTAAAATCTCCTACTCGAAACAATTCCCAAATTACAGGTCAAAAACTGGACGATTCCCTAATCTTAATATTTTCCAATATGCAAATTTTTAAAAAATTAAAGGTAGTAGGCGTTTGATATTTGGTGCTGCATTAAAATGCAACTTTAGCAGTATTTCTACAAAATTAGAATCGTTTATTCCTAATAACAGCGAAGTTACAAGCCGAAAACTATAAAATTCTGAAATCATGATTTTATAGAAATTTGCCATTTTCTCAAAAATTAAATAAAATAGCGGTGTGAAATTTAGTAATATCTTAAAATGAATTCCTAGGAATAATATCTGCGCAGTTGCAATCTCCTACTTGTAACAATTCCGAAATTACAGGCCAAAAATTGGTAGTTTCTCCAATCTTCGTTTTTCTCAATTCGTAAATTTTTCAAAAATTAAATGAAGTAGGTGCTTGACATTTAGTGTTGCATTAAGGTGCAACTCTAGCACTATTTCTACGACATTAGAATCGTTTATTTCTAATAACTCCGGAGTTATAAGCCAAAAACTATAAAATTTGCAATTTGCAAAGTTCTCAAAAATGAAATGAAGTAGGTATTTGACATGTGGTGTTGCATTAAAATGCAACTCTGGCATTATTTCTACAAGATTAGAATGGTTTATTTCTAATAACTCCGGAGTTTTAAGTAAAAAACTATAAAATTCGTAATTTGGAAATTTCTCAAAAATTAAATGAAGTAGGTGTTTGACATTTGGTGTTGCATTAAAATGCAACTCTAACATTATTTCTACAAAACTAGAATCGTTTATCTCTAATAACTCCGGAGTTATAAGCCAAAAACCATAAAATTTGCAATTTGCAAATTTCTCAAAAATTAAATGAAGTAGGTATTTGACATTTGGTGTTGCATTAAAATGCAACTCTAGCATTATTTCTAAAAAATTAAAATCGCTTATCTCTAATAACTCCGAAGTTATAAGTCAAAAACTATAAAATTCGCAATTTGCAAATTTTTCAAAAATTAAATGAAGTAGGTGTTTGACATTTAGTGTTGCATTAAAATGCAACTCTAGCATTATTTCTAAAAAATTAGAATCGCTTATCTCTAATAACTCCGAAGTTATAAGTCAAAAACTATAAAATTCGCAATTTGCAAATTTCTCAAAAATTAAATGAAGTAGGTATTTGACATTTGGTGTTGCATTAAAATGCAACTCCAGCATTATTTCTAAAAAAATTAGAATCGCTTATCTCTAATAACTCCGAAGTTATGTCAAAAACTATAAAATTCGCAATTTGCAAATTTCTCAAAAATTAAATGAAGTAGGTATTTGACATTTGGTGTTGCATTAAAATTCAACTCTAGCATTATTTCTACAAAATTAGAATCGCTTATCTCTAATAAGTCAGAAGTTATAAGTCAAAAAACTATAAAATTCGCAATTTGCAAATTTCTCAAAAATTAAATGAAGTAGCTATTTGACATTTGGTGTTGTATTAAAATGCACCTCTAGCAGTATTTCTACAAAATTAGAATGTTTTAACTCCGGAGTTACAAGCCAAAAACTATAAAATCCCATAAATTTGCTTTTTTTCTCGGAGTTTAAATAATATGCCGGTTTGCAAAGCAGCATAACAGTTAAATAAAAGTTATTAAATAATGCTGAAGAGATTAAAAAAAAAAAAGAAAGACTTCAAGGTATGCTTTTACGCCGCATTAATAACTTAATTTCACTTTGGAAAGCCTATGCTATTAAATTCAATGATGAATAAATTAAGTTTGTTGCGTTGTTAAAATCTATTTAAAAAGAATCCCAAGCTTACGATCCCGAAATGAAGTGTCTCCCGTTTAGAATCTAACGCTTGCTCCTTATAGCTAGTTGCTCGGGAACACTGAGAATATAATAGAATACACTATACGTGGCTGATAACACTTTAAACACCTACAACTATAATAATTGTAATACATCGTTACATAAAATACGTTTAGCCTACGACAAAGATCTACAATCCCCTCGCGCGGATCGCGATAATAATAGTAGTGATGATAATGTTTGAGGCATATCTCCTCCTCCGGATAACAACAACAATAATAATATTGAAAGACACCGATCATCCTCGAAGAATTGGAACAGGGGAATCCCGAACGACCTACCGATGACGCATCGAACACCGAATACCTCCTTCTCCTAGCGTCCACGAACGAGCAATAATAACGAGGGGAAAAAATCGAAGAAGAAGAAGACACCGACGATGTTAACAACGACATGCAAATTACGAAGAACGACTCCATTGTCTCGGTCAAGTGGAACTGCTTGCGTTACGGACTGTGCCCTTTCTTGCTTTTCTTCAGTGATACATCGTCGACGTCTTCGCCTTTCTTCACTTCCGTGTACCTCTCGCCTTTTAAGCTTACGATCTTGTTGTCCCTGTATCGGACTAGTTTCTTCGGCTCGACCTTCGGTGCGACCGGCCTGTGTTCTCGCAGGAAGGAGTCTTTATCCACGTAGGAGTACCGTTCGATTATCCTGTTCTTCAGTTCGTTATCGTCGATCATCTTCGTTTGATTCTGCAAGTGTAAGGTTAGGGAGTTGTTCGGGTTTAAGGATTGGCCGTTTTCCTGACGGTGTAAGAGGATTTGTGTGGCGCGTTCCACGTCTCCGCAAGCTATTGCTAAACAGTACCGGATCTGAAAGGAAGGAATTATATAAAATGTTTATCATCATTAAGGGGAACGAAGAAACATTTTAATGAGATCATTATCATTTTTATTATTATTTTTATCAGGTATTCGAACAAATGACGAGTAATGGAATTCAACATTGTTTCAATTTTTTTTTTTTTTCGTTTTTTCTAGTCTTTTCAATATTCTTAACAATGTTTTTTTTTTCCAACTTTTTAACTTCTTTTCTGTATTTCTTTATTTTATTTTTTTTTCACCTTTTTCTGTATTTGCTTATTCAAAAAATCTAACGGTTTTTTATTTTAATTTTTTTTACTTTATATACATTTCATTATTTTTTTTTCAAATTTCGAAACGATTATTTCCAAATTTTGTATTTAACATGTTTTATTTTCCTAACCTTTGCATTTGCTTATCTTTTAAACTTCTTCTAATATTTTTTTTAGTTTTTGATCCCTTTTT
Organism: Protaetia brevitarsis; assembly: GCA_004143645.1. Taxonomy (NCBI): domain Eukaryota; kingdom Metazoa; phylum Arthropoda; class Insecta; order Coleoptera; family Scarabaeidae; genus Protaetia; species Protaetia brevitarsis. The sequence goes on along the minus strand of RXPK01000326.1, from coordinate 830,705 downwards.
TACTTTTTTCTTTTATTTATTTAACAATTTTTTAAAAACTTTTTGACGTTTTTTTTTACATTTCTATTTTTTTTTTAACTTTTTGAATGTTTTTTTTTATTTTTTTCATCAATTTTTTCAAATATAACTCCTTTTACATTTTGGCTTTTTTCTCCATTTTTGTAACAATTTTTTCCAAATTTGTAACTTTTATTTTTTAGATTTTTTAACTTTAACATTTTTAACAACTGTCCATTTTTTAGCCTTTGCATTTGTTTATTTTTTATAGCTTTTTCTAACACCTTTTTAATTTTATTACTCCCTTACATTTTTTTTTCCATTTTTTATACATTCAACAATTTTTCCCTTTTTAAATACATATATATATTTTTAGTTTTTGACCGCTTTTTTACTTTTTTCTTTTATTTATTTAACAATTTTTTTAAAACTTTTTGACGTTTTTTTACATTTCTATTTTTTTTTAACTTTTTGAATGTTTTTTTTTTTTATTTTTTTCATCAATTTTTTCAAATATAACTCCTTTTACATTTTGGCTTTTTTCTCCATTTTTGTAACAATTTTTTTCCAAATTTGTAACTTTTATTTTTTAGATTTTTTAACTTTAACATTTTTAAAAACTGTCCATTTTTTAGCCTTTGCATTTGTTTATTTTTTATAGCTTTTTCTAACACCTTTTTAATTTTATTACTCCCTTACATTTTTTTTTCCATTTTTTATACATTCAACAATTTTTCCCTTTTTAAATACATATATATATTTTTAGTTTTTGACCGCTTTTTTACTTTTTTCTTTTATTTATTTAACAATTTTTTTAAAACTTTTTGACGTTTTTTTACATTTCTATTTTTTTTAACTTTTTGAATGTTTTTTTTTTAATTTTTTTCATCAATTTTTTCAAATATAACTCCTTTTACATTTTGGCTTTTTTCTCCATTTTTGTAACAATTTTTTTCCAATTTGTAACTTTTATTTTTTAGATTTTTTAACTTTAACATTTTTAAAAACTGTCCATTTTTTAGCCTTTGCATTTGTTTATTTTTTATAGCTTTTTCTAACACCTTTTTAATTTTATTACTCCCTTACATTTTTTTTTCCATTCTTTATACATTCAACAATTTTTCCCTTTTTAAATACATATATATTTTTTTAGTTTTTGACCGCTTTTTTACTTTTTTCTTTTATTTATTTAACAATTTTTTAAAAACTTTTTGACGTTTTTTTTACATTTCTATTTTTTTCTTAAACTTTTTGAATGTTTTTTTTTAATTTTTTTCATCAATTTTTTCAAATATAACTCCTTTTACATTTTGGCTTTTTTCTCCATTTTTGTAACATTTTTTTTCCAATTTTGTAACTTTTATTTTTTAATTTTTTTAACTTTAACATTTTTAACAACTGTCCATTTTTTAGCCTTTGCATTTATTTATTTTTTATAGCTTACATTTTTTTTTCATTTTTTATACATTCAACAATTTTTTCCCTTTTTAAGTACATATGTATTTTTTTAATTTTTCAATATTTTTTATCTTTTCTCATTTGTTTACGTTTCTTAGCCTACTCGCATTTTTCTTTTTTTTTCTCCAATTTGTCTAACAAATTTTTTAAACTTTAACTTTTTTTAGCATTTTTATTTTTTTAGATTTTCTTTAACTTTAATAATTTTTAACAAGTCAATTTTTAAGCCTTTGAATTTGTGTTTTTCAAACTTTTTCTAACATTTTTGTAATTTTTTCACTCCATTTTCCACTCCATTTTTTGCCTTTTTTATATATTTAACAGGTTAAACTTTTTTGATATATTTTCTTTATTTTTTCAAATATATTTTTTTCATTTGTTTTCTTTCTTTCTTTTTTACGTTTTTTAAATGTTTTATATTTTTAACATTTTTTTAAGTTTTTGAATATTTTTTAATTTCTCAACAATTTTGTCAAATATCTTTTTTTTCAAATTTTGTATCAATTATTTCCAAACTTTGTACCTCTCTTTCTAAAATTTTTATTTTTTTTAGTTCTGAACTTTAACAGTTTTTAATATTTTTTTATATTTTCATTTTTACTCTTTATTTTATTTATTTTTATTTTTACCCCAATGTTTGTAACAATTTTTCCAAACATTGTAACTCTTTTTGGCATTTCATTTTTTTAACTGTAACAGTTTCAACAATTTTCCATTTTTTTTTACTTTTTTTACATTTGTTTATTTTTTAAATTTTGCGTACGTTTTTTCATCTATTCTTTTTGGTACTTTGTTTTTTTTTAAACTGTCTAACGATTTTCTCATTTTAAAAATTTTCTCCAAAATATTTGTTAATTTTTTTTATGAAAAAATTAATATTTTCTTTCAAACTCTTTACCTCCTTGCTGTAATTTTAAATTTTTATAACTTTATTTACAGCTTCCATTTTTCCAATATTTTACCTTTTCTTAAAATTTTTTTAAATGTTTACATTTTTTAATAATTATTATCAAAAACTTGGTAAATTATGGTTTGATTTCATATATTTTTGTATTGTATTAAACGCGTTATTTTGTTTATGACCCCACATAGAGTAATAACTGCTATTTTGGAATGAACATTCAAGTCAGATTCAAGTGCAATAAAAGTATTTTAAAATACAAAAAGGAAACCTATTAAAAACAGCTGTTTATATGGTTTAGAAAAACAGATTCATTCATTTCAGTCTCCCCTTAAGCCAATGGACTTGGTACAAAAGGAAACTAAGAAAATCCATTGAACAGAATTGGAGTTAAAAGAAAACATTTATTAATTACTGCAGTTCTACTATGACATCACATTAATTTCTCTCTATCAATTTATTTGAAATAGCAATTTGAAATTTGGTACTGTATTAAAATACAACCCTAGCAATATGTCATCAATTTCCAAGTTACAGATCAAAAACCCTCGATTTTACACAAATTTGCTTTTTTGTCGAAAATTAAATAAAATGCAGGTTTGAAATTTAGCATAGTCTAAAAACGCAATGTTAAAAACACTTCCACCAAGTTAAAATCCTCTGCTTATAATAATTCAAAAGTTATAAGCTAAAAACTAGATAATTTTCAAATATAACCTTCCACAAATTTGCTTTTTTTCTAAAGAACTCGCAAAATCGTAAAAAGGAAGACAATATGTAAAAGCAGGTAAAAGATTTAAAAAAATGGATAAATATACTAAAGAAACAGATTTTACTGGTATCAATTTTATATTGACTCATTCTGTTTTAATTTTTATAATTATGGCATGAAAAACATAAAATTTAGATAAAATAACCAATTTTGTGGCTTTAAACATATTTGGATAGTGTTGGCTTATTTTGAACTACACCGTATAATATAAATGTCAAAAAAAGTCAAATAACAAAATAAAACTCACCTCAAGCGTACAAACATGAGGAAACATCTCTTGTAACGTGTCGATCTCCTCTAAATAATCACTGCAAGAACTGTCGGTAGAGCCTCCATCACTCATTTCCGATAATTTATGTATCCGTTTCGGGGGATCGACGCATTCCGAGTTATTAGGCGACCTAAAACCGTCGAAAAACACGATCTCCACTTACCGACACCGAATTCGCACTTACCGCGGCTTCGCCTTGGGTAAAATCTCCGGCAACGACAGATCGAGCAAAGAAATACTCTTATCGAGTGGTTCCTCCTCTTCGACGCTCCGTAACTTGGCCTCGAGCTCGAACATCCACTGGCAAACGGTGGCGTGATTGATCGACTCGAATTCGGGAAAGTAGGCGCTCATCATCTCGCAGAATCCCTCTACGTCGAACACGGGATCCGAACTGACATCCTCCAGAATGGCCACCACGTAGGAGAGGACGATCTCGTCTATCAGGGTGAGATCGGCGTCGGGGATGTGTTTCTTGACGAACTCGAATAGGGAATCCTTGATAGTCGATTCCTGTTCGGCGATCTTGCCCTGTGACATCGTCCTTCCCCGGGAGCGCTCAATTAACTGACCTGCGGGGAAAAAAGCAATCCGTCCGGTCGATTTATAACATAACATTTACACCAACTTGTTCGATTTCGGTAGATCTTCGAGTCGGCGGGGCGATTCCTCCGGAACGGGAGACGGTTGCGTCGGATTCACGGGCGAATTTCGCGATTTTCCCAACCCTCTCACCACATCCCAGCAGATCAATAACAACACAACAAAGACGAAAATATTTTCGTCGTCGCCCAGATCGCCAAACGCCTAAAGGATCAAACGGACCAAATCAATAAAATCCCTTTCGTAAAATAATATAATGTAAAGTAAATTACGTTAAAAGAGAAGATGAAACTTTGTCAAATTTTAAATTCCATGTTTTTTGCACCCAGAGGTAAAAGACAGCAAAAAAACAGCGCGTTTGTAAATATTTAACACTTCTTTGAGCTGGAGTTACGAACGTGGGTGTGAATATGCTTTATAAATAATTTAAACGAACTTATTTTAAATACTATCCAAATCTTTGTTTATTTGTTTACATAACATTTATTTATAAGTTTTAAATTTGGCGCGGTGCTAATAAGTAGGTTGATAGTAGGTTGGTAGTTGTACTAAAACGTCCAATTATGCTGCTTGTGCTTTTCTTTCATTATGCCCCTTGCGCTTTTTACATTTTCAATACAATTTAATAAGTAAATAATTGCGCAACATTTACCCCTATAATAGTATCTATTTTTAAGTTTTAAATTTGGCGGCTTAGTAATACATATATTTAAGCACAGAGGGCGCAGGAAGCACTTATAGAAACCACAGGAAATACCATAGAAAATGCGGAAAGCATTTGAATTGTCGCACAATTCCAAATGAATAAAAAAAAATAATAGAACTTTTTGTTGTATTGTGAGTAGCTAAAAAATAAATGTAGTGCGTCCATAAAGTGAAATTTGTGCAAATTCATGTAAAATTCAATTAGTTATTTGTTTTTTGTTATTTTTTACTTTGAAGCTATTTTAGGTGTTTTTGTATAAATCGCGATTGTGATTATGTGTGCGATTATAAATCGCATCGTTGGAAAAGTATGAATCTAAATCGTGTTTGAAAATAATCACGTTTGAAAAATCAAATCGCAATTCAAGCGATTATAAATCGCAATAATCGTACTTATGAAGCGATTACTAGTGATTTGTTTACATTTCAAACACAGGAATATGGTTGATAATGTGAGGCTATGTATTAACCGTATTTATTATTTGAATTTTTTGTTTTTTTTTTTCGCTTTACGTAGATAATTTATTATTTCATCATCTGACGAATCCGGCGTAAAAAGCAATTTATATCCCACAAAAATGAATCCCATGCGTTCGACCATTGTGCATAGAAGTAAATAAATCATGTAAACAAATCAGTGCGTTGGAAAACGATTACAAATCGTGGATTAATCGCTGTGCGGTAACGATTAATCTTACAATAATAATCGAAATCGCGATTTATATTTACAAAAACACCTCTATAGTTTGCAATTTTGTGAACTTTTTATCTTATCATAATTCATAATATATCTTTTAAGTTTTGTGTTTTCTTTTTTCGGTAATAATTCTTTTCCTGCCCGCGTCTAGGATTCTTTTGTAAATTTTCTGGTAAATAAAAAAAAATTAAAAAAATTGCTAGTGTAACGAACATTTTTAAATTCTAAAACATTCGCGCCTAAATGGGGGCGTGGCTATCACAGCGTATTCTGCGCATGAGGATATTTTAGTCAGTTGATATAATAGTTTTGATGTGAATGTTCGAAAATATATATTAATCTCTATAAAACAAGAACAACCTACAAATGTGTTTGTTTAATTATATTTCTTGTGTTAAATAAACGTTAAAGTAGCTATTTATTGACCAATAAATAGCTAGGTGTAAAACGGCCTTTATACATGCAATAACTGTCAAAAATCTAATTCGTCCGTATAATGTTTCAAGGTTTGATTGCTTCTATCATTTATGATAATTGACTAGAGCTGTATCCGCTAGCTCCAGCGGTTGGAGTTGGCGGCGCTGTAACTCCCTGAACGCACGCATTCTTAGCGTGTTTTAAATATTAAAGATAATTTAAAATTCCCGCGCCCCCAACAGAACGAAATCGATCGGGCGCTTCGTCCCGTATCCGGCAGGTGTCGTCGCCGGCACGGGACGTCGTCCATCCCCTCTGACGTCACTAATTCGGGGTCTACAATCTCTAGCACAAGGACGCCGCAGTCTTGGATCCATCTATCACCGCACCCAAAAAACCGTGTCCGAAACCGTAAACGCGTCGCAAAAGAACCGTCTCCGGGTGTCCTAGGGCGCGTACGTACGTTACGGGAGTTCCATGCGTCAGCCGGGCCGCGTCCATACATGTTTTTAGACCGAAGAGCGGCCGATTTGTATGGGTGTATCAAGTTTAAGTTGTGATCTAGCGGGAATCAGCGGATAGCCTTTTCGGCTGGGCTGTTGTGTGTTGTTGTGTGTGCTGTGGTGCCGTCGCCAGTCGTCCGTGTGTGTGTGTGTATTTTAGAAAAGGTAAATTTGGGGCCCCTTCAGGAGGCTAGCAGCGCGGAACCCTGCGCGATTACCAGGTCCAGGTCGCACGTATCTCTCCCCTTACTATATAGGTGTCATGGCGGCTGCGGATTTTATTTTTATTTAGTTTTTAACGTATGCCGGTGCGATAAGGGCGTTTATTTAGCGCGAATTACTGCGACGGACGATGCTGAAACGTTTTCGAATATCATTCAACGTATCCCGACCTTAATTCCGTAGGAATTTCAGCCGTTTTCCCCAAACTATGGGCGTAGCTTTGTATTAGCCTCTACTAACCGCAGTCGGCTGCGATTAAAACGATTTTAAAGAGCGATTTTAATTGAAAAATCGAGGGAATTAAACATTTTAATTAATTTTCATTGCGTTATAATATTTAATCAAGTAAAATTCCTTAAGGAGCTCTAAGGTAAGAGTCTTTTTATACTAATCCTTCATTATAACCTGTACTTATTTAAATTCAAGTTGTGCCAGGATTTCTTGCGGATTGTTCGCGTATTCCATCGCATTATTAATTACCAGCGCGTTTAATTTTCGCCCGTAAACGTAATTAGCCATTGTCAATCGCGGCAATATATTTATTTTAATACTGCCCCGTCCTTTTACGATGCAAATCGATAAAGAGCAATTGCGAAAACGATCCCGCCAGCAAGAAACATCTATGAAGCGAATTTATAATAAACCCATCCCGATTTTAGATTCGGGAAGACCTAAATTTACCCATCGTGGGCTAAAAATAACATCAGTAATACCACCGTCCATATAATAACACGTACCGACTGTAAAGTTAAAGTTTCTCGTCTCGATAAATGCGATTTTCCCGAGCGAAATTGACGATTCGAATTGAATCATTGAATTTCCTGTAGAAGTTACGATTTTCGGTATCTGTTGCCGATGACAACACGTCATTTTACGTCAAGTTTGTCGGGTTTTTTTTCCTTTATCGCTATTATCGCGCTTCTTATCAACGTTTAAAATGTGTGAATTCGCTGAAATTGTTTAGAATTTTGCGGATACCAATAACTAATATTTGTAAATTGACATAAAAATAAAACCCGTCCTGGATGACAGTTCCGTAACGATCCTCGATTGTTCATTTATCGCTTGATCCATGGATTACTAGGATCTCCCCTCGATTCATTTAATTCGTCGTTATATCTTATTATATTTTAGCAAAATTAATCAATAGGCATTAACAGTATCTATTTCTCGCTTAAAAATGTATGCATTATTTAGATTGTAACAAATCGCTCTAATTACATAAACGAACAGAAAAAAAAATTGTTTACAAACATGACCCTTTTTTTTTTACGGGACTAACTAAAATATTTTTGGACCCTGTCCAAATAGGATTCTGATTCTAAAAAAGACAATTCTTTACGTCATTTGATGCCCTAGTTTCAGAGTAAAAAAAAAATTACACTATTACTACAATAGCCAATAAAATGGAAGCAGGAATTTTACGATTTTCCTGGAAAACTTGAGAGAGAGATAACCTCACTTGTTTATTCGAATCAAAATGCGTTGTGATAAGGAGTGATGATGGTGTTAATAGATTATAAATTTTTTATTTGATTTGAAATAACGTAAACAACATCATTTTTACTGTATTTTCTTAAATATGTAAAAATTGATTTTATATGGAACTATATAACATTATTTTTATTTATATAGAAATAAAAATGTTTCGGATTTTGTTTTTCTCTGTATGAATTTGCAATGGCTGCAAATAACCTAGGGAGTTGAGATTCATGTAGTCAATATTTAATTTAACGTAAAAATTCAAATATATATGAATACGTGGAATTCGATATTGAAATACAAAAAAATTGACCAAAACAGCTACTTTTACAATTGTGGTATTAATTGAATGAATAAAGAAAGCTGTATTGGTACTACTAAAAAAAGTGTTGACATTACCTTAAACTATTATTTGGGTATAAATAAATAAAATTACATAAATAATTTTGTTATGCACCTTGTACGCCATTTTATTGTTATGCAAATTTCTTATGACTGAAATCATAGGTATTTCAAGTGTAACTCTGTTATTTTTTTATTTATTTTTATTTAAAATAATCGCTTGAAATTATCTTGCGTACTTTAAATTTTTAGATAACACCAGAGAGTGACAAACAACTACTATTATATTTAATTTAAAACAATATACGTTGTCCGTTGCATTTTACAATGGAATAAAAATAAGCAATATTTTTATTTTTAATATTTTTCTTGTAAAAAAAAAAAATGTTCAATTTTTCGTTTAAATAAATTTAAAAAAATTCTTGCTACTGTACTATATTTAAAATTTTAATTTAATTCAAGGTAATATGCAGGGGAAAGGGGAAAAATGAAATTTGATGAATTTTCTCTTTGTTTATCCTTAAAAAAAAATAAAAAAAAATATCCTGAGTGAGTCACTATATTTAATTTAAAAAAAATTACATTTGGCTTTGTATTTTACAAAAAAAAATAAAAATAAGCGATACATAGTGGGGCTTTTTGAAATTGATTCGATTTATTTTTCGTTTTTTTTTTTTAAATAAAATAAAAAGAGTTTTTTTTTTTTGGAAATTACTACATTTTAATTAAAATAAAATAAATTTACATTGTATTTTTGACCACTGCAGACATTTAATTCTCTTTGTGTTTTTCTTTATTTTAAATCATGACCATTCAAGAAAATGGTTAAAAAAATGAAAAATAAATAATAATATAATAAATAAACTATGCTCTTATATACAAAGAATACCTATGGGGCCTCTTCCCCTAATATATACTAATTTTCTCCATGTTTATCATATAAATAAATTTAAAAAAAAACAAAAAACTGGCCTTGCTTAATTTAATTCAAAACAAAATACGTTTGATGTCAACTTTTACAAAGAAATAAAAATAAATAATCTACTAGGGGGGCAGGGGTTTTGAAATATATATAATTTAAAAATGTTTCTATTGAATTAGTAAAAAAAAATAATTTGTTTCAAAAATTTCTGATTTTAGCCGATTATGTTGAAGTTATATAAAACTCTAGATGATTATTAGACGTTTCGCTAATATGTACATTGGATTTTTCAATAAATTTGACAAAATAAGCACTGTAAAGAACGTTTAAAACAATTACTATTGATTTTATAAAATAAATTTAGATAAAATGTTTTATAGGGGATTTATTCGTTTCCGTGATAAAAATCTACGTAAATTGACATTATGTACAAAACAAAAAATTCCAATAACGATCATGCAAAAAATACATATTTTTTTCTTTTAATTTATTTTAAATCGAAAATAAAATATTTTAAATGGCGTAAATTGAATTTAAAATAAAATATGTTTTATTTACATCATATTAAAAAATGCATAAATAAGTAATATATGAGAAAGGGGGGCTTGAATTGAATTTATGATTTATATAAAACATGCTTATTGATCTAATACTTTATTTATTTTCACACAAAATGAATTTTACAAAAGAATAATAATAAATAATATACAGGAAGGGGAGAGAAGAGGGGGTGAGCTCCAACGCCTCCCCTGTGCCCCCTCCACTCCAATTAAAGACCAATTTTTGTTTTAGTACACTTTAATTTCGTTCTTATTTTTCATTTATATAAAATATTCTGTTTGCTTGACTATATTATATTTAATTTTAAATGGAATTCATTTTAAGTTGAATTTTACAAAAGAATAATGATAAATTTGAGCAGGTAAGAACAAGTATTGTTCTGACTGGGCCTCGCCAAGTGATTGTACCCGATATTACCCACATATTTATTTATTTTTGTATTTATCTTTGTAAAAGTAGTTTTAATTTTAAATAGTTGGTTTATATACGTGTAAAGATGTGTACTGGGACTATTGGGGTGAATAAAGTCACATATTATTATTAAATAATATACATGAAGAGGAAGGAGGGCTTCATTATCTCCCTTTTGCCCCCTGCAATCCAATTAAATGCGAATTTTTCTTTTAGTATTTCAATTTTGATGTTTCTTCCACAGGTGTTGTTGCATCTTAAATCGAGCTGGTTCGTGACACTATGAACGAACTTGACACCCTTAGACAGGAAGCGGAAACATTAAAAAATGCCATCCGGGTAAGTTATTTACTATAAATTAAAATATATTAGGAAATAAACGACGATTTTACAAATGCAACTTGTTGGAGTCCACATTTATATGACACACCCTCCTAAGCTTCCCTCACCTGCCCTCCTCCTCATTTCCGGCAACCATATTTTTCCCCGATACAACCCCCTCTCCGTGCTTCCTCCCCACCCCCGCTTGCTCCGTGGTCCTCCCTCGCTACTCAAGCCCTCCCCCCACCCCATTCCTGACTAACTTCAGGATCAATAAATATATTCATACGGTACCGCTGTCGTACTTGCACAATTATTATTATTCAAAATCTCGGGACGCCATGTAAATTGGGTCGTTTTATTGAATATTAGAATTCGTATTTTGTATTTGGAGATGTTGATGACGACGGGGATGTGAGTTGGTAAAGTTTTACTTGTTTCCCCGAAAAAAAATATAAAAATAATAAGAAAATAAAATATTTATTGACATTAAAAAAATGTTTACAATAAATCGTTACTTACTCCGATCTTATTTAATGTTTATTATACCAATTATATCAATAAATATCTAACTGATGATTTCTTTCTACATACTGCAATATGCTAATGATTTTATTTTATTCTCCAAAGATCAAAACTTAAATTTGACTATTAGATTCCTTAATACAGCCCTTGCAAAATTACATGATTCGGTGTGAAGAAGTTTACTTGTCTTTATCACCTTCTAAATCTAAAGTTTTAATATTTACTCGGAAAAATTTTTGATTCTGTTAATTTTCGAGGATCTGTTTTACAAATATTTAACGTCATTAAATATTTAGGTTTTATCTTGAATCGTATTAATTATATGGTTTCGTCTTGTCAGAAGAATTTAAATATATTGAGGGCATTAACTTCAACATGGTGGGGTTCTGATCCTAAATCATTAAGATATACTATGAGATTCAAAATGATTGTCGTAATAAAAACACTGTTTTCCGGAAAAATTTATCTATACTTATTACCAATTCAATGAGCGAAGTTTGCTACATACAAATTTCATACATTAAATGAATTTTCTTGACATTTAGCGACATTGGCGTTCGTGTTGTAGTATCTTTCGATTATTTATGTTATAATTTTTTCAAACCGTTTATATTTACATCTAATATCATCAACAATAGTATTCTGAATACTGTAAGAAAATAAGGGAATTTATCTGTGGTAATTAGCTCAACAAACAGGTAAAAAAATCAATATTAACATCAAGTGAAATAGTTTATTACATTTTATAATTTTATAGGCTTATCATACACTTCAGCGCAACGAGCTGTCAAAAGAAAGTTACATTTTCATCCCTATAAAGTTTCTACGGTACAGGAATTATTACCATTAGATCACGATAGGCGATTGGAATATTGTCAATGGTTTAATAACACTTTAAGGGACGATGACTTCCTAAACAAATCATTTTTTCTCGAATGAAGCCTGGTTTTATCTAACAGTCTATATCAATTCACAAAACTATCGTATCTGGTATGCAGAAAATCCACATGAATTTCGAGAAACGCAATTGCATCCCGTAAAAGTTGGAGTTTGGTTAGCTATGTCCAGCAACGAAATAATAGGGGCAATTTTCTTTCGAGGCAAACTGTAACAGCCCAATTACCAACAGATGTTGGAATTGTTTATTGCAGAGTTACAAGAAAATGAGCTTGAAGCAGGTTATTTTCAGCACGATAATGCCCCAGCACATACTGCTCGACAAACCTGCCAATATATCTTCAACAGTTTTTTGCTGACAGGTTCGTTAGAGCACAAAGATGGCCACCAAGGTCGCCTGATCTAACCCCATCAGATTACTTCATGTTCGGCTATCTAAAAAATAGGATCTATAGAAACCGCATGCATACCATAGAAGAACTGAGAGATGCAGTTTTGTCACTTAATTAATTATACTAATTGTATGTTATAATTTAAAGTAATAAATAAATTAGTTAAACACATCGGTTAGTACTGAATTGTAAATCATAATTTAGTAAAGTTAAATAATTACATTTCATTTTTACAAGCAGAAACACCAAATCCATAGTCGTTATATAATGCGAGTTCAAATATAGGTTACGTTTTCCTTATTTATGACAGATCCGTTTACTTTCTTATGTTCCAACACTGACTTAGTTCAAACCTTCATTACAAATACGCGGCATATACCTACACCCTGTTACTATCTATAGGAGCGGATTTGACAATCATTTTGAATCTGTGTATTTAGCAGAGTGGTTTTAATGTTACCTACTTTAGTTGAGGAAGACTGGATAAAATGCAAGATGAACCGAAAGCATTTATTATTAATTTAACATCTCTTATGATTATAAAAACGATTATTAATTCGTTGTAGGCATACCTCTGTAATTAATCGTAGATTTATTACAACATATAAATCCATATGTATGTTTTCCTGAAAATAAATGCAAAAACAGAAAATAAGCCAATCTATTTGTGTGATGTTGATGTGGTATAAACAATAATATTATTTAATCAGTTTTCATATTCATGAGACATAACCAATAAATACAAACGAAATTCACCAAGGATTGACATTTATTGAGCGCCAACATGAAATTCGTCACGTTGTTCAGAGCGACAACATACGAAAATATAAGTACCTAAATAATTTTGCCATCGTTTGATAGGATTTTCAAAAGAAAAATACTTCCTTCTCAATTTGAACTATTAGATAGACTATTTATATTCCAGTTTAATTAACGATTCCCAACGCAAACTTCGTCTTGAACTCGTGGAACTTAAATTATTAGTTATCCAAATGACCCCGCGAGAAACGACATCTAGGGGGAGGTAGAATGACTTTTGAATTATTAACCACTTTATTACGAGAATTCCCAAAACCAATTCGACGGTACAAATTGACTTTCAATTGCTATTATTATCTCCGATTAAAAATAGATATTGACGCTTTTGTGTTTCCAATTTACAGTATGACCCCCAAAGGTAAACTGACGTTTTTAGAATGGAATTAAATAAAAGTAATGTAATTGTTTTAGCTCAAACGTACCTAACTATGTACGTATCGTCAAAAAATAACTATTTCGATAAAAAATGACCCTCGATTAGATTTTTGGTAAACTCTTTTATAGTTTTGTTTATTCTTAAATAAATCAAATGTAACAAATGTTGTTCTAATTGCTTGTGTTTTAAATTTTATGTTGATGTATTTCTTTTTTTGAATGACCCTCATATTTGAATATATTTTTAATTAGTGATTGACCCTCAAACTATGAAAAAAAAAAACTAACTTATATAGATTTTATTTATTACATCCTTTAAATATCTATACTACAACAAACCTCATATTTTAATTTTATTGCCTTATTTGAAGATTGACCCTCCTAATTCTACATATATATTTTTAAATAAATTGTTAACAATTCTATAAAAGGAAATGATTTATTCTGGGTTTTAATTTCTTTTAGGATTATTTTTGTAACGTTCAAATTTAAATTTATTTTTCATTTATTTAAGAGTGACCCCCAAAACTATAAAATGAAACTTACACAGATTTACAGTCAATGGACACTATATATTGTAGATTTACAATTAATGTACCAAACTATATATGTTCTTTATACCACTCCTCTTCTCAACATTGTTAATTGTTTATTGGAAATTTGACCCTCAGAGGGTTAAATTAAATAATCTTGCTATTTGTTGATATCTTCCCAGAAAAGTAAGATAGTTTTGTTATTTCTAAGGTATAATTATACGAATTCAAATTCGATTTAAACATATTCATGCTGTGATGACCCTCAAAATTAAATTGCATTGAATTAATGAGGAGTGACTTCTAAATCCTACGGAATTTTGTTTGACCGGTAACAAGTCGATAAAAGGGAAACTATTTTGAAGTTTGATACATTTTTACCTAGATGACCCTTAAAAAGTGGTTGTTTATCGACCCCTTGCAAATTCTACAATCTTTTTTTATGTAAAATAAGCGATTTTGTATTCGCTTGCAGCTTATTTTAAACATATGTATCCATAAAATTGCTTTTACCGTCTGTAATTTCTCGAAATGACCCTCAAATTTAATCCTTCTATCTTCTCAATAATCCAGGATGCCAGGAAAGCGGCTTGCGACACGACACTCGTGCTGGCGACCGCCAGCCTGGAGCCGATCGGCAGGGTGCAGATGCGCACCCGGCGGACCCTCAGGGGTCACCTCGCGAAGATCTACGCGATGCACTGGGGTTCCGATTCGCGGAACTTAGTATCCGCCTCGCAAGACGGCAAACTGATCGTCTGGGACAGTCACACGACCAACAAGGTGCACGCCATACCACTCCGATCGTCGTGGGTCATGACCTGTGCTGCCTACGCGCCCTCCGGCAGTTACGTCGCTTGCGGGGTCTGGATCAATATCTGCTCCAGTATACAGTTTGAAGACGCGCAGAGGCAACGTACGTGTCAGCCGAGAACTGCCCGGACACACAGGCTACCTGTCCTGCTGTAGGTTCCTGGACGATAACCAAATAGTCACCAGTTCCGGTGATATGAGCTGGTAAGTGACCCTCACGATAAATAAAGATAAGACCCCCAGAATTAGTTTATTATTATTATTATTGGATAGGCATAAAGTTCAATTGCAACTTGTACCGATATTATTTGTGACGATTTATTGTATTTTGTGACCCTCGCTACCCAATTATGACCCTCGCACCCATCATTAAAATTTAATCGACATACAAAGTCTCATGAGTTGATTATTTCTTGCTGTTTTAAGCGTTGCGACTGCATTTTTTTACTGTAGTTATTTGGATTCGTTTTGGGGTAATGACCTTCAAGTGTAAGTCAAAACGGATGGATTGCGCGGTCTAGGATAGAGTTTCATTTATTTAATTTCCTTTGAGTCCTAAGTTTATTTATTTTATAGCATCTGTAATAGCCCAAGCCTTGAGGGGTCTCGACTACTGCGAAGGTCACGAGTTCAAATCTCCCTCTGGTCAATTACGGTAACCGAAGCCATTGTGATGATAAGGAGGCGAATGTGCTTCTCGGAGGGTGGTTAATAAACTGTAATAAATTGCTTAGGCTTTATCTATCCCGAAAAAGAATGAACCCTCACCAGAGCCCTGATATGTTTTGAAGATCTTCAGAAATTCTTTACATATTAAGCCCCTCAGATAATTTATTTGTTATTTTAAGTGTTCAAGAATCTAACTGGGACTTGTATCGTTATCATTTAAGTTTATTGAGGGTATCATGACCTTCAAAATTTAATCTAAATCGGTTGGTTGCATATTGCAAGTTCGAAAATATTTATAACTTATCGTACAATCTTGCATATTTTCTGATTTATTTCTTTGTGTTTTATGACCCTCGTTCGCCAAGTATGACCCTTGCAACCATCATTAAAATTAATCGACATATGGAGCCTACTGAGTTGATTTCTTGTTGTTGTTTTAAGCGTTACGACAACTACAATTTGTACTGTAATTATTTATATTTGTTTTGGGGTCATGACCCTTAACATTAAATGAAAACGGACGGATTACAGTTTACGCGTGCTGGAATAGATTTTCTGTATTCGAGTTCGCGTGAGTCCTAACTTCATTTATTCTTTAACTACTACGATAGCCAAGTGCCTTAAAGGGTCACGACTATTACGAGGGTTCGCGATTTCGAATCTCGCTCAGGTCAACTACGGTAACTGGTCTTTTTTTCGGGGCCGTAATGTAGGAGAGAGATTTATGTGTGCGGGATCTTAACCCCGAAAAATAAAAATAACCCTCCGGACCAATTATGACCCTTGATAAGTTTTTGATGACCTTCAGAAATTCATTTATGTATGAAGTCTTCCCAGATGGTTTATTTGTTGTTTTAAGTGTTAAAGCATCTAGTTAGGAGTCGTAACGTTATTATTTATGTTTATTAAGGGGTTATGACCTTCAAATCTAAATCGATTGGTTGCGTATTTAGAGTTTCAAAAAGGTTTTAATCAAGTCTGTAGTGGGTAAATTCTGACTTGTGTTTTGTGACCCTCACGATCCAATTATGACCCGCAAAGTCCGTTCTAAAGAATCGATGTTTCGTTTTAATTTCAGCGCCCTATGGGATATCGAGACCGGTCAACAGGTGACATCGTTCTTGGGTCACACGGGCGACGTGATGTCGCTCTCCCTATCGCCAGACATGCGAACGTTCGTGTCGGGCGCCTGCGACGCCTCGGCTAAACTCTGGGACATCAGAGAAGGCGTCTGCAAGCAGACATTCCCTGGTCACGAGTCCGACATCAATGCCGTGACGTTCTTCCCGAACGGGTTCGCGTTCGCGACGGGCAGCGACGACGCCACCTGTCGGCTGTTCGACGTACGAGCGGACCAAGAGCTGGCGATGTACAGTCATGACAACATCATCTGCGGCATCACCAGTGTCGCCTTCAGCAAGTCCGGGCGTCTGTTGTTGGCCGGTTACGACGATTTCAATTGCAACGTATGGGACTCTATGAAGACAGAGCGAGCGGGTAAGTTTTCTTTCTTTTTTTTTCTTAGGGTCATTTCGAGGCATAATTCGAAATATCAAAAATTGACCCAACTATTAGAATTACAAACGTAATCGACGTTAAAATCCGTTTGAAGCATTTACAAATTATTAAATGGATTTCAGAGGGTCATTTTGAGTGTGAGTGCTATTTGATGGCGTGTTAAAAAATCGGTAAAAAAAATACATCTTCCAAGGTATATAGGAAAAAATATTTTTTATAAGATCAAGAGTAAAACAAAAGTGATTTTTATGTGCATATTGTTATTTCAGAGGGTCATTTCATAACCGAAATAATATAGGCGGCTTTAAATTATATATATATTGCTACGGGAGGACAAGTCAAACGTTAAAAATTGTTTAAATACTAAAATTAGCACCAGTATTGAATTCCGGGGTCATTTGACCCCCGCTACTATATTAAAATATTACCGTAATTCATCGATTTCAAATATATTTTAAACTTCCGATAATCGTTCTTTAATAAAAAAAACAAAAGCGAAAAAGTTTGAGGGTCATTTTGCAATAATAAATTAATCAATTTTACATTAATATAGGATTGTAGAAAATGTAGCGGTAAAATATAATATTTAAGAAGGGGTTTCATATATATATATATATATATACGATAATATTTGAAAAGGAGTACCGACCGGAACTTCGTCGAAGAATAAAGTAAGTTATATGGGTAATACGGTCTTAAAATAAAAATGCTAAATCGCCTCAATATTTCGTTATATATTTATAACTTCATCAGGAGGAACATCTACAATATTATAAAGAATATGATCAATAGTAATAAATATTTAAATAATACTTACAAAGTTAAAATATAATAATCAAATTATATGTATTTTAAATTTAGAATTTTTTTTTTTTTTTTTTTTATACGATAATATACAGTTTACAGTAATTAACGAGGGTCATTGCTTGCGTATTATTTTTAACTATGTATATTTCAGATCTGCCTTATCTAAAATATGTATTACTTCTAATCCGCAAAATTGATTTCTTTCCACATGAGCATTAATGTGATTTTTATGACCCTCATACAAATAAAAGCAGTGGCGGTTTACAACTCACTTTTATACGAAAGATTCTAAATTTAATCTTCACGGAGTATTTTCTGAGGCTGACCTAGTGATCTGATGACCCTCACTTTTAATATTTGCCGAAAATAAACACTATTTAAAAATTTTCCATTTTTAATGTCCACAACAAATTTTAGATATATATTCAAGGGTCAAACAATATGCAGTAACCCTCAATTTTGATGCCTTTAAAACTTTTAATTTTATAATATCCGCGACGATTTTCTAGATATTGTGCATTTTTTGAGGGTTACATCAGTTTTGATATTTTTATATTGTTTCCGAATAACGAGGATCATATTTGAGGGTCATTCCAGATTTTGATTTGACCCTAAGCGATATTCGAAGCGCTCCCTAGGTTTTAATCTTCTCTCAAATTCTAGTTTTCCTCGCTGGCCAAGATAATCGCATCAGTTGTCTTCGATTTTTAGATCTTGTATGAGACTTCTCCGAAGGGTCAATAAAGATGGGGTGACCCTCAATTTTGATATCCCCCCCTTGCTGTCCCTCTAAGAAAGAAATAAGGAGTTACCATTTAAAAACTGCACAAAACTATCTATTCTCTGCTCTCCGCGACAAATTTTAGATGTTGCAGAGATTTTTTCGCTGGTCGAATTTTCCCAAAAATAAACGAAGAATTTCCATTTTGTTTCACATCCGCAATAATTTCTAGATAATAATAAGAATTATTTTAATGATTGTTTCGTTTCCGAACAGCGAGAGTTATATTCAAGGGTCATTATTGATTTTGAATTGACCCTAAGCGATATTTTGAGTTTTAATCTTCTCTCAATTGAATTCTAGTTATCCTAGCTGGCCAGGATAATCGCATCAGTTGTTTCGATTTTTAGATCTTGTATGAGTTTTCTTCGGAGGGTCAATAAAGATGGGGTGACCCTCAATTTTGATATTTTCAAAAAAAAAAAGTAAAAAACGACACCATTTAAAAATTGCACAGAATTTTCGATTCTATGCTCCCCGCGACAAATTTTAAATGTTGTAGAGATCTTTTCGGTAGTTGAATGGAAATGATCCTCAATTTTAACGTTTCCTAAAAATAAAACGAAGAATTTCCATTTTGTTTCACATCCGCAATAATTTCTAAATAATAGTAAGAATTATTAAAGATTGTTTCATTTCCGAACAGCGAGAGTCATATTTAAAGGTCATTATTGATTTTGAATTGACCCTAAGCGACATTTGAATCGTTTCCAAAGTTTTAATCTTCCCTCGATTGAATTCTAGTTATCCTAGCTGGCCAAGATAATCACATCAGTTGTTTCGATTTTTAGATTTTGTATGAGATTTCTTCGGGCGGTCAGTAAAGATGGGGTGACCCTCAATTTTGATATTTCAAAAAAAAAGAAATAACGACTCACTATTTGAAAATTGCACAGAACTTTCTACTCTATGCTCGCCGCGACAAATTTTAAATGTTGTAGAGATCTTTTCGATGGTTGAATGGAAATGACCCTCAATTTTAAAAAATATAAAGTGAAAAATTGCCATTTTGTTTCACATACGCAATAATTTCTTGATACTAACAACAAGAGTTATTTTAACGATTGTTTCGTTTCCGAACGGCGAGGGTCATATTTAAGGGTCATTATAGTTTTTGAATTTACCCTAAGGGACATTTGAATCGCTTCCTAAGTTTTAATCTTCTCTCATTTGAATTCTAGTTGTCCTAGCTGGGCAAGATAATCGCATCAGTTGTTTCGATTTTTAGATTTTGTATGGGATTTCTTCGGAGGGTCAGTAAGATGGGGTGACCCTCAATTTTGATATTTCAAAAAAAAAAGAAATAACGACTCACCATTTAAAAATTGCACAGAATTTTCTACTCTATGCTCTCCCAGACAAATTTTAAATGTTGTGGAGATCTTTTCGGTGGTTGAATGGAAATGAATGAATGATATTTAAGGGTTATTATAATTTTGATTTGACCCTAAGCGATATTTTGAGTTTTAATCTTCTCTCAATTGAATTCTAGTTATCCTAGCTGGGCAAGATAATCGCATCAGTTGTTTTGATTTTTAGATCTTGTATGAGATTTCTTCGGAGGGTCAGTAAAGATGGGGTGACCCTCAATTTTGATATTTCCCATAAAAAAAAAGAAATAACGATTTACCATTTAAAAAATACACAGAATTTTCTATTCTTTGCTCTCTGAGACAAATTTTAAAAGTTGTAGAGATCTTTTCGGTGGTTGAATGGAAATGACCCTTAATTTAAAAAAAAAATATATAAAACGAAAAATGCCCATTTTGTTTGTCCACATCTGCAATAATTTCTAGTTAATAACAAGAATTATTTTGACGATTGTTTCGTTTCCGAACGGCGAGGGTCATATTTAAGGGTCATTATAGTTTTATGATGTTCGAAGCGCTCCCTAGGTTTTTAATCTTCGCGCAATTGAATTCCAGGCATCCTAGCCGGCCACGACAATCGCGTCAGTTGTCTGGGGGTCACCGAGAACGGCATGGCCGTCGGCACCGGCTCCTGGGACAGTTTCCTTCGTATATGGAATTAAGTGTTGCCGAAAGTTCGGCAGCCTAACCACCACCTACACCTGCTACAGCAGCCGGAAGATGGCGACAGCTGCCGACACTATCACCAATTCTACAACAACCAAAACAGCTACCACCACAACCACCACCAACAACAACACAATAACCAGCAGAAACAGCCGAGGAAGCTGAAGCAACAGCAACCGATGAAGAAAAAACAGAAACATTATTACAGCAGTAAATACCGAGAATCCCAGATCAATTTGTTGACCTCCACTTCTACGTGATCAATAAATAACGTTTATATACATATATCAGAAACACGACACAATAAATCACACATTTTAAATATAATAAATAAATAAAAAATATATAAAAGACACACGTACAACACTACAAAGGGAGGGAGACAGAGCAGCACTGCAAAGAAATAAGTTCTTTCGGTTTTAGAAGGCGGTGCTTGTGATTATAAAACTTTTTCGTCGAAAACATAGGAAACGCACACACAAACACCCTTAAACAACACCTTTCGAGGAATGGAAATCGAGGGCGAGGATTAGCATTTATATCCTTGAATTCGTAAACGTGCAGTGTGTCATAATCGGAAATGCTTTTTTATATATCTATATGTTATAAAAGTATGTATAGTTGTAATGTTATCGAAATAATTTTGTTTCTCTTTAAGGTATTTGTTAATTTTCGAAGACGGGAGGTTCAGAACTATCGAAAAACTTATTATGTTTTATGTGTAAATCCCAAAAAAAAAAAACTATATTTTTATTGATAGAAAGAAAAGTTGTATTTATTATTTTAATTCTTAGTTATTATTTTTTAATTAATTAGTTTTTAGTTTATTATTATTATTATATATATAAATATGTGATTAGTTCGTATCAAATTTAAATAAAATTAATAATCTAAATATATAATTTCTTTTTTTTTTTTATTTCTTTCTTTTTTTTTATTTATTTCTCTCATATTATGTGCCATATTCTTATGCGAAATCCTCGGAATTAACAAATACCTTATTAAAAAAAAAAAAAGCAGCACACCTCGATTTCTTTTCCGAGGCAATAACAAAACAAAAAAACAAATCATCAAAAGCACTCTTCGGCTAACATAAAAAAACTATTATAGTAAAATAGTACCATGCAAAATACACCTTAGATTAAACCACAATTTTTACAATCCATTTTTTCTATTTCCAATTAAAAATCAATCGTTTATATACTGGGAAAAAAACGAGGTGTAATGATTATAATATAATATATTCTTAAGGGATGGATATACAGGGTGTTTCTTAATCGAGTGTACAGAACGTGTTTATTATAGAATCCTACAGGGTATTCATTCACGATATACTACTCGGAAATTGAATAACTTTTTTTTTGTTATTTATTTTGTAATTTTGACAAATTCATATTGCGTTGAATGCGTATAAAAAGTTTTTACTTCGTTGGAATAGCGTTAAAAGCTTTTAATTCTGTGCTAATTTTTTAACAGCTAACATCTTATAGATATTTCGAATATTTAGCAATTTTGACAACTCCCATTTTAAAAAAAGGAGGTTTTGATTAGTTGAAGAAATGTCATCAAAAGCTTTGATTCCGTGCTATTTTTCTTTTCGTATTATTGAGGGCCTGTTTCATAATAAATGTTACTTTAACACTTTAACAAAAGTCATTAATTTAAAGTAATTTTAAAGTTTTAAAGTGACATTATGAAACTCACCCTGAATGTGTTCCCACCCCTAATATCTTGTTCAGATTTTTTTCCTTTATTTTGCAATTTTGGCAGTTTAATTAGATCTTCAATTTTTAGTGGATTAAAATATGTTTTGATTTCTCGAAATGGCATCAAAAGCTTTAATTCCGTGCTAATTTTTTTTTAATTAATTAGCTCCCACATCCAACATCTTATTGAGATTTTGACATTTATTTTGTAATTTGGACAGTTCCATCAGATTTTCAATTTCTAATGGATTTAAGAAGGTTTTGATTGGTTGAAATGTTAATGAAAGCTTTAATTCTGTCAATTTTTTTTATTTTATGTATCCTAAACACCAAAATCTTTTCGTTATTTCTTACATTTATTTTGTAATTTTGACAGTTGCATCAGATCTTTAATTTCTGAGGGATTTAAAAAGGTTTTGTTTAGTTGAAATGTCAATGAAAGCTTTAATTCTGTGAAAATTTTTGATTTAGTATAGTCTAAACCGCAACAATGTTATCGAGATTTTCACATTTATTTTGCAATTTTGACAATTCCATCAAATCTTTCATTTCTGGTGGATTTAAATATGTTTTGATTTCTCAAAATGGCATCAAAAGCTTTCATTCCATGCTAATTTTTAATTAATTAGCTGCCACATCCAACATCTTATTGAGATTTTCAATTTTATTTTGCAATTTTGACATTTCCTTCAGATACAATTTCTGATGGATTTAAAAAAAAGGTCTTGATTAATCGAAATATCATCAAAAGATTCAATTCTGTCCAATTTTTTTATTTAATGTGCTTCCACCTCCAAAATATTTAGAGATTTTGACAGTTTCCATCTGATCTTCAATTTCTAACGAATTTAAGATTTTGATTCGTCTAAATAGCATCAAAAGCTTTGATTCTATTTTAGTTTTCGATTTAATGTAGTCTATCTCCTTAAAATCTTATTTTAATATTTTAAAATTTATTTCGCAATATTGATATTATTGACAGGTCTCCTGTCAAACCTTCAATTTTTGATGCATTCGAAAAGATTTTAGTTCATCAAAATGACAACAAGAACTTTGATGCCATAAAAAATTTTGATTTTATAATTACCCCTCCATTCTAAAAATATGTTTTGAGATTTTCACATGTATTTTGCAATTTTGACATTCAACATACCGGTTTTAAGTCATGAAAATGGCTTCAACATTTTTTATAATCCTATATGCTTATTTTTGTTTTTAATCAATCCCTCCCCTTTCATGATTTTTTTTTTGAGATTTTTACCTTATCTATTTTGTAACTTTGACAAGTTCTATCTGACATTTTAATCCATGGAAATTACATCAAAGCAATCAAAACCTTTTTAAACTCCATCAGATCTTTAATTTTTGTTGCGTTTAAAATGGTTTTAAATTCCACAAAAAGCTCTGATCTATGTTGGATTTTGTTTAATGTGCCCTCCCATAATTATTTTGACATTTGACATAAATTTTTCATTTCACAGGCGCGCGATAATTTTTTAATTCTCAAAATGCCCTCAAAACAGCTTTAATTTTTCACTAAATTTTCGTTCAATATGTCTCCCCTTTAACACAAATTAAGTATACAATTCCTTATAAATGTTTATTTATGTAAACACCCTGTATAAACATTTAAAAAACACACATAAACACCTACACAGTGAAAAAAAAATACCGTCACAGAATGTGTATCGTGTAACACAATCTCTTTAGATTACGGTGTAGGAGATATTCTTAAAAAAAAAAAACAATGTGTACTACCTACCAACTTAATAACAATAATAAAATCTTAATAGTGGCTCTACCTGGGGTTCTGTGAGTGGGGAAAACAAATGAAATCGAAGAATACATGTGAACATAACAAATAATACAAAATATTACATTCATATATATTATATACTGCCTCAAATTTATTATTACTAATAATATTAATCGTTGAAATGCAGAAGAAAGTGGGTTGACGAAAGTCACCGGGGAAAACAATGGTTAAAACTTATTATTCATGATGTGTAGTCTTAATGATGATTGTACGGCAAACTTGGTATATTGTAATATCGTGTGCATACTTCTTGCTTGAAAGGTCATTTCCGTTTATTATTATTATCATTATTATTATTATTATTATCACTCTAGCACTATTACAAGAAGTCATTATTCGATAATGTCTTGATAATATTCCTTATGTTACATAAGCGATATTATTGTGACTACATTCTTATTATTATTATTCGACAAATGTATATATTATTAGGGGTATTAAAAATATTATATAATAGTATAATGAACAAATTGGATGTAACAATTAATTTTACCAAAAAAAAATCATAATTTCTTTTTAATTATTCGTAAATGACGTACGTTTGACAGATAGTGGGATAAAATGGAATTCCCCCAGATTCTAGGGGATTTTCTACTTTAATCCATAAATTTGACGTGGTGATAAATCGAATTCCCCTATCGTCTAGGGATTTGTTTTGTTACTTCTTATAACCTGATTTCACGGTTTTAAAAGTGGATGTCGTAATTATGGAACAGGATTAAATAAAATTGTCGCTTTATGCTTTTGTGGTCAAAATACGATTGAAGAAATAAGATTTAAATAAATAATAGGAAAAAGTAAGTATATTCTATACTAAATCGTAAGTTTTTTATTACTTCTCCTGTAGTTTATAAAAATATGGTATATATATAAAAAAAAAAATGAGACATCGTACGATTAAGTAATTATTATTAATTATTATTAACGAATACATTTGAACAACACACCAGCGTACATCAGCTAATAAAGTTCACCCGATTTCTACTCCGGTAGTGCTAATGTTTGTTCGGAATCAATCGAAAAATATTTTTAAAAAATCATTTATCACCACAGAATTCGTGTTGATATAAAAGGGCTCATTCGATTGATTTAGCTCGAACATAGCGGGGTCACCGTGCTTGAATGTGATATATTCAGGTCGGGGTACCAACTGTCGAAGTAGGAATTTTTTCTTTCTTCTGGGCATTCGTCTTATTAATGAAAAAAATAAATATATATACATGTATAGGGAAAAGAATAAGAATAATATTTAAAAATCAACAAAAAAAAAAATTATTCGTTTCAATTTTTATTTTTATAATTTTTTTTTTCCTAGAACGTTAAGGTGTATACATGATTACATAATATTATCAGTCGCATAATATTTAATATTAATATGATAATATAATAAAATAATGTGTGGATGTTTTTGTATTATAAAGTTATAATAATTAAAAAAAAAAAACATATGAATGGATTACGATTAAAAAATAAAATAAATAAATATTAAAATCGAACAGAAGCAACAACATTTCAGGCAAAATATGTATGATGTGTTTAGAAAACAAGAGAATAAGACAGCATATATATTAATTATTAACGATGGACGATTTTTCGACGAGAAAATCCGACAAATTACATATTTAATATAATTATTACTATATAAATAAAAAAAAAAAACAAATATACGGACAACAAACTTCAAAACGGGCACAATAGCGAATATATAATTATTAAAATAGCGTCTTGTTTTTCTTTTTTTTTCTATTAATTCATTCAAATAACCCGCCATTTTCTCGTATTTATTATTATTATTTGACATTTCTCTCGCATTATATAATTCATAAATGAAACTAAAGAGGGCGCCGCCGCTTTTTTGACATTAATTTTTTGACGTTTATAAACGTCAAAGAAAATGAAACTATCGCACTTAAATAAATAAAAAAAAGCTATTTATCTTTGATATATTCATAAGTATTTCTTTCTGTTTTTCTTTTTTTATGTCGTTGAGAACTACGCTAAGCGAATACGTTTATTTTACTATTTTTTCTCTTTACACGCGTTCAGTAGTTTTAGAGTATTGTCTCATATCATTTTTTTTATTGTTATGATTATTATTATTATTATTTCGATGATTATTATTATTACATTATTTCAAACAACAAAAAAAAATGCGTATATTGTATGAATTACTTATAATAGTGAAATGTATGTTATTGTAATGTACGTAATGAAAAATAAAAATGTAAAAAATAAGCATTTCTTGTGTTTTTACAACTCGTTCAAACAATTCCATTTATGTTTACTCTTAGTTTTATCCTTGTTTATGGGTTTTATCAAGAGACCTAATGAGCAGCGCTTGTAATTTTTTACTACAATTACCAACTTTGAAGGGATATCTACTTAAGCTGGTTTTACACTTGTCAATATTTTCATCAATTTCTAGACTTTAAAATTGATCAATTTGTAGTTCTTGAACTAGAACTTGTTGCCGTTTTATACTACTACCAAATAAATATTAGGATCTTCATAGAGGTCAATATCTATTTCTTAAAATAGAACTTGCTGCTGTATTACATTTGTCAATATAGAACTTGAAATCGGGAATATTAGAATCGATTAGTTTGTAACGTTCGGGGTGGTAGCGCCAGAGATAATATAGCGCTCTGTCACAACAGGGATATTATTATTTCTTGGAGTGATGTTGCATATTTAAAACAAAGACGGGTAAAGGTTTGAGGTTAAGCATTCTCTGTCTCGAAGATTAGAATTTAGATACCTTTTCAGAAGAATCAAATAATAACTGCCAATAAATTATTAAATATACAAATAGTAAATATCGAAACTAAAACAGGTGGGTACAATAATACAACGTGGATGTAACCAAATATATATATATATAACATGACCAGAAGTATAACCTAACCACAATTGCACAATAGTACTGCCACTGCGAACTATACCTCAGTAACCAGGTTATAACATTAATCTGAGTCAATTATTTCACGAGTACCAATTACGGAAATTCCTACAGAATTGAAGATAATTTGATGCAAAAGTAGAACATGCTCTAAGTATGTTAGTTTCAATTTCTTGACAGATGTAAGACAGTTGGATATCATCTTAAACTTGAACAGAACTTAAACTAGAAATTGAACTTAAAATCGAACTAGAAGTTGACAAGTGTAAAACCATTATTGACATCAAGTTTTCTAAGTCCTAGTTATTGATGTAGAAATTGACAAGTGTAAAACCAGCTTCCCAGAAGTTTATGGTAAATTCAAAAAATGTAATAATATATAGGATGTTCCATTTAAAATAATGGTGACTTCCGGTTAATCGGAAGTATAAAAAAAGTGAAAATATTTTAGAAAGAAAGTAAAATTGTTGCAAACCCCAAATTTTTAAAACTGAGAAATTTCTTTCGGTCGGAAAACTTCTAATTAACTATACTTCCGTAGAAAGCCCTCCGTATATTAGAAAGAGAAAATAAAAAACTCTGTAGGTTCTTAATTTAAAAATATGTATTTTTTTTTTTAAATATAGTGCTTTCAAATGTCATTAAATTTCATTGCTTGTGCTTCTAAATATCTTCTTTACACGCCAATTGCATTTCTAAACTGCAAGTGATATCCCTCTTTATAACTGGTAATGTTTCTTCTTCCTTAATTTGTTCAACGTCTGTTATATCTTCAGTTTTATCTTCGATTTCTTCGCGATCTTCAAATATTCCATCATCATTTATTTCGATGTTAAACTTCCTAATTTCCACCTCGATATTTTCAGCGATTTCTTCAGTACGACTATCATTATTAGGACTTTTCTCGTTAATTTTCTTCAATTCTTCATCGATATTTTCTAGGGTCTCTTCGCCACCATTACTGCAATCTCCAATGAAATCTACATCCTTCAATTCTTCTTCAATACCTTCACCAGCATCATCAAACTTTTCAATTACCTCCACGCTATGGTATGCGTCACAGATTTTCTTCATTTCTTCAACATCTTTAGCGAAATCTTCTTTTGCACCATACTCACAAACATCTTTCTCATTTCCAGCGTCGATTTTCTCATGGGCGTCCTCTTCTTGAGGACTGTCTTCTTCTTCGCTGGTATATTCTTCATCTTGATCACTCCTGGCAGACCTCCCTTCTTGTCTCTTCACGTATTGATCCCAATAATCGTTGTAGACTTTCATCAGCTCGTTATACTTGCTATCGTATTTCGTTTGCATGTCTTCTAACTCCTGTGAGAACGTTCTCATCCCCTCCCTAAGCATCGAGATGCTGTTGCAAGCCTGCACGGAATTGTCCTGTTCGATTTCTTCGTCTGGCGTTGTTGGAACAGACTCGTTGGCGTTCAGAATCTTTTCACCGCGTTTCTCGAACACGGAGTAGCTCTTAGACATCTTCAAGGCGTTGCAAATTCTCGGGGAATCGATATCCGAAGCCAACGTACGATGATCGCGCATCTTCACGTATCTGCCGTCTTCACACGATGAAGATCTCGTCAAGCGTGTAGTTTCTTCCAATTTCGTCTTATCGTTAGCGTTCAGCAACATCTCGTATGCTTCTACAGTGAAATAATCTTCATCCTCAGGAATAGGTCTTCGAATTGGTTGTAAAATAATCTGATTATCAGTCTTTCTCTTCAATTGCCAACTTAGGAGTTCTTTTATGTCATTCAGATCTTTGTTCATGTTTAAGAATATCTCTCTGTTGCTTGTACAAGCTGGTTCCTCACTTTGGGGTATCGAATCCTTAGAAACCACTTCTTGCGCGTCTGTTGCATTCTCCAAAGAAGAAATCTGCGCACATTCCATTTCTTCAGCATTGTCTAAGGCTTGATAATATCGTTGATCTTCATCAGCGTCATCGCTTTCTTCAGATGAGGATTCGCCCAAAGCGTTTCCATATAATTGCACTGGGTCTCAAAATCTTCTTCCATCTTTCTTCTAATAAACGCTTCTGTTGCTGCTGAAGGAATATTCTCAGCATCTTCAATGGGATTCGTCGTTTCAACCATAGTTTCTAAAAGATTTTCAGAAGCTGAACAGATGATCGATCTTTCTTCTTTTCCTGTAATCTCTTCAACCTTTTCAGCGATACTAAAAACATATTTACATACATTCAATGCTTTTAAGCATTGCAATCAATTCTATGTTTGCTAAACTCACCCAAAATTAACTTCATCAGTGGTATTATCATTCGAAGAAATTGCTTGTTCTTCATTACTTTGAAGATCTTCCTTTGATAATTTGTTATTATCCCTAGATCCTTCCAAGAAATTACAATTACCTTCTGAATTTAGCTCTTCAATCGAAAATTCTTTATCGGAATCTTGTTTTGAAGAAATTGGAAGGATTTCCTCTTGGTTATCTTCTCTAGGTGCGCCGTAATTGTCTTCAGTTTTTTCTAGGAAGCTAAAAGAGTAACGTTTTAATATTTGGAATATGATTTTCAAGTTTCGTATTACCTCATAACCGCTTTAGCGATATCGCTAGATTCTTCTTCTCGGTCGATTTCTTCAATTAAAGCTTTTGCGTCTATCCTATCTTCATCCTCTTCGATTATTTTCCGCTTTTCAGCTTCTCTTATGAATATTTCATCGTTTTCCTTCAATCTATCTTCATTATTCTTCGAATTTCCTTCATTTGAGTCGATTTCTTCAACTAACCTCTTCTTATTCTTCCTCCTGCGTCTTTTACGTTCGAAATCGAAAATTCTCTCCCTATAATCCTCGTAGTCTTCATCTGTCTGTCTGTCTTTCATGAAGTCATCGCTCGCTTCACTGGAAGATTCATCTTCACTGCTCGTAGAGTCTATTTCCTCGTCTTCACTGGCATTTCCGTAATTGTATGGTTTCTCGGTTTCTATTTCTTCGCTCTGTTCTTCTTCTTCTGCCGGTAAATTGTTTATGTTGCACAAGGAAGAGGTTGACGATGGTGGATTGGTGCTATCTCCACTGTTTCTGTGTCTGTCTTCTTCCATGCCTTCGTAATATAATCCCCGGATGTGCGGATGATCGAGTGAATTTTCTGTCTCGCTTTCTGAGTCGTGCACCGAGGTTCCCATACCGCTGTCTGTGGATTGTTGGTGCATTGCTTCGCGTCTTGCATCTCTCATGGCTACTAGAGCTGGGAAATCGACAGTGGTGAAATGTTTGTGATATAATTACGTACTTAAGAGTGGTACCATTGACGCTATCCATAATCCTTTGCCTCTCCCTTTCAATCCAACGTTGCCGTTCCGCATTTTCTTCAGTTACACCACCTCTTTCCCTAAATCAACAAAGAGAAGCCTAGTAAACAGAAGCAAATGCAGACAATCAGCTTTACCAGGCTTCCGCACACGCCCTCTCTCTCGGAAACACCGGTCTATCATCGAGATATTTCAAATCTTTCTGCAAACTCAATATTTACTGGTGAAATCAACATCACAGATACAATACTTTTGGAAAACTTACACAAGCTAATATCATCGTTTTTCTATACGACGGCACCTTTCTAATGACCGGATTTCCCATCAAATTCAACACCCTCAAACTGGGCATGGCACCCAAGACCTTGACGATCAAAGGATCATCGATGTGATTGTTTGAGATATCCAAAACTGACACTTCACTAAGCTTCTCTAAGTGCTCAACGTCTTCTAACGATTCCAAATAGTTATTGGCCAAATTCAACGTGTGCAAAGTTGTTATGGAATCTAAAAACGCCATGACGGTTCTTTACGTTAAAGAAACACGCTGTATATTACCTAAATTTTCGATCTTCCTGACTTGATTATGCGATAAATTTAAAGTGTCCAGCTCGATGCAATGCTCTAAATTCTCAATCTTTCTTATCAGGTTGTAGTGTAGAAAAAGACTGCGTAGCATCTTTTGATTTTCCAAACCGCTGATCTGACAGATTCCATTATTTTCCAACCACAAGCACTTTAACCCCGTATATTCCTCGAGGTTTTCAATCCTGGAGAATCCTTTGAAATGTAAATACAACACGTCGTTTAAATAGGGCGTGGCGTATAGTTTCTGCTCTTTACAGTGCTTTACAATGAATTCCTTGGTCATTCTGAACGTATAAGTAAATAAACAGTCTGTATATTATGCTGCTTCAACTCAAAAAGGCTAACTTACCTCGGTCCTCTACACAGCTTGCTTAAAGGCGATTCTTCTTGATTTTTTGGATTTTCTTTAATTTCCACCTTGGGTTCTGTTATTACAGACATGGTGGATGTCTAAAAGTATTGACAAATCTTTCTATTAAAAAAACTTATTTGATAGATCAAACAATTCGAATTTCCTGCCTAGCAACTGCGACCAATCACCTCTCAGCTTTCCAACTTCAAGATCGACCAATCAGTATCGGCGATCGCCATTTAAAATTAGTTTTTAGGAGGGAAGCTGTCAGTGCCCATCAAATTAATTAACGTTTCGCCTTGTTTAATTCCTTTTTCACTCGACACGAGGGAACAGAATTATCCTTAAAGATGCCGTGCGAGATGATAACATTGCAATTGGGGCAATGCGGGAATCAAAGTAGGTGTAAAACGGTAATTAAAAAAAAAAAGTGAGGTTATATTTTGATTTCATATCCAGTCGGATTTGAATTTTGGAAGCGTTTATGCGCCGAACACGGGATAAATCCCGAAGGGATACTGGAAGATTTCGCCACGGAAGGCGTGGATCGTAAAGACGTGTTTTTCTACCAAGCGGACGATGAGCATTACATCCCCCGAGCTGTGCTGCTCGATTTAGAACCGAGGGTCATCAACACGATCATGAATTCGCCTTATTCGAAGTTGTACAACCAAGAGAATGTGTTCTTATCGAAGAACGGTGGTGGTGCTGGGAATAATTGGGCCAGCGGGTACTCACAGGGTGAGAAATTGAATGAGGAAATCTTCGATATAATTGACCGGGAAGCCGATGGTTCTGATAGCTTAGAGGTTGGTACAAAAATGTTGAGGAGTAATATTTTTGGCTATGTTTTTAATATGTTTTAAGGGATTTGTTCTATGTCATTCGATTGCGGGTGGTACAGGTTCTGGTATGGGATCGAATATCTTAGAGAAGTTATCCGATAGGTTTCCGAAGAAATTAGTGCAAACTTATAGTGTATTTCCCAATCAAGATGAAATAAGGTAGGCTTTTTTTGTATTTTCTTTGTTTTATTTGCAAATATTAATATGATACAAAATTAAAATGTATTAAATTTTATATGAAAATGGTATATTGTATTGTTTTTATCATTTTTAATGATTTCTAAGGTATTTAAGGAAATAACTTTGATAAATCTGTTATTTTTGTTTCACTTGATCCATTTTTTGCTGTATTCAATGATTTTTAAGATATTTAGGGAAGAGATTGAATTTTGATAATATACAGACTTGTTAAAATTCCTTTATAACTTGTAAACGGTAGCAAATATTAAAAAATTTTTTAAAAATTTTTGCAGAATTATGATTTCCCTATAAAGTAGAATGATCGGTATTTGTAGGTACAGGGTGTTTTGTAATCTTGGTAAAATCCTTCAATTTTTGATTTCTTAAATACAATACCTTCATTATTATTCAATTTTTAAAAATATCAGTAAATTTTGAACAAATGTATAAAAGATCTAAATGTGTTAATTTCCAAGGTTATCTTTGATTTTCTAATCATTAAGTATTTTGCAATTTGTGCCTTCTATTTGGGTTTTTCTGTTTATAGATTCTTTTGTAGCAAGTACACAATTCTTTTCACTTTCTCCTAGCACATAAATCATATCAATCATCTCCCCTTTTGGAAAATTGCACAACCCAGCAATCAAAAATAAAAAAACTTTTTATATTCGTAAAGTTACTTCATTGCAATAGCTAAATCTTTAAAAATATATAGGCTGTTCCATTAAAAAAAAAGTGGGTTTTATATGACCACTCTTCTACTGAACACTGTATATCTTCAGATCATTTTAAACTAATGGCCTTCGGATCCGTAACAATTATTTATTTAATATTTTCTTGTATGTTCTGTAGTAAGGGTGTTATATTACCTTTCCACACTATTGGCTCATATTGTATGTACTTTTTTTTAAAATAAATATAAATTTTTAATATTCAATTTAAAGCAAATTAAAAAAATTTAATTTTTGTAATTAGTAAAATTTTAGTTTTGTGCGGAATGTTAATTCAGGTAAGATTTTTATCACACAAATTAATAAATCCACTCTCATTCTTTCTAAATGTAATTTTTAATTTTTTAGTTATACATTTATAAATTTACAATACTATGGATCAATCTGTTACCTTTTTAACAAAATTCTATTATTAATAAATTTAGCTCAGGAATAAAACTGTTTATTACACCTAAGTAATCATAATTTATTTTAAAATCTTCTGATTATGATTAAATTTTATAATTTCACTTTGGGTTATGTCGGAAATGCAATAAAAAAGATCTAAATAATTTTGAAGTTTATTATTTTTGCTGACGTTTCGCAGATGTGTGTGACATGTTGCTTTTTCGAAATAAAATTAAACAATGAAAATTAATCCGTAAAGAACAATTATTTAGTTAATATTATAATAAATTTAAACTTTTGTGATATGAGAATGGAATTATATTAGCTTGTTACCTTAAAATTTAGAAGGGAATGAGTCAAAAAATTAAAATTTAATTATTTTCATAATTAATAATTATTTTCTTTTTTTTCAAATTTAAAATCAGAAATTTTCTAAACGTTGAAATTGTTTAAATTAATTAGAATTTACGTTTTAATTGTTTGAAATTATTTATGAAATCTTTTCTTTAAATTTATACGCACCTTTGTCCTAAACATTTGCATATACAGTGAAATCTCCCTTGAACGGACACCAACGGGACCAACTGAAGATGTCCGTTCAGGAGGGGTGTCCGCAGAAGAGTAATATGTAGTAGATACAACAAAAATCGTGTTTTAACGAAAAATGAATGTATTAAAGAAACTGGGACATTTAAATCGTATATGTATATAAATGTTTTTAAAATAAATAGGAAACTTTAAACTTAAGGAAAAAAAGTTTATTTCCTTTAGATATATACAAAGTATAATATAATTAGATGTAGTATGTAATACAAAACAGTGAAATGAATAGTCACTTTAAGGACGCAAAAATTCATATATTGTTATTTGTCTTCTCTTTTTCTTTAAAATGGCGTCTTGAAATCGTATTTCTAATTTAGAAAGAAGCTCCAAAGACTCTGTATCTCCGTGATTTTCGACAAAACTTTTGAGCTGCTTGGTCAGGGTAATAGCTTTATCATAATTTGGGATAGCTTCTGTTGGCACTGGAACCTCATCGACATCAGAATCTTCCGAAAGTTCTTGTATTTCAACTGGATTTGTAATTTCTTGTTCTGAATCTGGATCTTCAACATACAAATCTTCATCTACGTTCAAAAAATTATTAATGTTTTCATTATCCGTCAATTTCAATAAATTCTTATTTTTGAGGATATCTGAAAGTTAAGAGGCAAATCATCTTCTAGGCTAGATATATCAGCCTCAGTTAACTGGGCTTCACTTTCCATATTTGCATGATTAAATCCTGCTTTGCGGAAGCAATTTTGAACTGTCTCTTTGGTTACTTGGTCCCAAGCGGTTTTTGCCAAATAAACTGCATCCAGTGGTGTAATTTTCTTTATTAACTCAAAAGCTGTACCAGCAGTTTCAATGTTTACTAGCAGATGTTTGAGTATTAGACTTCGGTAATAAGTTTTAAAATTCTTTATAATCCCCTGGTCAAGTGGTTGACAAGCTGATGTACAATTAGGGGGTAAAAATAATATTTTTATATTATTTAAGCGAACGTCTTTCGGATGAGATCCCGCATTGTCTAAAAATAACAAAATGTTTCTTTTTTCTTTAGCTATTTTCCAATCTAGGTCTTGCAACCACTCTGTCATAATTTGTCCTGTCATCCAAGCTTTCTTATTGTATTTCCAAGTTACAGGCACGTTATTTATGTTAATGTTTTTAAAAGCTCTGGGTTTAACTGCTTTACCAATAATTAGGAGTTTTTCTTTTTCACCCGCCATATTTGCACAATGCAAAATTGTAAACCTCTCTTTGGGATACTTACCCCCAATACATTTTTCCTTCTTTAATGTGAGCGTTTTGTCGGGTAGAGCCCTAAAATACAGACCTGTCTCATCGGTATTATAGATGTCTCTCGGTGAATATCCCTTAATCAAAGGACATTTTTTTAAAAACGATGAAACATCTTCAGCATTAACCGAAGCTCCTTCTCCCGAAATCGCTTTAAAACTTATATTGTGACGGATTC
This sequence comes from Protaetia brevitarsis, assembly GCA_004143645.1. Lineage (NCBI taxonomy): Eukaryota > Metazoa > Arthropoda > Insecta > Coleoptera > Scarabaeidae > Protaetia > Protaetia brevitarsis. The sequence goes on along the minus strand of RXPK01000326.1, from coordinate 795,148 downwards.
TAAATTTATTGAGCCAACCAGAAGAAGCACTGAATGTAGAATGTCCCAAAGAAGCGGCTATTTCTCTTGCTTTACATCGTATTAGCGGACCTAAAAAAAAAATAAGTTTTTTGCGTTTTTGTCACGACAAACCTATTGGTAATCTCACTCTTTTTATCTACATACATATTTTAGAATTTAATATGAAATCAACGCATTAATACAAGAAAACCTTATCTAAAAAAATCATATGCATACCTGTTAAAGGAATCCCCTTATGGCGGCTGCTGTAAACCAATCATTTGTCACACAATTTGTCAATTTTAGTACCATCACCCGCCAAAATTTGTTTAGAAGGATTTCTTTATGTTTAATTATATCTGCAGCTTGTGTTTTTCCAATATTAAAACGCTTGGATAAGTTCCTTACACTTAATTTCTCTTTATTGTAAACTTCAACAATCTCAATTTTTTGTTTAAGCGTGAGAATTTTTCTATTTGGAGCCATTTCTACAATGAATGTGTCGCCCACTGTGTCTTTTCCGCATAGACGTCAGACTAATATTGAATGCAGATTCAATCGAAAGCGTGCACTCAAAGAATAAGAACGGTAAATCCCCGACCAACTTGGGGAAGTCCCTAATTCACGCCACACAGAAATGCGCGACATAGGCTGCGTTTGTACCGAAAGATTAAAGTCGGTAAATCTCCGGTTTACTCGGGGAAGTCCCAGCGAAATTGGCGCGCGGCGCGATTGAGAAATGCAATAGCAATACTCTCGATAAAAAAATAAGATAAGGCGTTTCTTTTTTATTTATTTTTTGTCCGGTTAAGAGAACATTTTCTCGTGTCCGCGTCCGTTCAATAGAATGTCCGTCCAAGAAAGAGTTAATACAATGGAAATTATATGAGAGCCGGTCGGGACCATGAGAAACTGTCCGTTTAAGAATTTTTTTTTACAGAGTTAAGTGGAAAAGTTGTTATTAAATAATTTATAATATTGATTGAATTATCATGTTTAAAAAAAAAAATAACAATTCCTTCAAGGACAGACAAGATGTTACAAAACTTTCAAACATATATTATCCCATATTATATATTATAATAAATATCAATCCAAAACAGAAAAGAAAAACATCAAAGAATTACATTTCATTGTACAACATGGATTAACATCAAGCATTTCTTTTCTAATTTTTAGTGACGTCGTAGTTCAACCGTACAATTCTTTGCTCACATTGAAGCGTTTAACCAAATCGGCTGATTCCGTCGTAGTCTTAGATAACACGGCACTAAATAGGATAGCGGCTGATCGTTTACGGATACAAAACCCCACGTTTACTCAAATTAACAGCTTGGTCAGCACGATAATGTCTGTTTCGACTACTACATTGCGTTACCCTTCGTACATGAATAACGATCTGATGGGATTGCTAGCACCATTAATTCCCACCCCGAGATTACATTTCTTGATGACCGGATACACACCGTTATCGACAGATACGGACGAAGTCAGTGTTAGGAAGACGACTGTTTTGGATGTGATGAGGCGTTTATTGCAACCGAAGAATATGATGGTGTCGACGACACAAGATAGAAACTCGCAGCACTGCTTCATATCGATTCTAAATATAATTCAAGTATAAAATCAATGAATCGTGTTTAATTTTCCACTAAAATTTGATCTGTGTTTAGGGTGAAGTCGATCCGACGCAAGTTCACAAATCACTTCAACGTATACGAGAAAGGAAATTGGCACAATTCATTCCGTGGGGCCCGGCGAGCATTCAAGTTGCTTTATCGAGGAAATCTCCTTATATACAAACAGCACATCGTGTTTCGGGATTAATGTTGGCTAATCATACAAATATCAGCTCGGTATGAATGTTCCATTTTAGAATGTTCGATTTCTAATTAAAAATCGTTTTCTGCAGCTATTCGAGAGGGCACTGCAACAATATGACAAACTACGTAAGAGAGAAGCGTTCCTGGAACAATTCCGCAAAGAAGAGATGTTTAAAGACAATTTAAACGAATTAGATGATAGCCGTGAGGTTGTGCAAGATTTAGTCGATGAATACATAGCAGCGACAAGGGCCGATTATTGTAATTGGGAGCAGACGTAACTAATTTAGGGAAATAGCATTTCGTATGTTCAATATTATTGTTGATATTAATAATTAATTTTGTTTACTCGAATATCATTATTGTTAGTTTTCGCGCACGTTAACCTCATTAATAGGATATTTAATGGTTTCTAACTCGTTATTTATATATTAGAAATATATATTTAATTGTGCCATTTTTTTTACAATTATTACATGTGTAAAGGAATAATAAATTTTGTTAAATAAGTGAATAATTTCTTTTTTTATATATAATTTAATATCCCCTCTAAAAATCATGTAATAGTAAAAAATCTATCTTTTCATTTCTTTATTTATTTACCAGAAAATGTGTAAAAAAATACCTATAATTTGACCTAGTATACAAAAAAGAAACTTTAACAAAAAATTAAACCGAAAACAAACTATAAATTATAACCAAAACAATTTTTTTCTAAATTAAAGATAAATGCATATAAAAATTTACAAATTATGATTTTTCATTAAACAAAAATCTAAAATTAATATTTTTTTTTAAAATTAGAACCCTTGTATATCATCTCTCTTTGGAATTAAACCATATTAAACTCTTTAAATCAACTTACTTTAATATATATGTATTAAATTCTGAAGTTCTTTGCCTTAAATGAAACACCAAATTTGCAGTTTTCATCTATTTGTATCGTTTATAATGGAAAAATTTGCTTAATTAATTGAATAATCTTTTTTATAATTCAAATCTACCGCTAAAAATCACGTGATATAAAAGTAATAATTATCACAGCAAAATCACGTCTTCTATGCTATTTGCATATCAAAATCGATATATAAATAATCGGATTGATTAATTTTTGTATACTATTAACAGATCATAAAGGGCACTATTTTATTTTAAAGGCTATTTTTAACATAATTTCTTAATATTTTTAAAAATAAAGTAATATCTAAAGGCCGTTTTACACCTAGCTATTTATTGGCTAATTTAAAATTTTACGTCTATAACACGGATTAAATACGTGTTATACACGTAAAATTTTAAATTGGCCCATGAATTGCGCAAAAAATAGCTAGGTGTAAAACGGCCTTTAGATTCATATTGAATGTTCTGATTTAAATATGCCGTCAAAAATGAAATGATGCAAAATGTGAATTAATTACACCAAAATCACATGATCAAACCGTAATATTTGTAACTATATCTTTTCTAATAAGTGATTTATTTAATTGAAAATTGTTTTTATATTTACTTTAAAACATTGCTATTTATTATTATACCAAAAAATGTATTATAGTGATATTATAAAAGTTATTTCGAAGATGATTTATTGATGGCTTTAATAGACAAATTTCACTAATCAAATGAATTTATCACAATTTAATAAGTGTGACATTTTGTCACAGTAAAATCACAGCCATTTACATGGCCCATAATTTCTTGGTGCCTTCAATTAATGTCGCTGTTTGAAAATAGAAAAATTCTTCTATATAATGTGTATCATTTATCATCATTATCGTATTATTATTACCTTTTGAATTGCTACATATATGTTGAGTTGTATGTTGTGTGTATGTCTGTAGTATTCGACACGCTGGTATAAGAATAAATAAACAAATAAAATAATACAAATACGTCGCTAAAAATTAAATAATAAAAAAGTGTGAATTATTACAGCAAAATTATTACAATTAGATCCACAAACCACTCGTGCAGTTTATTGGCCAATCTTTTTTTACGTGTACATAACAAAAAATAAAATTGCCCAATAAATTGCTAATGTAGGGTGTAAAACTGCTTAGATTTTCTAATTTTAAAATTTATCTTTTTCTCTAATGAAGATTTATATTTATGATCATACAATAAAATGTATTCAAGTGATTTAAATAGTTTCTTTTTGAATATAATTTATTAATACGTTACGATAAATCAATTTGAGTTTTCATAATTGAAATATGGCGCTCATTATGCTAAAAGTGACATTTTGTCACAGTGAAATCACATCATTTATCTCAGTCATATCATATATATTAGACTCTAATACGTAAATAATCTATCCTGCTTTAAGAAGTTATTAAATAAATATTTTAATCAATTTATAATTAACACAGTCATGATTGTTAGGGAATATAAAATGAATTGTTTTAACTGAATAATTATATTAGTTATGGCCTTGTTATGGTTAATTTCCCCGAAATGCGTATCTGGCTGAACGCGCTCACATTTGACATTTTAGCGCAGTGATGCGACAGTATGGCGGCGTGTTTGTCAAAATTTTCGCCCGTCCAGTCAAAACAACAGTGATTTCGCGGAGATGAGCGGTCGGATGGTGCGCGAAGAGAACGGTGTCCGCTAGAGAAGAGGTGTCGCGCGATGGCAGCCGCGTTAGATTCGCCCGCCAGCGAGAGCGACTGGGTGGAGTTCTGCGAGAGACACGCCACGGCCGCCGCACAGGATTTCTCCAAGAGTTGCGTCCAGTACATCTCGCGTACGCTGCACGAGAGCATGCGGGCGACGCTCGGCCACAAGGAGTTCCTGCGGAAATTCGTCGACTGCTTCAGCGAACAGTTCGAGAAGGACTTTTGCAAGAGGCGCCTGGCGCAGGCGAACAGTAAAGTGGTTAACGGTACGAATAACGAGGAGCTGAACGACGTTTCCGATATAGAAGAGGGATCGCCGAAGATGCACCACAAACACTTCCTCAGAAGGTGAAAGGGTGTGGGGACTTTAAACGGGTTGTGAGTAAAGAGGTAATCGTTTACAGGTTCAGCTTTAAGATGTTACGGAAGGGACGGGATTTGTTTCACAAGCAGCATTCTGATGATATAGACTTGTCGCATAGCAAAACTAAATTGGCTAAGATAGTCGTGGAATGCAGAAAAGATGGGACAGTCAATTATTCAACTCCGGAGAGCTTGGATCAACCGGGAGGTCCACCGAAATGGGAGAAATGTCGCTTGGCTTTGATAAAAGCAGTCGGTGGTTACATGTTAGAGTTTTATTCCCCTCCGAAAAGCACAAAGGTTAGTTTTACTTATATATATATTTGCAAAATCATGTTTTGCAATCGTTATCATTAAAATAACTTAGGGTGCAATTATATCTATATATGTAGTCTCTGAAATGTGTGTGTATGTATTTATAGATGCTTACAGATTTTTAGATAATAACAATCTTGATTTAATAATAGGCTACAAATATATTACAATTATTAAATAAGATTGGCATAATTGCAAATATGTTTTAGCTATGTTTAACCAATGTATTGATAAGCCTTTACTTTTCCCAAATTCATTTCTTTCTTTGACAATTATGATTTTCTATATTTTCTTTCAAACTTCAATTAGAGAAATTGTTTTTTCTTTTACTGTTTCATAGTTTTTACATAGTTGTATCGTAATTTATCTAGTTATTTCCATCTGCCTTTTTTGTTACATTGAATTCCTTTTGTAAACTTCTTTATTCTGTTTATAGTCAGTTTAGGTGTCTAGAAACATTCTTTTTCTTACTTGAATGAAATTATTCATATTTTCCAAACACTATTTCGAATCACTATTAATATTTAAAACTTCATAGCCACGCAGTGGTGTATTTTGCGCTTTAATAACCGAAGCACGAGAAACGACCGCACTAGAGATGCCCGATCACGAAAACACCTTTCGTCCTAAAGGCGGTTAATAATATGGAGTTCGTGATCGAAGCTCAAGACACAGACGATATGAGGTAATCTCTCAATAAAACCAGAAGTGGTAGCATCATTTCTCTAATATTAATCTCCAAACAGGTCATGGCTAGCTACGATCCGTTACTGCATGAAAGCCACACCGGGGCCCGACGGTGGTTTAGGGGCTGGCGATTACACGAACAAGCAAGATTACCACGGCTGATCCCCCCGAAGTACCTCCCAGACACTTGCCAGGAGGTCGAGCCGGTGACCGATTGTCTTCTAGTAGTAATTTTGAGATATCACCGCAATCCGATGTGAACGGAGGTACACTTCTCGCTGTAGTCTTGAAAGTTGCACTGGGATTATTGTTTTTACTCCATTAGGTATCGAAACTGACATCGGGCAGACTCTACGGAAGGAATTCTGGTTCCACGGCACTTTAGGACGGTCCGAAGCCGCTCAGCTGGTCTTACACGAGGGAGCTATGGGGCATGGGTTATTCCTAGTACGACAAAGCGAAACTAGGACAGGGGAGTTTGTTCTGACGTTCAATTTTCAAGTAAGTTTAAATTTCTCCTAACTATCTAAGTATTATAGCGTAATCTTTCTAATTCTTTACCAGCATTATTAAAAAATTCGTACCATTCGACCGACTCTTATCCTTAATATCTGTTTCGCGTCGCGGCCAGTTTAACCCCTTATCTAAATCATAAATCATTCAAATAAAACATACTCCACCACTTTCACAGTACGAATCATTAACCCTCTGCACTACCACTTCCTTCCCTAGTTCTACATAAATATGATTTAAAATTAATTAAATTATTCATTATTATTAATTACCGTGACTCGTAATTAACTCTACCGCTTGATACGACAAACTAACCCTCCTTCGCTACACTCTGCGGGGCTTCCGTGCTGTAACCACGCTCTTGATCTACTTCTGGACAACATTTAGTCCACACTATTATCTAAGTATTATAGCGTAACCTTTCTAATTCTTTACCAGCATTATTAAAAAAATTCCTACCATTCGACTGACTCTTATCCTTAATACCTGTTTCGCGTCGCGGCCAGTTTAACCCCTAATCTAGAGCCCTAACATCCCTACGCGACCGCCACTCGTCAGTGAGTGGACATTCAAATGAAACATACGCCACCACTTTCACAATACGAATCATTAACCCTCTCCACTCCCCCTTCCTCCCCTAGTTCTACATAAATATGATTAAAATTAATTAATTTATTATTCATTATTAATTACCGTGACCCGTTAGTAAGTCTACCGCTTGATACGATAAACTAACCCTCCTTTGCTACACTCTGTGGGGCTTCCGTGCTGTAACCGCGCCCTTGACATTCTTCTGGACAACATTTAGTCCACACTAGTAACAGATATCTTCAGCGTTGCCTCTTTCGTTAATTAATCCGCCCTCTCATTACCGATTGTACCCACGCGAGCCCTAGTCCAAAAGAATTTTCTCATTTCTTAACAAGGCGTTGGTGGATATTAGGGTACGGTCCCCAAATTTTATAACGGCTAGTAAGTTTTGATCGCGGTCAATTATTTTATAAAAAAAAAAATGGAATATTATAGGCCTAAGGATTATGAACCAATTTTACGGTGGCAATTCAGCAGAAGTTACACACGATTTGTTTGCAGTAAATGGGCGCGTTCAGGGATGGTTAACTGCTGAGTAACAGCAAAAAAAGCGCTGAGATACGCTAACAAGCAGCAATACGAGTTTCCCTGAATGGTTTTTTATGCCCTAGCCCAAATCACAGAATGAAACATAACCTATTGTTCAAATAAACGTAATCTGTCAAAATAATTACAACCTTTTTCGATAGTATATAATTTAACAAGCTATACAAGGTTATACCTAAAACAGAATGGATTTTATTATTGCAGATTTTTTAAGGGGAGGTTTACATATATATATATCGGAAAAGTCCAAAAACTTTGAGTTTTTTTTTTCAGACAAAGGAAAAGATATACAAAATACTGCTTTTTCTTAATAAATATATTAAAACTTGAACATTAAAAAAATATATTTTTTTTTAATGACAAGACCACTATAACGTTCGCTATTTGTATTTAGGTAGCAATGTGCACAGAAAACACGGTCAAACTGCGTAAACTCTAGCATACGCAAAAGTGACCCGAAATTGAAAATAAAAAGAAAAGTTAGAAATATATTAAATTTGTTGGAGGTTATACCTAAATTTAACCAAATAAGTCGAAATCAAACAATGTGGCAGATACCTGGACTTTGATTTGATTATTTTCTATTTCTTTTTTGTGTGTATTTGGATATAAAAATGTGGAATATTGCAATTTTTAGTATATTATAGGTATAACTTCCAATAAAAACTATTTACATTAAGAAAACAAAAGAATTAAGTTGATATATTGAGCACTTGAAGAACTAGAACTTACGCAGATTTGAAAAATCATGTTTCGAGAAAAACGCGTTCAAAGTTTCTCAGCAAAAACTTTTACAAATAGTTCAACATACACTTAGTCAGCTATTCCAGCACCATACATTAATCCTTCTTCTTCTTCATACTTCTGCATTTGCAAAATTTGTTGCTTCCCTTTAGACAGCACAGCAAGTTTTGCAGCGTTGGACATACTCTGCTCTGCTCGTTGTATGCGCTGACGATCAGAATTGATGACGAAATTTTTGGCATCAAGTCCTACTGCAATTCCCACCGCATTCATTATTTGTAATACAGAAAAGTAACCTTCATTGAATAAATTTGCGGCAATGTAGGTAGCAAGTTGAATTGTTTATGGGTCGCAGTGTAAATCTTTTGGAGCTAGTTTCTACACAAATGAACTAAACGAGTCGTTTCAGTTTTGACAATTTTTTCCAATGCATCTTTGCAAGAAATCACTCTAGAAAAAACTTCATAAATCGGCCTAATAGCATCTTGATTTTTTTTGCAAAAGAGGGTCATCTATGAATGAAGCAAGCTCAACCTTGGCTTCTGCAACCCGCCACTTACGCAGGCTGTCTACACTTTTTGGACAATAAATATGTCGTGGATCCGCATCGGTTGAACATTTATAATGAAATGTAGCCCAAATAGCTGCTTCATTTTTTATGCAGAATCTGGATGTTGTCTAATTGCTAGTCCACAGTACACTATTGTTAAATTATCAATAACTTTGTCAGTCAGTTTACCAGCGCCCTTTCTTCAAAGTCCACTCATTCTTTTTTGTACATTTCCAACGCATTCTCTTTTTTTTTCTTGAACAGTAACATCTTCGTACGGCTAAAAATCACAAATTGCTTAAAAAGTTGTCTTGTCTCAGTCGCCTATCCGAAATCGTGCGAAAATTCTTTTAAGGCATCGCATCGACTTCCATTTTTCCTGTGCTACTCTGATGATCCGTAGTGCGGTTACCTTTGCCATCATATTCTAGCCAGCTTTTATAAGAAATTTAGTGTAAGTAAGTGCATCTGCAATAAATTGATACATTTTATGGTAAGTAGTTTTCTAAAGCGTGGGAAAGTGTGTTTTAAGTAAAAGAAATATTGTTAGATCAGTTTCTTCAAATGTGCGTTTTATTTCGGATCTAATTGCTTCATATTATTGTAATATAAATAGCTACTCTGTCGTTTATTTGTGATTCCAACTGCAGTGGCATTTCTAATCATTAAAGACAACTATACATACACTAACAAACAATAAGTATGATATTTCGACCCGAGTAGCCCCGAGTCGAATATGGTATTGCATCTAATATAATGCTCCGTTTGTGTTCGGTACACCCGCTCTTTTAATAAGCCGTAGCGGCTTAAAAAATGCGAATATTACGAAACCGCTTTAACCATGTATGTTATATATTTGGAGCTTTCAAAAAATGCAAAAAACCAAAAATTGATTTTTCCAGTCAAATACATGTAAACCTCCCCTTAATAAATGATGGATGGAAATAAACAAAACAAACAATATTTTCAGTTGAAGTATTATGGGATATAGGTTCTTTGGAATCTATACGAAACCGATTCTAATTAACAATTAGATAACATAACCACACATAACCAACATATGCGCTCCCCACTACTACTTTTGACAGCGCTGAGGAAGGCAGCCTACAATTTCGACAATTCAGCCGCTGTTTGTCAGCGGCAGCTCAACTGCTCTATTCAGGGAAGTTGCTTACTAAGCTTCTCAGCCGCTAAGCGTCCCTGAACACGCCCAATGATTCCGAGAGATTAATTCCTAGCGCGACTATTATTCGTAATACAGTTGGATGTTTTGAAACAACGTTTACATTAATATGTAGTACCAAAAATAAAATTGGTAAAATGTCAGTGATATCGAAATAAGTTTGTGCATTAGTGGAATAAAATCCTAGTATGGCATCTAAACAAATTGCTCGCGGATTTAGTAATAGTGCAAAAGTTTTAAATCCTTTTGCATAAGAATAACTATCGATCGTACAAAATATTAGCACATCCCAAGAACTTTTACTCGACGATTATTACTGGAATTTTATGAATTGATGATTAATAAATATCCCGAACATTAATAGTTTATTTACCGACGAATAGGTACTTTATTTGCTAGTTAGGTTTTTTAGAATATATTGTTTGCTATTTTATTCGTTTATTGACTTTTAAACCCGCTTTTCATTACTTACTTTTACAAACTTCATAAATAAAGGGGAAAAAAGAATATCAAGCTTAATTTAATTCGGCCGAACTATAACAATTCGTTAATAAATCTGTGTACAGCTCGCAACTTTTCACCCGTAATGGTCAAGAAAAGAAACTTTAGAATCAGTCAATATTGAGTATTGGTGTAAATAAATGATAGATGCCGGGGGCGTGGCTTAATTCAATGTTAGAGTTAGACACGCCCACATCGGTCAATATTAAATACCTCCATTCCACTACTTTTTCTTTCTTTTTTTGCCGGCATTTTCAGGGCAGAGCCAAGCATTTACGCATGACAATAAACGAACAAGGCCAGTGCCGCGTTCAACACTTCTGGTTCCAAACGATCTACGAGATGCTCGAGCACTTCCGACAGCAACCCATCCCCCTGGAGAGCGGGGGCAACTCGGACGTCACGCTCACCGACTACGTAGTCAATCCGAACGCACGCAGCCAATTGCAAGGATCGATCGGACGCGGGGGGGCGGGGCATAGCGGGGCCGCCGCTGCCACCACAGCGGGAGGCGGTGCCACCGGCTCGGCGAGTAGTGGGGATAGAAGACTAGTCCCGCCCATACCAGAGATCCGACACGTGAGATAATAGTTTTAAATCCCTTGTCTGTGTTCTCTATCCACAAATTGATTAGCTATTTTTTTGTTTATTTTGTTTTTTTTTTGTTTTGTTTAAATATGTGTTACGTAACGATGATATACGGCAAAATTTTTTGTTTCGAAGGTTGTAGCGAAATAATTTTGCATGTCCTCTAAAAAAAAAAAATCATTATTTTTTTGTATATTTCCTTGTATATATTAATTAACGATGATCAAGGATTGAATTAGGGTATAAATAAGTGTTTTTTGGAGATCTTTGAACGTTACTATACACATCTATACATCGTGAAGTACAACCTTGTTCTGTTTTTAATTTAATTTATTTTATATAATATTATTTATAGAATATAACTTTCTCCCTATTTTTTCAACATCGTGTCCAAAGTTATCAGTGTACTATCCACCTTTATTCCTAGGACTATGATTCTAACAAACCTTTTTCTAAAAAAAAAAAAAACATTTTAAAATATACTAATTAAAGTTTGAAATAAGCAGTGAAATGATCTTAAATGGGTAGAGATGTAACAATCCAATTCAAATCCAAACTTATGTCATAAACGTTTTCTTTTTTCTTATCTAAGGTCCATTTTACATTATTTTGAATGTAAAAGGACATTTATTTACATGTCTCAATATTTCGAAGTCAATGAAGATACTGTTGATATTTAAAGTGAAAAATTTAGGACTAAAAAAAATTGTAAATAGATTAATATTAATATAAAGATCGATATTGCTATTGTGTCTATCTTCTTTGAATGCAACTATGATAGTTAGTGGCGTAAAATGTGTAAAAATTGATTAAGTAGGCGAAATGAAGGAAAGGACATTCTAAATTTATTAAATTCCCAATTAAGGACTGACGAATCTTTGTCGATTTTTTTTTATTTGGACTCCTTTGTCAATAAGTAAATGGCTTAAACATTGCCAAACGATTCGATAAGTTTGGCAATTTCCTCATTGTCTAAGTAATTTGGACGGACCTAGACAGATCCGGATCTGATAAGTTTCTACTTTTTTTCACTGGAATAGTTGTGGACTTTGTGAACTCGACTTGAGGTATTGATCTGCTGTTTAATTTCACGTAGAGGATGTAGTTGTCACAGCTTTTAGAAAAATTGATTAACCCAGTTTTTTTTTTACTGTTAAGTATCAAATGGTTACTCGCACGCCATGTGGACATATTAACTATTGTATCGTTTAATTGAGAGCACACGTCAGAAACTGAAGTAGAGGACACAACGCATTGTCTAATTTTCTAGGGATGTCCGCAAATAATTAACAAACAGCAAAAACGGGGTGGGGTCCAAGTATGGAGCCCTGCGGAACACCACTAACAATTTTGGACGGGTTCGAAACATGATCTTTACTGGTAAAGTCCATATTTCCAACTATAGCAGTTATATCACTTTAAAACTTTAAAATTACTTTAAATTAGAGTTCTCATAGCAATGTACAGACTTTTGTTAAAATGCTGAAGTGACATTTATTGTGAAACTGACCCTAAATGTCACTTAAACACTAAAACCAAAAACCATTAAATGATGTCTGACACATGTGCCACTAGGTTAACACAAAAATCGGCAGATTTTTTTTATTGGCCAAAACAGTTATGACGTCTTAGAACTTAATTTGAGGATTATAATTTTTTGAAATGATTTTACTCACCAATATGAAAGCCGAATGTTGAATTGTTTACTTTTTGCAATTCCTTACGTCTCATAACTTTGGTATTGTAGATATTATTTTTATATTCATATCTTGTTTAATTATTATAATTAAAGTTTTACTCAGATGATGCTGGAATATTTTAACAACGAAAAATAATATTAACAAATCAACAAGGTTTCCGTATTTCTGTAGATTGTTACACATCCAGCCACTGCCTTAATTATCATCACCCCAAGATAATTTTCTCATTATTAATCATAAATTCCGTTATTAACAATTTCCTTTCGAGTTGAAATAAATTAAATTTACAGAGTGAAGATGTGTTTTTCATATGAACTAAACTCCATCATGTATCTTCTACCATTACAAAATTTACAAAGTATTCTATTCAAAGATATTATGGAATTCGAAACTACATAAAAGTACATTATCCAAATTTTTTTTTTCCCTGAATTACATATTAATATATATTGCGGTGTTTCATAAGAGGAAAGCTACCATACTAGATGTAATTATTGTTTTATGTACACACCTGTTTGTAAGTCCAGTATAATTTGGGTTAATTCGCATTAGTAATCATGGAAAGAGAAATATATAATTTATCGTCTGGCAACCGTATGACATCCTAGAATATCCTAGGTTTCGACTTTACTTGAATGGGGTAGTGACTCAATCTAATTCGTTGAAAATAAATGAGTGAAATCCTTGGATATGAGTGGTTGTTGATAAAAAAAAATCTTCTAAAAAGCTGTTTTATTTTTCATCAAGTGTAATGAATTGAACCATATTCCTGTGATATCGAAGGGGATCTTCTTTGTAAATTCATGTAATTACCTTCGATCTAAAAATATACAGAAGAAACGTCAAGATTATTCCCCATTATAAGAAATTTTCTGTGTTTATTATACCTTGGTACATTTTTTTATAAGGGATCATACATGTCTCTGTTGTTTCGAATGTAATTATACACTTTGGATGCTCTGAAAGAGGTTCGTTTCCCTGGATTTTTATGATACCCGTGTGGTGTTCTCTCAATGTGAATTCTTCTCTGCGAACATCTGTGTCACTGCAAGGAAATCCCATTTGAGGTACTTTGGCGTCTGTGTAAACCGATAAACGAGGTATCTGGTCAAAGCATTGTTTAAATTTTTGTATAAGTGAATGTATAACTTTTATAATATTTTGAGGTTATTGTTAATTTTTGTAAGATGACAGTTGAGATTGAAATTTTAATATGTATAAGTTGGTAGACGTGGTTGGCGGTTTTATTTCTCTTATGATAGCGAGATATTTAAAAGTTATTTTGAGAATTAAAGAACCCAAATATATACTAGATAAGTAATAATATAGAAAAGGCAGATTTAATTAGAAAGTTACTTATATTATTTAAAAAAAACATTAACTGGGCAAATCTATTATAGAAATCACAATAATATATATATCATAATCATATAGCAACAGCAATAACGAAATTTGGTGATAGTGCACTGATAACTGTAGACACTGTGTCCACCTTCATCAAACATTGTCAGCGTACTTTCAGCTACAACGGCAGGTTATAAATCAAAATAATGAGTGCAAATCCGTACCATGTAGGTAAAGAAAAAAAGAACATATTATATTAAAAACGATAGTTTTTTGATTTTTATTATCATAGCTATATATATATATTTATATAAGTGGCCGAAGATAATTTGTACAGCACAGCTCGAATAGGAGAATCTCGTATTTTTGTACACGTAGTAAAAGAGCAGATATGAATTAAAATCAATATTCCGGTGCATAAAAAACAAAAGAGTCCGTTATATTTTCTACCCTCTTCCGATAATAATAATAATATATAACTTCTTCGATGTTACAGTTTTTTTTTTATGTTCGATTACTGTTGTACATTTGTGAATGTTTTTTGGTGTCCCCCTCTTTCCTGTATATAAATGTTTCTATATTCTATTTATTACTTAGATTAATTGTTATTACGATAATGATATTTTCAAGTCGAAAGAATTCTCGTAATCAATTCCGCTGAACAATCTCATGACTCCATATATATATACAGGGTGGCGGATTAGTGTGTGGAAGCTCGATATATCTGACATTATAACAGTTATCAAAAAGCAATATTAAGAAAAGGTTCATATTTTAAGATTAAGGTACAAATTGAAATATTACCAATAAAGCCAAAGAGTTAAGTATAGGGATTGGTTAACAATAATGAAAGAGTCGATAAATATCTATCGAAACATCATAAAAAATATGTTGATGATGTTCCATTTTATGTTTAATGAGAAAAGTAAGTAATAATCCGAGTTTTGACTCGCTTTGTTTACAATAAATATTTCTTTTTGTTAAATTAAAGGAAGACATAGCCAAATCAAGTAATGGTACGTAAAATTAATACACCTCAATTAGACTTAGAAACGGTAAATTACTTTTTAAACACTCGGAATAGATATTATTATATTATAGAAATTAAATTATTAATTAAACGGAAAAAAAAGTATAGCATTCCATTAACAAAAAAAATATAAGTTAGGTCTGAAACACCCTGTATATGTGTACTTAATTTTTAAAATACAAAGCTTAAGAATATCTATACTTACCTTTTCTTAAAATAATTTTTTTGATAACTTGTATATGTCAGATATATCAAGCTCCCACACATTAACGTGCCACCCTGTATATATATATATACAGTGCGTTCATGATGAAAGGGACAAATTCGTTTAAAATTCAGGTAATTATTTCGCAGAAAAACGCTTGGACACATCGATATAGTATTTCTAGTTGCGAATATTTTGACGTAAAAAAATTGAATACAGAGTGTCTAAAGAAGAACATATGCAGCCATGATTGTTTTTTTTTGTTTTTGTTTTAATGGAACACCCTGCCTGCACATTATACCATTTTTGAATTGTACGATTAATTCTGAACTTCTTTTTGTACATCAAATAAAGAACATATCTTTAGACACCCTGTATACAATTTTCTTCAATTGTGATGGGAATAATCGAATGAGGACAAAAGTATCATTCGATTATTGACGATCATTCGATAATGCCGTTTGAATTATGAAATGATCATTCAACTATGAATGATAATCGATTATGAATGATTTATATGAATGATAATCGATTCTGAACGATTATAATAAGCATACATATAGATATAAAAGAATTGGATGAAATAATGCATAGAAAAATGTCATATATTAAAAATTGGAAAAAAAAGCAAATGACCTAAAAATGGAAGGTGCTACAATAATTTTCTTCCAATAAATAATAGTCGAATGATCATTCGATTGTTCTTCTGCAAAATAATTACCTGAATTTTAAACGAATTCAATTCCTTTCATCGTGAACCCACTGTATATATATAAATAATTTTCTTTCGTTTGTATCCCTTTCGCAAGGCAACATAGCTTTAATTCGCTGTTCCCCCACCAACCAATAAAAAACTAGATTAATTGATGGATACCTAATTTCGGAGTATAAGTAAATGTGAACTTATAATTATTATGATTAATTATTACTATTGTAAATTTTTCAAAGCTATGATACTATTTACTATATATAATATATTATTTGTAAAACAAGATATTAGTTAATGAATAAATGGAACGAAACTGTGGTACTTTTTTTTATTATTGTATTATCATTTTCACTATACTAAAATACAAAACACATAAAATCACGTCACGACACAGAAAAGGTAAGCCAACACTAAACACAACATCATCGAAACAGTATTTTTCCGGAGTCCGCTGTTGAAATATAATTTTGTTTGTCGCATTATATACAGGGTGTAACACAGCGATGAGGCCGTGGTCTGTGGTAGTCAAATGATGACAATTTTTGAAACGTTATATATCAAGATGTATGTAGGCGGATTTTGGATCTATAATTTAAAAATAATACGTGAATTCAGGGCATTTTAAGCCTTAATAGTGCATCATAATCGTATATATTTCATGGAACACCCTGTATTTTATGGAATTTTTGAATCACACATTGAAAACTGGAATATGGAATATCGTGGCAAAAATACGCGATGTTTAAAACGTTACTTTTGGGATATATATATAGAGTTCTATTGTGGTAACTTTTTAAAAATTACATTCATATTACACAGGGTGTTCCAAATCCTTAAAGATGTCAAAATTGTGTTTTTTAAATGGAACGTTCTGTATATTATCGCATTTTTTAATTATCCGATCAAAATAAGTGTCTATTTTAATAAAGTTTGTAATATCTAAACCTGAAGCTTTTTTAAGGGACGCTTTAATGTGGAACTCCCTGTATATCTTTCCATCGACGAATAAAAAAAATTTATAATTTTTTTTTGACAATTTAACTGTAGTTTCTTGTATTATTTTTCTTTTGGGTTTAAGGTCGATTAGAATCAGTGAAAAACTCTTTTCTTAAGTTCTCCTTTGCATTTTGTTTTATTTTTTTCTGCTACGATCGTTTCGTTATATTTTGTGATAACTTTTTCAAGCAGTATTGTTTTAAATATATCTAATTATATATTTTGTTTTCTTAATTTTACGAATTGTAACAATTTTTTTTTGTATATCATTTGGAAGAATGTCATAATAATGCTTTCTATATTTTCAGAAATTAAGTTAATTAAAAATAAAAAAACAAACAAATACTTAAGTATTATGTAACACGTCGTATACAATTATTTGTTTTAAATTTGTTTGTACTTGTTAGTTTGCTTGTTTAGTATTGTCAAGTGCAATAAAACCATTACAAACACTAAAAAGTTATATTCTTGTATCTTGAAACTTACTATACATACAGTGTGTCCCCAGATGGACTGAACAAGAGGGATTTTTTTTTATTTGGGAGTCGACGCAGAAATATTCTTTCTAAAAAAAAAACTGCTTATCTCAAAATCACTAATTCTGAAAGAAAAATCTACATATTTTGTTTAGCAGCTTACAAAAGCACACTTGAGATGAAGAGAAAACGTTTTACTTTATTCATTTTTGCGGAAATTTCGATTTACAAATTGATTTTCTTCTACCCATAAGCCAAAGTCTAAATGCAAAGCATTATTAACACTTCTTAATTCATGTAACCTACAAAATTCGTTTTATAACAGCTTTAATTTTGTTTCCTTTAGAAATTCTTTGTAAATTTCAAATTTTGCTACCAATTTTTGTAAAACATGTTCGCACGCTTGAACATTAGGAAACTTCTGTTGAGATTTTTGAACTGGAAAGTTATGAGAGTTATGTTTTAAAGTTAGCATTACTCCTAGTAAGCCAAATTCAAATTTCCCGCAATTATTTTCAGTAATTTAACATGTATTTACATTAATAGTTATTTGAATACCTTTTAGTTGAAATTACTTACATATAATTGCGAGAAATTTGAATTTTGTTTACTGGAATATTAAGTAAATCTCAGTAAAGATTCACAAATACGTAGTGACATTGATAAATAACGCGTAACTTGATTTACTTATTAGGTTATCATAAAATATAATTAGGATAATCTCATTTAAATAAAAGCATGAAACTTAGAAACTTTTCTACTTATATTTTTGTGTTTTTATAATTTTCTCAGCTGCTGAAAGATATATTTAGATTTTTATTTCAGAATTGGGGGTTATGAGACAAGCAAACATTTTTATAAAGCGTGATATTTTTGCGTTAAGTTCCAAATAACTGTTCAGTTCATCCAGGGACAGACTGTATATTCTGATGCATAACATTTCAATTTTTTCATCATTTGACTATCAGAAATCACAGCTTAATCTGTTACACCGCCTATAGCCTGTGTTTACCGTTTGGTGCGAAGGGAAAAGCAAAAAAAAAACACTATTGGATGTAGTAATCACGGACACAGACTGGAGATTTTTCTTTACAGGTTCAGACGCACAATGGTAGCGTACGGACGCAAGAGACGACCTTGGAACAGATTAACGAAGCCTCCAACAGGGCGATCGAGAACCAATACAGCTTTGTTTAGGTAAAAAGGAGTGTCACAGGGATGTGTTTTAAAATTATGCTTATTATAATGATTCCGGGTGGTAAAATTTCACATACGAATTGCCAAAAAAAAAAATCAAGACTACTTCCCAAGTATGCGATATAGCGTAAAAGAAAAAAAAACCAATAAGTATTAAGCGTGGATACTTTTTCATACGGGCGATAATTGTTATTTCAGAAAGTATAAAAAATATATATAAAGTCGGTTAAATTTAAAAAAATCACTTCATTTCAAAAGTGACTTGTTACTGGAAAGTCACTGCTACCGCGGTAAAGTTTTACTATAGAACAACATGTGATTTGAATCACTATGTCACTCTCTCAATGTCATCGTAACAAAAAATGCTGTTTTAAAGAAGGGTGTTTTTTTTCTTCAATTGAATGGCTTTTTCATTTCAAAAATAACATTTTAATGCATTTGCCTTAGTCTATTTCTGTTTGCAATAAGCCATTCAATTATAGATTCCTGGTGACTTAGATCACCTACTAATACTTATTGAACCCCTTTATTTCTTAGTGGCTGTTATCTGTTTACCAAAATTTTACTGTTTACCACATCACTGTTTTGCAGAATGGTAAAATGTAAAATTAAGATGGGCTTTCAAAGACATACGAAAAAATTAGGACAATTCTTTTTTCACTTTAATGCCTTCAGTTTTGAAGATATAAAAAATAATTATCAAACTGTTTCTTTAATTACCCTACGGTATACAAATATTTTTTTTTCCTAAACAAAGAGCAATCTCCAATTGTCTTTCCTTTATTTTTTTTAATATATATTTCCAACACCTTCAAAACAAATGACGCTATTTTATAAAAGTTGTTACTGTAATGTAAGATTAAATGTTAAAGTAATGTCTGGCTATTTCTTGTTTTCCTTATTTTTTCCCACACCTTCAAAACTGAAGGTGCTATTTTTGAAAACTGGTTACGGAAAAAATAATGTAATCTGCCTATAACTATAAATAAGAATAATGACCAAGTATTTTTTTATTTTTCTTAATATTTCTTATCGCACCTTCAAATGAGAAAGTGCAATTTTCCTAAAAAGCGTAAATACAAGATGAATACGGTCCTGAATAAGAACAATAATTCACTGTTTTTTTCTTAATGGTTTTGCACACCTTCAAAATGGAAGGTGTTATTCTTTTTTTAAAACTGTTTACGATTTACAGAACAAGTAATAATATAATCTGCATACAGCCTTAAATAACAATGATATTCAACTGTATTTTTTGTCTCAAAAAAATCCACCTTCAAAACTGGAGTTATTATTTTTTTAAGGCACCTGAAAATTAACTAATAGTACAGTGATAATGCGATCCTGAATAAGAACTATGTTCCATCGTTTTTTGTTTTTTAATATATTTTTTCTACACCTTCAAAATTGAAGGTGCTGCTCTTAAGGCGTCTATAGAATGACTAACAAAACAGTGTGTACACGTTCTTGAATTAGACTACTGGTTTTTTTTGTTTCTTTAAGCATTGCATTCCACACCTTCAACCATGAAGGTGCTGCTGTTAAAGCGTCTATGGAATGACTAATAAAACAATGTGAATACGATCTTGAACAAGACTGTATTTGTTTTTTTTTTTGTTTTTTAGGCATTGCTTTCCACACCTTCAAAATTGAAGATGCTATATTTTTTTTAAAGCGTGTACAGAATAAATAACAATATAATTTGCGTACAGCTTTGAGCAAATATCCAGTTGTTGTTCTTTGTTTTTTAATATTTTTTTAACACCTTCAAAAATTGAGGTTGCTATCTGTACAATGCTTTTATAGAATTACTGATAATAATATAACCTGAGCACAATCCTGAATAAAAACAATGTTACTTTTTTTTTCTTCTTAATAAAGTTATTCCACACACCTTCAAAACTGAAGCCGCTGTATAAAAAAAAAACAAATAGTTAATTAGGTATTTTTCGTACATATTCGAAACTGTTCGCAATATCCACTTGTTTTAATTTAACTGACTGATTTATCTCTTATACTTTCAGAAATGTAACAATTAATAATAATATGAAAGAATAGCCACCCTGTATATACCTCATTCAAAATGTATAATCAATAAATAATAATTTATATGTTGTTAACGTACTTAAACTACTATTATATTTATATTCGTTCATTAATTGATAATAAAGGAAAAAAAAATCAGTATTGTGTTCTATAATAGACAAAATGTATAAATATGATAGGTGTTCATAATAGTAAATTAAAACCAATTTATATATATATATATATATATAAAAACACAAATTTAAAACAAAAAATAAGAGAAGAAAATATTATAATAAAAAAATAAAGAACTAAAAAAACGACTATTTTAAAAATAAACTATAACAAGTATAAACAATTGTTGGTTATTTATTCATTCAATCAATAAAGTAAGAAACAATCGTGTCTTATTTTTATTTATCATCACGTAATTTAAGTTTAATTACAATAACACAAATTAAAAAACTAATTTATATGGAAACTGTTTTGCTAACGGTACAAAGATCCGTTTTGAATGATGCCTTACGCTTACAACGATTTAGATCAGATGGCGCTAGAATCGCAACAGGTACAAAAATCACAGATTTATCACAGGACGAATGTCAAATACCAAAACATAACCTCAAACGGTAATTTCCTAAACTTATCTTTATCTTTAAACACTCTCCGACATTATTTTGAGCAACTCGACGAAATGCAAATCGTTCATCGCTTCCTTAGTGACTCCTCCCGTTATGTTGGCTAGTTTCAATGCTAGGACATGTTCGCACATAATCACATTGGGAGATTCTAAAACGTCCTTCTTGAAAGTATCGCAGATGCAAAAATTAATCGACTCATATAATTTCCATCGCTTCTTTCCCATACTGATGACATACAGAGTTCTGCCGCAGTCTTTAGTGTGATAACGGATAATTTTAGATTTGTCTAAAATCTCTAAAGCCTTTTCCAGACTTTCGCCGTAAATAGAATGCAATTCTCCTAAGATATCATCTGAAACTGAACTCAAAGAATTAATACACCGACAAAATATTGAAAGCCATAAACATACAACGGTTATTAATCCTATAATCAGTATCCGCGTTCTTTAAAGCGCTTTCTCCCACTAGTGGTAGCAAATATTCCCTCCTAAAACATTCTATTAATTATTTTAAAATCTATAACGTATATCAAAATTTTACTTTTCCATTTTATCTGTTTATTGATAAATTATATTTATAATCGACTCTTTATTCTTGTTCTAGTTCTTAGTGACTTTACCTTTCTCCCTAAATTGTGATTTTATCGCTGCGACTTGGCTGTGATTTTTACCGCGTTCGTTTGCTTGCAACTAATTTCAGTTTAGTTAGTATGCCCGGAGGCTTTATTTGAGATGTTCGTATTTTATTCTGATATATTTTAATCTTTATGCCGGATTATATTGTTTTAATCGATGAGAACGTTTATACGGTGTATTAGTGCGTGTTTTCGAAGTGAATTTCGGTGATGTCCATTGAAATGCAGGCCTAATGATCGATTGTATCATGAACCGAGTTTTTCGCTCCGAAAATGTAACGAATGTCAAACAATAGCGTCCCATTTTTAACGCTGTTTTTAACTCTCTTTTTTACGCTGCTTTATTAATCGGATACCGATCTTTGGATTTTTATAGGAATTGTAAGTATCGGAAATTTGTATTAAACATACTAGAATGAGAAATCATTACGATTGTTTTAAAGTGGTGTTTTCTAAACTACGGGGCGAGTCCTTCAACGAGATGGCATGAATTTACAATAGGGGGATGCTGACAGTTTATAAATTGATTATTTTTAAATGTTTATTTAATATCTGGAAGAATAAGAAATGGGTTTCAAATCAGTTGATACTGTAATTCCTTTATCAACTTGCCTTCTATAGATATGTAAATATTTAAGTATGTAATTAAGTAATTTGTATACAAAAAAGGTTCTTGTACCTGCTTAATTCGATATGTTTGTGGATTTAATTTACCTCAACAAATGGAGGTGAAAGTAATGGGAAATAGTTAAATAGAATTTTTTAACAAATATCTATGGTGTTTCATGATAAATTACAATTATCGCTTTGAAAATTTAGTTCGATAATTGATGAAACGACGTTTTATCACTGACATCCCAAGCCTAGTTTGAATATAACGAAGAGTATAATTTGTAATTAAAGAATGACTAGTCGGGAAAACATTAAAACCATTGTTCATTATATTGAGACATGCCGATATTTCCATAATAGTGAAAATATTAAAGAAAATACAATTTACATTATGAATATTGATATACACAATAGTTATCATGCAAGTTTTACATAGCTAATGTGCTGTTTTTTTTTTTTAATTGCTAAGTCAATGAGAAGGATAATTCCTAAAAAAACACAACGATTTTATAATTTTTTATTTAGATTCATCAGAATTCATAAATGCAATAAGATTAATACTTACATAAACATACTCCCAATACAGGAATAAATTTTTAGATGTGCAATGGGTTCACCAATTTCTAACATCATAGCTCAAATTGTTCTATGATCCTAGAATTGAATAGAAGGAATTTTACATTAAATACCATTTTGGGTTCACTCTAAGTCGATCTGTACTAAGATCTTATAAAATTTGGTTTACTTATTCTAAGTGGCAATTAAAATACAATCGTCTTTCTCATAACAATGTACAGTGGCGGCCCGTGATAATTGTACGTAACTAACAATCCACTATATATATTCGCATAATATATTGATAATAAAACATTAAAAACTAATATAGTTTTTAAATTACGCACTTGGTAACACAATGAGTTAAGTTTAGTTGTTTTTATAATTATTACAGTGAGTGTTCCATGATATAATAATGTATCGCCAAAAGTTATTCTCAGAAACTTCAATTCTTGGACGCCTTCTTATTCATTATTTTATGAAAAAAGGATGACTATTTAATACTGTTATTATGTGTATTATGAAAAATCATTCTGCATCAAAAAATAAAGAACATTGAGAAAACCATTTGTGCATTTCTTTTAATAGTAAATTACAATATTATTCTCACTTACATTGATATTCGAATGAGACACACCTGAGCTGGTATCATCAGCGTACATTACCACTATTAAAATCTCTCAGATAGTGAGTTATATCATTAATAAATATCAGAAACAAAACAGGTCCCAAAACACTGCCTTGACGAACACCCTGATTAAACAGTATGCACACCTTATGTTTAATATTAGTAAATTGAAACCTTCCTATTAAATAACTTTCAAACCATTTCGTGATGACTGCGCGTATACCACGACACTTCAGTTTAGCCAATAAAATATTATGATTTACACAATCGAAGGCACGGCTTTGTACACGGAACATTCCAATAGGAAATTCTTTGGAATTCAAGCCATTAATTATAGGTTTGTAGAAGATGTCTATTGTTGTTATGGTTGAATGATCGAGCCGATAATTGATTTGATTTTTAGATAAAATATTATTTTCATTTAAGTGACCAAGTAGTCTGCTCAACATCGCATATTCAAACACTTTAGAAAAACTCGAGGAAATTCTTAGTAGACAATAATTACATATGTACAGCTCCTCCCACAAAAAGGTTAACAATCTGAATCGCGATTTTGATTATATATTCTCAGGTTGAACTATACATACAACTGCGTTTATTGAAGGTAATTTTATTCATGCCAGCCGAAGAGTAGCCCACATACGTAATGTTTACTCGTATTTGATAAATTCATATTTTATGTCCGCTATTCGTTTGGTAAAATTGTCTATGAAAGTTGTTTTGACGATCTTGATTTATTATTATTAGTTTTCAAATAAGGGTATCGATTTTTTACAGTATGAAAATAACAAATTAATGTGTTACTGCTTTTAACTTATTGCTTAAGCTTTATGCTTATGGTGTTAGAGGAAACGTTCTTGAATGGTTTACTTCATATTTAAAAACTAGAATGCAGTTTGTTAAAATATCATTTTTAAACCAAGATCGTAACTTGCTGTCGACAACATCTCATTGCCTACCTGTAGCTAGTGGGGTACCGCAGGGGTCCGCACTTGGCCCAATATTATTCAATATGTACATAAACGATATTGCTCTGTTCTTATCTGACGCATATCTTGTTATGTATGCGGACGACATCTCCCTATTGGTTACAGCGCAGTCTGGTGATGCAACACAGCTGGCCAATGATCTATTAGAAAGTCTTTACATGTGGTTTGCGGAACATGATTTAGCCATGAGTCTTGAAAAATTTATGATTTTCCACACTCGGCAGAGATACATCGTAAGACAATCTTTGGAGCTGCACGATTCTACTCTGTCACAGAGTGAATCCATTAGATTTGTAGGCGTTATACTTCATCAGAATCTCATTAGGAAAGAATATTGTTATGAACTAGCCAAGAAAATTTCTGCAAAAACTTTGCACACCTTCACTCCGAGGTGGTCTTTTTGGCGCAGAAAGCGATTGTTAGAGCTGTTGCAGGCGCAAAAATTTCCGATTCATATCGACCGATTTTTTCTCTTTATCAAATGTTACCTCTATCATGTTTGTATATCTTAGAAATATGTTGTTATATATACAGGATGATTCTCAATATATGCGACAAACTTTAAGCGCTGATTCCTGGGGTTGTTCTGATCATAAAAGTTCATAAGATCATATGTTCAAAATCGCTTAGATTTAAAGTCGTACAATGTTTAATAGTAAGTTAACATGATTAATGTTTTTATTATAAATTAACAAAATAATTAGTAAAACAAAATTAACTTATACTAACTGTTGAAAATGACCGCCTCCAACTGCAATACAGTCTTCTATCCTCCGTCGTATTGACTGGCGAGTCCGTTCTAAAATACCAGGGGGTATTTCGAATTGTTTGAAAAGCTGCGATAATACGATTTCTCAGTTCATCGACATTTTCAATGGGAGTCGTATAAACTAATGATTTAAGGCGACCCCAGAGAAAAAAGTCCAAAGAATTTAAGTCTGGAGACCGAGGAGGCCACGGTTGTGGACCTCCCCGTCCTATCGACCAATCTGGATACGTATTGTCCAAAAACTCGCGAACAACTAAACTAAAATGCGCTGGAGCACCGTCATGCATAAAATACATTTGTAATCTTAATTGCAACGGAACGTATTCCAGCAGTAGTGGTAGCTCCTCTTCAAGAAAATTGCGGTATACCTCGCCATTTAACCGCATCGGTAAAAGATGTGAATCTATCAACGGATCTCCAACAATTCCGGCCCACACATTGACAGAAAATTGATGTTGATGACGGGCATTCACTAGTTCGTGCGAATTTTCTTCGGCCCATATGTGATTATTATGAAAATTAATAATCGCGTTTCTAGAGAAAGTAGCCTCGTCGGTGAAGAATATTTGAGCCAAATAGTCAAGATTTTGTGCGATTTTGTATTGCATCCATTGACAAAAAGCCACTCTTTGCGGAAAATCTGCCGGCAAAAGTGCCTGCACCCGTTGATTGTGATATGGATACAACAGTTGATCTTTCAATATTCTCAAAACTGTGGCCTGAGTAATGTTTAAAGCAAACGCAATTTTTCGGGTGCTTGTAGTAGGATGTTCCTCAATTTCATTTAGTACCATTTCTTCAACTTGTGGAGTTCTCACTGTAGATGGGTGCTCGTTATCAGTAGTCCGTTTTTTTGAAATTTCCCGTTTCACTAAGACGTTGGTGAAGACGAGCAAATATTGAATGATGCGGGGTGATACGGTTTGGGGTATCGTTCTTCATAAAGACGTCTAGCAGAACGCGAATTTCCATTGGCAAGACCGTAAACGAAATGCATATCACACATCTCAGCATTCGTGTAATTCATTTTTAGAAAACAGAAATTGGCAATAAATTGAATGAATACTCTGACAACTATTGATAAATAAACAATTCCCTCTCAGCACAATAGTTTTTGAAGAACCACTGTGATATTATATCGTGTTAGTCATAGTTCATAATTTATTATTAAACATTCAATAACTTTAAAACCAAACCGTTTTGGACATATACTCATATGAACTTTTATGATCAAAACAACCTCAGGAATCAGCTCTTAAAGTTTGTCGCATATATTGAGAATCACCCTATATAAAAACAGGCTAACATTTAAAAAGAATGCTGACATGCACACATACTACCAGGACTAGAAATGATTTGCATAGACCAGAATATACGTTACATCTTAGTTTGGGCCCTGAAAATTTAGGTATCAAAATTTTTAATAAATTATCCAATATCATAAGTATTGGCAATTCCTAGAGAGGATTTAGGAAAACATTAATAACTTTTCTCAAAAAAAAAACAATTTTTATTCTGTAGATGAATTCTTTAATTATTAAGTTTTGCTTACTTTCTTTTTAGTTTTTAATTATGTTGGGTATTTTTGCCTTTTCCTTCGTTTTCTGTATTCTGCAGGCTTGTTACATACACAACTGTGTCACAGTAACCAATAAAATATTATTCTTATTAGTATTAACTGTGTTATAGTTCCGCTCATTCACAACCGATTTGTCCGGGTTTAAATAAAACACTCACTTGTTCTAAACTACGTTTATTACACAGAAATACAATACGCGGTTTCGAAAAGAGTAATTTTACTTAGGACAATTTGCAAATCACTTGTCTAACACATGTAACAGCGGAGATACACGGAGTGTTTGGACAACAGGATGATTCTCTTTTGTCTCCCTGAAGGGGCATCCTTATATAACCTTTAGGTCGGCAATATTTCCCAGAATCGAACGCAACGGGTGGTCCTTCGCTGTTGCATGTTTTGGTAAGCAAACAGACTAAGAGTCGGAATTATGCGATTGGAGGGTGCTAAAGTTATAAAACAGTAAATATGTATTGGAGTATAGAATTGGCGGTGAATGTCAAAGTGAGGTGGTTATAATTGTATACGATCTAACTAATATAAACAGCAAAAGGCTTTTAGGTAATACAATGAATTCGGAACTGAACACGTAATGGTAAAAAGACGGAGTAACGTTAAAATTGGACAAAGAGTCGTAAAATGAAATGAAGGGATAGTTCAATAAACGTTGAAGGTAAACATAGAAATAAAACTAAACTAAAATATAATAAACAATGCGTGT
The DNA here is from genome assembly GCA_004143645.1 of Protaetia brevitarsis. NCBI lineage: Eukaryota > Metazoa > Arthropoda > Insecta > Coleoptera > Scarabaeidae > Protaetia > Protaetia brevitarsis. The sequence goes on along the minus strand of RXPK01000326.1, from coordinate 767,322 downwards.
GGTCCGCGCACAACAAATCCTTAATATAAAACTAACAATTAGAACTACTACTAATAATTAGGAGGAATTTTTTTTTCTCATGCAGGATTTGAACTTACATCCCTCGTTTGCCGGACGAGCGCTCTACCAAAAAAAAAAAAACAGCAGAAATACATTAATTTGTTATCCTATTATATTATTCTTTTTTGGTAATTTTATATTCATTTTAGATGGAGTATATCTCATATTGCGGGAATACCCCAACTCCGGAAGACTCGGGATTGGGTGAATCTTCCCGGAACGAGTCCAGCTCAATTTCCGCCTCATACACCCCCACTACCTCCCTAACGACATCACGTAAACGTAAATTGGAACGGCAGATATTCAAATCTATCGGCGCTAGGCAGCACACGCCCAACATAGATTCCGTGGAATCGTCACCGTGGGTCAAGAATCCGGAAATCCTATCGAGCACACTGAACGATTCCATCACTACGGGTGTGGAAAATTGCAAATTAGAAAGTTACGTTTCGACCACGAACGACACCACGACGGATACCTCGTCCTTCATGAGGAACGTGAAGGAACCTGCTACGCCCGAAAAACGCTCAAAATCGAATCACAACAGTTACTATAACGCCGTATCGTCACCCAGACTTAGCCCGCTGCACAAATTGGGATCGCCCGAACGTAACGAGATCATCTATCCGAATTTGCCGAATTTGGCGCGACTCAGCGAAAGTAAACGGTGCTCGCCCGCGAAGAAGAGGCTCTTCGTGCCTCGGAGGAAGGATCCGGTGGCGGTGTTCTGCAGGGAGAAGAGTGTGAATCACCTGATGACGAAGGTGTTCCTATTTTTGTCGGAGAGGGACTTGTATTCTTGCTCAAAAGTGTCTAGGGGATGGAGACGGGAGATTATGGCGAATAGTAAATTGAAGAACAAGCTGCAGACGTTCGAGATCAATCAGATTATGAATAAGGAGAATAATTTCGATTCGCCGGTGCTTGGAGTGGGGACAATCGGCGGTTATTGCGATACGATCAAGCAATCGACTCCGATGCAACCAAAGTCGATTTATGAGGTGGGTAAATATGACTGCGTTGTTCCGAAATTCTCATAAATTCTCTTTTTCTTCTATTATTATTTGCTCTACACTTTATTTATGAAAGGCTAAATAATTACATTTACACGTGCTACCCTACTAACTATCTAAACATCATGCCGTAACCTATCTAGTTCTTTAGCAACATTACTACAAGAATTCTCACCATTCGACCGATTCATTATCTCTAATATCTGTTTCGCGTCGCAGACAATTTAATCCCTCAACTAATGCTCCAGCTTCTGTACGCGACCGCCATTCATCAGTGATTGGACAATCAAGTAAAACATGCCTCGCTGTATCTTCTCCCCCCACCACATTCACAATGCGAATCATTAACCTTTTCAATAATACATATTGCTGTGTACTGATGGTACCAGCATAAATGCAAAATGAAATTAAAAAAGAAAAAAAATTAAATTTACTAGCTCAGCGGATAAAAATAGAGCTCGCAAAAGGATTATTTGTCTCAGGGTTACTCTCACAATTAAACTAATCATGAAAAGTAAAATGTGGGCGTTTGAAAATTTGACTTTCTTAAAATACTTCGAAAATGAAATGGTTGATCCAAAAATAAAAGAACAGAAATTTTGAATGACGTTAATAATCATTAATTTTATTATTATAAAAAAAAGAAAAAAAAAACATTTAAATACAATAACGCAGGAAAAATCAAAGCTTGGACTGAGAGTCCTGGCCAAAATCAAAACCTGCTTGAATCTAATTTACTAAAGGACAAAGCAAATCCTTCAACAAACGAAGGACAAATTTGTTCTTAGAAGAAAATCCTTTTTCCACAAAAATCCACGTGGTCACAAAATTTAAAACAACCTAAATTAATTTAAATGTGGACAAAACAAGCAAACTAATTTGAAAAAACTAAGAAACGGAAAAATAAACTCTTTAAACTAAAAAAAAAAAACTTTCTAGAACAAATATAATAACAGATCTTATATCTAAATTGTGCACACAATAATATAATGCCAATTATTATTTAACGAGTTCCTTGAAGGATAATAAAATATACAAATTAAACGAACAAAGCTTTAAAATTAAACGAAATTACCAAAACTGGCAGCAAAGAAAATAAAATAACAATCTACTTACTCGCTGTCGTTCAAGTAACTGCCCTTCAAGGGCCCAAACATCGCATACATATAACAAACAGATGCGTGCCAAAGCAGCGCATAAATGCAAAGATCATAGAAGAAGAATTCTTCTAAGAAGGACACAAACTACATGATCAAATAAAAATATATTACAGAGTGAAAATAATTTAAACCAACTGAACATTTAAATAAACAAATTAAACAAATCAATTCAATTAACAAAATCTTATTTAAAAATAAAATATTAATTTCTGAGAGAACCTTCCCGGAACATTGACAAAGACAAATCTCAATAAATAAAATATAACTGAATTTACAAACCCCGGGGTGCCAAACCACAGCAATATGTAAATATAATTTCAAATTGTTTTTCTTTCTTGAGATAGCGGCTTTTTTGCACAATTTAATGAAAAATTTACTAATTAAACCATTTTTTCAAATGTCATTTGAATTCAGTATGCTGCACACATATGTTAGTAAAAGTACGTTGACAGATAACTTTGTTATTAATTAAAAAAAATGTAAATTTTAAAATGTTGTGTTGTGGTGTTAAATGTTTAATGTAAAAGGCATTTTCTGAAGAAGACAATAAGAAAATTTGCCGAAACGTCAAAAAAATGGTTTAATTAGTAACTTTTTCATTAAATTGCACAAAAAAAACGTAATTTACACTATAGGCTAAGAATAAATTTTCATCAATATAATTTCAAATTACCATCACCCGTTATTAACTCTCCCTAATACGACATACTAATTCTTATTTCCCTAAAACGTGTAATGCTACCGATAAATTTCCTAGTGCACCTTCGATTTAAAGTGGTATCTCACTTACCCTATCGATTATTATCAAATTTATTGCTAAACGCCTTTTTAAATATGCTAGCCGAAATTATTCTATGCCTCATTATCGAGCTATCCCCTCTAGACACCGCTTCTTTCTCGATAATTGATCGACTATCTCATTACCGATTGTACGCAGGTGAGCCCTAGTCCAAAAAAATGTTTTACATCCCCTGTTGTGATGGACAATTTGTAAAACATGTGAATAAGTAAGAATTTAAGAATTACTTACAATTATTTAAAATTTTGTGACATATTTTTAATTTCTACCTTGATCCCTATTTACAATCTCTAAAGCTTCTTTCACTATTCTCTTCCAGCTTATTTTGTACAATTAACTCAAAAAAAAAAAGAAACCAACAATTACATGGGCAAATGAAGCGAATATTCTAATACATCTACTTTAAATTATGCAATACTATTGTAATCCGTGACGGAGCGATAATCCTCTCGATTGATAATACTTTTTACGGTATGCGACTAAGGTGTCGTAACCCCTCACATGCGCAGAATTTGACCTTTGTAATTTCCGGCAAAGGATTAAATGTCAAAATAACTTTTTAGAATATGGACATGGACAATCGTGGGTAGATTTTTAATTCCTTTGCTTACGTCGACAATTTGTTCCGATCAGCTGTTCGTATTTTTCCTCGAATTTCTTTGGTACAACGATCACGCACAATACAATTAAAAAAGGGAGCCATTTTCTATATTAATGTTGTGGTAAAAGGTTCTGGATGTAAAATGTTTGTTGTTCTCTTATTAATTCTATTTACAGTGATTTTTAGAAATATCTATATGATTTTCAAATTCACCTGTCTTTTGCTGCTTCTAAGATTTTTCCACCCTTTAAGGACAGCTTTGCATTAATTGCCTTTTGAGATTTGTTCTTCTTTGCAAACTTGATTGCATAAAGTTTTTAATTATTTCAATTTGGAAGTTTGTCAATATTAGTTTGCTTTTCATTAATGACCTGATTTATAGCATCAATCAACTCTTCTTTTTGTGGTGTTATCATCTTCAATTGCATGCGTTTGCTTCCTAGAAAATCTTTATTTTTTCATCTACAAGTGTTTGTTGTTCTGTTATTAATTCTATTTACAGTGTTTTTTGGAAATATGTATATGATTTTCAAATTCATCTGTCCTTTGCTGCTTCTAAGATTTTTTCTACCCTTCAAGGAACAGCTTTGCATTAATTGCCTTTTAATATTTGTTCTTATTTGCAAACTTGATTGCATAAAGTCTTTAATTATTCCAACTTGGAAGTTTGTCAATATTAGCTTCCTTTTCATTATTGAAGAGCTGTTTCATAGCATCAATGAACTCTTCTTTTTGTGGTGTTATCGTCTTCAATTTGATGCGCTTGCTCCCTAGAAAATCTTTATTTTTTCATCTACAAGTGTTTGTTGTTCTGTTATTAATTCTATTTACAGTGATTTTTGGAAATATCTATATGATTTTCAAATTTATCTATCTTTTACTGCTTCTAAGATTTTTCTACCCTTTAAGGAACAGCTTTGAATTAATTGATATTTGTTCTTCTTTTTTGCAAACTAGGTCACATAAAGTCTTTAATTATTCCAACTTGGAAGTTTATCATTATTAGCTTCCTTTTCATTATTGAGCTGTTTTATAGCATCAATCAACTCTTCTTTTTGTGCTGTTATCGTCTTCAATTTGATACGTTTGCTTTCTAGATCGTTATTTTCATCTACAAATATTTGTTCTATTATTCATTCTATTTACAGTGATTTTTGGAATTATGTATATGATTTTCAAATTTATCATTTCTACACTTTAAGGGACACAGCTATGCATTAATTGCCTTTTGATATTTGTTCTTCTTTGCAAACTTGATTGCATAAAGTCTTTTAATTATTCCAACTTGGAAGTTTGTCATTATTAGCTTCCTTTTCATTATTGAGCTGTTTTATAGCATCAATCAGAAATTAGGAGATTCCTCCAAAGCTTTTAGCCATTCCAACTTGTAATTGTGTCACCAATCCTATCCGCCCATCGATCGATCCATAGCACCAGTAATTCTCTTTGGTTACATCATCGTCTCCATCCTAAACCTTTTTACTCTGATTCCAGATAACAGATTCCCTCACCAACACCCAATACGTGGAGAAATGCTTCTGCTGCAACAGACCCGAAGCCGTAGTCGACAAGAACATCAGCCAATGCAAGAACTGGCGTTGCGGCGCGATACGCTGCCTGAAATGCAACAGCATCTCGATCAGGGGACCCGAAAAGTTCCACGACGAATGCCAACAGGCCAGTCTATTGATAGACAAACCGCCGCCCAGGCACTCTCTACTCAGCAGCCCGAAACACTATCAGAACGCGGACGGCATTCCCACGTTCCTCCTGGACGATTCGGCGAATCTCTCTTCGCAGACGTTCAACTCTTCCGGTTACCTGACGGAAAGCGAATTATCCAACGGTTCTCATAGACATTCCGTTTCTTTCGGGCACGTGCTGAAGCCTTGCAACGTGAACGTCGAGAATCAACAGAGCAGCAGGTGCTGGATGAGGAGGAATTCCGTGTGTCCGGTGGTCAGTTTGGAGAAGCGCGAGGAAATTATAGAGCCTTCAAGCCCGCCCAAGGTCAAACCCCACGTGGCCGGCACGAAGAAGAGCAAGAAAATGTTGAAACGGCTCATTTTATAAATTATTATCGTTGATCTCTGTGATTTTAAAGCTTTTTTTAAAGCCGGTTTTTTTTTGTTGTTTTACTAATGTTTAGTCGTAGTTTTATATCCTACTTAAATAGTTTTAACGGTTATTTAATCATTAACGTAATAAGATAGTTCGCAAGGAAGATTGTCATTCCAGTTTTTTTTCGTAAGTGATGTAAATTTTATACAACATTCCCCTTTTTTACGAGTAAATACTTTTTACGTGAAATAATAAATGCGTTTTATTTCCGCTAAATATGATTGAGTTTCATTCAAATTTTAATATGCGATTAGGAATTAAATTATTATATTTACGAAATCGTTTTAACCTTTTAACAAAAAAAATATGCTATTTTTAAAGTGTGATATCACAAAATCATTGATTTGATAAAGAAATCCTAAATATATATTTAAATTATTCAAATATCTTATAAATTCAAATAAAATGAGTTTTTCTTTTTTTGTTGCAATGGAATAGTAAATTCTACGCCATTGGATTGGGTGCAAAAAATATGTTGCCCTACAATCAAAGGATATTGTTTTTTATTTAATGAACATCAAAATTGTTAACAAAAACCTGTTATAAAAATTTAGTATGCAACTGAGAAAAATTATGAGGTAACTCTTATCCTTGCTAAATCTACGCCTATGATGATTGATTGAAACAAAATCACATGTAAATTATCTTGTAAATTAAAATAAAATAAGTTTTTTATTTAAAGCAGCATTAAGTTAGACTGCACAAAAACTACAAAATCTACAATCAAAATTCTGTATATTAAATTTTAAATGAAAATTATTATAAGATTTGAATGAGAAAAACTATATTCGACGTGAATTAAAAATCTTAACAAATTCATGTGACGTTCACATCCTATGTGTCTACAGCTTTTATATGGGTAAAAAGAAAATAAGAAATAACGATCATATCACATTAATTTTAAACAAAAAACTTTTTTATGTTATATTTAAATTATCAGAATATTCCCTGTAAATTAAAATTAATTCACTTTCTATTAAAAGCAACATTAAGCCCGACGCCACTGGATTGGATGCACAAAATAATAGGAAGTCTAATTAAAATGTTCCATTTCAATTAAAACAGAATTAATATTTTATTAAAGTTTGAATAATAAAAAACAGATTTTGAGACATGATAACCAATAATATATATTAGTAAATTATTGAAATACTTGTAAATTAAAATAAGTTTTTATTTAAAGCAACATTTAAGCTCGGCGACACTGAATTAGATGCACAAAAGTACGAAATCTATAATCAAAATTAAGTATATTCAATTTTAAATTATTATTATAAAATCTTACTAATAAATTTCCTGCTATGTCTACAACATTTATATTAGTAAAAAAAAAAATTATGGAATTATGATCATATCAGATTAGTTTTAAACAAAAAAACCTTTTTCTCATATTTTTTTTTTTATATTATATTTAAGTTATCTAAATTCTGTAAATTAAAATAAATTTTTATTAAAAGCCACATTAAGCCCGACGCCACTGGATTTGATGCACAAAATATGGAATCGATGTCATTTCAGTTAAAACAGGATTAATTACATGCTATTAAAGTTTGGAATACAACTGTGAAGAACTACATATATTTGATTTAAAGTAAACAATAAAAAATAGTTTTGAATGCACAATAACATCACATTAGTTTGAAGGAAACTGAATATGTGCTTAAATTATTCAAATGTTCTGTAAATTAAAATAAGTTTTTATTGAATGTAATATAAATCCCGACACCACTGGATTTGGTGCAAAAAATACGTTCGTTATAATTAGAAATGTGTTCCATTAGCGTTAAATAAAAATCAAAATTAACCACATTTTTTTTAAAATCTAATATGTAATCGAAAAACTAAAAAAAAATTGCGAAGCAAAATACAAATCTTACTAAATCCGCTTACGAAAGTAACATTTTACTAAAAAAAAATATCCCTTACCCTATTAGTTCGAAACAAAATAAAAAAATAATTAAATTATTCAAATATTTTGCGAATGCAAATAAAATCCTTTTAAATGCAACATTATAAATTCGACGTCACTGGATGGATGTAATAAGAATTTATATGCGAGTGTGAAATTCAAATCGGATGTCTTATTTTCATCAAATTGAAATCAAAATCGACTAAATTATATTGAAAAACCAGTGGGCGCATGATAATCTATGTTCAAAATTCAAAGTAAAGCGCAAATTTCACCCTTATTAAATTCTAATCTCCGCCTATGCACACACATTATATTAGCAAATGAAAAAATGTCTTTAAGGCAGATGATAATTAATAATAACTGAAAAGAAAATAAAATACAAAACCAAAACTAAATTAGTAAAAAGATTATAAACTAAAAAAATAGTTCTCATGAAATTAATATAGTTTTTTTTATAAACTGTAAATCAAAATCATCTGAGTTTGACAGACACTAATAAAACTTAGAAAAATATTGTATTTTAAGCAAAAAAAATCTCCCTCCATGCATATGCAGTTTACTACAATTTTTAAATAGTTAAAATACATTTTCTTCCCCTTTATATTTCTTAATTATGGTTGTAATAATCTTCTATAAGGAAATGATATTAATATATCTCTTAATTACATCAGAAAGTTTATGAATATTACACATAGGCTATACATATAATTTTATTACATGATAAAATAACAATCAGCGCTATACCATTAGATTTAAGGAAAGAAATATAATAGCTAAATTACTGGAATATATTTCAAATTAAAATCGGAACTATTTCTTTTTCAAAAAGTGCGGCTTCGCGCGCACAAAAAAAAATACGTTAGCCTCGATCCGGACAGCCGGCCCTCGTTTGTTTTTGTTACTAACATTGTTGTTGTTTATTCAAAAAGTTAAAGTTGTGTTGGAGTTGTATTTCGTGTTTTTATAATAATTTAAAATGCTTCCCCAGTGTTTTAATTAGTGATAAAAATTAAGGAAACATCAGTGTATTTGAACGTGTTCCCCTATATAGAATTTATACGATATATTTAGGTGAGTACCGATTTCCTAGTAAAATGCCGAACGGCAGATTTTGACTTTTACAACCGGCCGCTCTGTCTAAAGCGATTTTTACGGGTGGAATAAATCCGATTGTGCCGCAGTCGTAATCCCTCGCCGATTTCCAGGTAGAGATTTTGCGGAATTTACGCTCGCAGACCGGCAATAAACTGAATTTCCAGAAATTGAACTTTCATTTTGACTGGCGTTGCAACGCTCCGTGTATTGTCTCCAAATTTTAATTCCCTGCCAGTAAAAACGATTATTTAATTATTCAAGATTTATTTCTGCCGATTTCAATTATCGTAACGCACGATCAAAGAAATTTTGTTCGTAATTAAAAACGGAAAAAATGCGGTTATATTCAAAGCATCTTAGTTCCCGTTCTTAACGCAACGCTGTATTTGGCGCTATATAAGATTCGTTTTACAAAAAAAAGGCGCGATATTTAAATCTGATGTAATTGAAAACTTCCGAAAAATTATCGCAATGGGCATTTCTCTGCGACTTACCAATTTAATGAACGCAATTTTAGTAGCTTATAGTTAACATCGATCTGAAACAAAAATGTAGGAATACATTGATTAAATTAGCAACATTTTCGCAAATATATCGAGTTCAATAACCAAACCAAACAGCTCATGCATTATTTTATCATATTTCCACTAAGCATAAAGGATAATGATGAAATATATAATTTAGGTATGAAGAAAAGAGCAATAAATTAAGAATAGAACTATTGTGCAGGTAGGTACTCAATGAGCGGCTTAGTTGGGGTCGGTCCCTTCAAAGGAGAATAAATTGCAAGGAAAAACCTCTCTTTAATATTTCGCAGCTGGTGTTTTTATTATTCTTTTGATAAGGGCTGTGCGAATACAGGCATATTGTAAATATCAGGTTCTATTGTGTTCGCGTACGTAAACATTTCTATAGCAAATAGTATAATATAGCAGTCATGTAAGATTATCAAAATTGCATTTATTACTTCCTGCGCTCAGATTGAACAGCAATAATCTCGTAGTGGAGGATTACTGTATTTACATATGAAATTTAAGGTAATTGGAATTATTTTTATTTATTTTCTGGAAATTATCTTATAAGAAACTGTATAAATACACATTCATTCATCTATTATTTATAATAAATTGATATATATAGCGATTTGTCGATTATTTAGGTGATAAGCGTAATTTTTGATTTTAAATCTATTTAAATTTCGCGCGTCCGATGTCGACCGAACGCGCATTGGTGGTGATCGGGTGGCGGGCTCGAGCACCGATTGGACGTTCGTGCGACGCCATTTTATCCACGGTTCCGTTTGTAGTGCGAACGACTTTAGTTTTTAAATATTTTGTGTATTACTTTGTTAAAATTCACTAATGAATCCGAAAAATACGACAAGGTTGACGCACGACGTAAGTTCTCGTGGTAGATTGCGGTTGACAGGTCGCGATTTTCATACATTCTTTGCATTTTCACCGTTGAAGTTTGCGTTGTTCCTCCGTTTCCCTTGTATGTGTGCGTTACTGCCGTGCTAATCTACTGGTGCTGCAGTATTTTTTTTTCGTATCGATAGTTTATTCGTGGTGTGAGTTTTTCGCGTGTGTGTTTAGAACGTTCAGTTCGTGCGGCAATAGCTTTTTTTTATTGTTGTTATTATTCGCGAGTCGTAAGCGATTGTTCCTGCTGCAGTATATCACTTAGACGTATATTTTTTTTCGTTGAACATCGTCGGGGATAATTATGCGTTATGTGCCCGGTTTTCAGTGAGATTTTCATCCCGAACTATCGATTCTCTTATCACGAAAACCAGCATCTATTGTTCTTGTGTGGAAATGAAAAAACGCCAATAGTTACTAGCGAGAGAGATCCAATCTCACAGGTTCGTGGTGATAATTCAGATAATCCCTAATCTCAGACGACGGGGTAAATGTGAAATTGCCGTGTTTGTCATTTCATCTAAGCATTCGAATCGCATAATTTGAGTGTCGTAAATTAATCTCGATCCGCGTTCATTAGATTTCATTGTGTGTGTGTGTGAAGTTATCCGCAAATAGGGCAGGAGGTTCGTCAAAAGTAGGTCACGTTTCTTAGGGACATACCTGCTGCTGCGTTTCCCACTAGATTTTTTTTTTTCATCCCATATTGGTGGTCACAGTGTTTACATGTATTTTCGTATTTATATCCGCATCTCCCTGGAACGTATCGAATTCACTTATGTGGTGATAAGGGGAAAAGATAAAAGATGCTAGGGAATGTATGAAAATCCGCTCGCTTTAAACGGAAAGTTTTCGCTGGCTAACATTATTTGACGCATTTTTTTATAGCCACTTCACATAACCTCCGACAGCGTTGCTACGACTAATAGGGCGCAGAATTAAAGAGAAAATTGACATAAACCGCATGATATAAATTTAAAACAACGCACGAAAAACGAAATAGGCTTAGGGGAATTACGATGCAACACGCCGTACAATGAAAATTTCGACAAAATAGATAATCAGTTTGTTCCCGTTCCTTGTCCTGTAGGTAGTTTTTGAAGTGTTTTTTGCCCCGTCTCGTGTGGTACGCATCTCAGTGTCGACGTATTAGGAAAAATTATCGAGAAGATGTCTTCGATGAACCAGAACAACGGAAAGAAGAACAACAGCAGCGGTAGCTCAGCTTGTGAACACCCCTGCGAGTACCCCGGTTACTAGTGTAGCAAGTGTTTCTAATGGACAGAGTGCGACTCAGACTTCTCCGCCACCAAATAATAATGCCCCCAAATACGGTGAGTACTGGTTGTTTAAGTTTGAGGTTTTTTTTTTACAATTAGGTTGAAATTATATTAAAAACTGGGTATAAAAGCAAGAAAATATTGTATTATCTTCGGAGAATGAATATTGCAACAAGAATAGAATTTTAAATTCAGTGCTTTAGTAATTCCCCATAATAAGTGTCAAATAAATGTCAATCTGTCATTAAATTATAACCTATTTTTAATAGTTACTGCATATATCTGTCACGATTTTGTCTAAATAATATTCAAATAAGCACCTAAAATATTGTTATTTGATTTTGAATGTGTAAAAAGATACAAAAAGTTTTTTTTTTGTGGAAATGTGATGCAAATAAACTAAACTAAACTGAAGAATTCTTCTAAAACTAAACTAAATTGAAGAATTCTTCTATAACAGATATATTTAGTATGAACTTACTCAAATATTCTTTATTTATTGCTTTTTCAAATCTCGATTTTTAAACTAAAAAATTATTTGAATGGATTAAATAAATTAAAGCAATATTGACATTGAAACTAGAAATTTTAGTTAAATAATTAGTAAATTATTTTAATTTTGACAAATTTGAACAAATTCCCAACAAAGATTATTGATTCCTAACAAATTATTGATTAAATTCTTACATTAGTTTCAAGAATGAAAATTATGATACAGTTTTGCATTAGATTTTTAAGTGCTTATAAATTTTTATTTTAAGTTTCAAACTAATCTCAAGCAGTGTCGCTAGATTTATTGATAAAAAAAAATAATAACGAAATTTTTATGACTGTGTATTTTACATGTGAAAAGAGTTTTGTTAGTCACTGTACCTTAAGTCACTACTTTACCAAAATAAAAAATTCTGATGTTGTAAGCATTTTTTTAAATCTGTATTTCCTTATGTTTTCTGTATTCTTAAATTGATAAAAGTTACAGTAAATTGTATTTAATACAAAAAAAATGGTGCAAAGAATTCTTCATTGTTAAAAGTTACTCTATAGAATCGTTATTTCGCAATGCTCATAAACGTTTAGTATCAAATAAATGTTAATCCAACTGTTATCAAATTCTGACTTAATAAAAACTACTTACTTTTAATCTTTACAAAAAAAGAGTTTTGACTGGATCAAAGTAACAATTTGCTCACAAAGAGAATACGTTATTTCCAATTATTATTTAACAAATTATTATATAATATACAAAATCGAGAACTCAAGGTTGTTACTGTTGTGTATAAATTTTTTGTTAACACATTTTCTTTTGTTAAATATCCATATACACATAAACGTGCATTTACAGTTTTAAAAATAGACCGTAACCTTTTTCAAGGCGTTAATATCAAATCTATTATTACAATTTTATTTTTATTATAGATGCCAAAGGCTTAAAACACATAATTAAGTTTCATATTTGCATAATATTACTTTATTTAATAATGGTGGAATAATATTTATTATATACACATAACAATTGAATCATAATTCATCATCATTCGAGCAGGGACTATGCAAATTACGTTCAACTTGTAATTCTCGCGATAAAACGTTAGTAAAACTGAGATAACACTTGCAGTTGTGAATCATTGTTTCTTTAAAACACCTTGTTTATTTATCGGAGCGAATTTTATATTATTGGTGTATACAGTTCGCTCCGAATGAAACGGTACATAGTGTTTAGCCATTTAGTTAGTTTTTGGGGGATATTTTTACAGGAACTTTGGTACCCAATCGGATATTCGTGGGCGGTATCTCTGGTAATACGACCGAAGATGAATTGATGCAGCTCTTCAATAATTACGGCAAGGTCAAAGCGGCCAAGATCATCCAGGACCGGGCCGGCGTCTCTAAGGGTTACGGTTTCATCACGTTCGAGAGTGAGGATGATGCCAAACGTCTCCAGCGTGAAGCTGAAGAGATCGTCTTGAAGGAGAGGAAGCTCAATATTGCCCCAGCAATCAAAAAACAGGTAAAGATAAGGATAATAATATACACAGATTCTCGTATAAAAAGTTACACGATGTGTTGCGAAGTAATTCGAGGAAAGAATTGCTGTTTAGAATGATTATCAATCAGTACAACTTTAGGTGTTATTTATAATCTCAATCGTTGGAATCAAATCATTTAACATTGACAGCTGTCAAACAAAAATAATTAAACAATGTTATTTTATGATTTATATGATTATTTGATTAATTTATTGATTTTGGACTTAATGTACTTTATTTTTGTGTTATATGATGACGAATACTTAAAACAATCCAATATTTGGGTTTCATATTTGTCAGTAAAACCAATTCAAAAAATTATAAATTTCAAATTATGTACTAAGCTGTCACAACTGTTTTGGTCAATAAAAATTGATAATTTTTGCGTTCGTCCAGTGTTCCAAATGTCAGGCATCATTTAATGCTTTTTGGTTAGTGTTTAAGTGACAATTAGTGTGATTATTTAATAATGGCGTATATTACAATACATTGGCCAATTATTAACTATTAAACAGTCTGGTAAAAATGCTAAAGTAAGTTTTATAAGACTATTGTTGTTATAGGATTTATATACAAATCAAATAGGTTTTACACAGACAAGTTACATTAGATTCTGAATTCGAAATACATAATTACTGACCAAAAGTTTACTGATGACATTATTATTATAAAATATTTTTTAAAATAAAAACAATGAAATTGTTAAAGCTATTATGAGACTAATTTTAATTCAAAATTTTAGTTTATTTAAAATCTTTATTACCAGAATCAACAAATGTATTTTATTAAAAAAAGCAATTTTACCCTAAATAACTTGAATAATTCGTAATTCTGATTTACTTATAATAATGTTATTTAATATGGATAAATAATTTAAAAGATATTTTTTTAAAGATTGATAAGTGTCAAAATAAAAGTAATTAATTAATCAAGTTATTAATATATAAGTCAAACATTAATTCACACTTTTAGTTCATTTATAACCTCTGTGATTAAAAATAATCAATGTGTTTGAAAAAAAAAATATTTTTTACGTTGAAAATTGCCGAAAAAAATGATAAAAATATTTTAGCATAATTAATCTAATTGTTACTTAAATAATAATTTTAATTTATTTATTCTGTCAATTATTATAAGCTGCTATCAGGTTAAAACAACACTTTTTTACTTTGACAGTTAAAATATGTAATAATTAAAATATTTTATTTGCAATTTTAATGTATTTTATAATTCTACTCAATCGTTAATTAGGGTGAATCAATATATGATATATTTAAAAAAAAAGACAACATTGACAGCTGTCAAGAAAGAAAAATAATTTAATGTAAGAATATAAAATATTATTTTAGGATAATTAATTTTAATTGATGTTCTTTGTTTATCCATTATTTATATTATTAACGTATACGTGATTAAAAAAAAACACCTTTTTATATTGACACCTGTCAAAACAAAAGAAATTAATTCGTCAAAAATTAGCATAAGTCAAAAAAAATCGAAATTTTAATTTATTTAAAATCCTCATTTTTAATATGAACAAATATATTTCGTATTCAAAAAAAAATGTTCTGCTGCTGACAGCTGTCAAAAAATTGAATCAATAATGTAATTAAACTTTATTTATATTATTTTATAATAATTCATTGGATTAATTCATAATTATAATTTATTTATTTTGTTCAGCAATAACATGAAGACATATACTTGAAAAAAAGATACATCTTGGTAATTGACACTTGTTAAAATAAAAATAAGGAATTCATTAATTTCTTACGTAAATAAATACAGTAAAAATTAGGAAAAACTGATTAGTTGCATAAAAGATACTTAAGATGTTGAAAATACGTTAATTTAATAAGAAATTACATGTTGACAGGTAGAGCCATCTATGGTGAAAAATCTTAATGTCAGATACTTTACAAAATGGCTTATACATTGATTTTTTATTTGAGAGTTCTTATTTTTTAATTACTTCATATTTGAAGCCTTTATAATTATCATTATTGAAGTCGACAAATATATTCTATATTAAAAATTACGTTTTTTTGCTGCTGGGAGCTCTCAAAAAATTGATTTAGTAATGTAGCAATATTTCATAATAATTTATTTGATTAATTCATAACTTTATTTATTTGTTTCATCATTAACATGAAGACATATACTTGAAAGAAAAGAAACATCTTTGTAATTGACAGCTGCTAAAATGAAAAAAGAATTCGTGAATTTTTTACGTAATTAAATACAGGAAAACATTATAAAACCTGTTTGGTTGCATAAACCAGTCAAAATGTTGAAAATACGTTAATTTAAAAAGAAATTACATGTTGACAGGTGGAGCCATCTATGGTGAAAAATCGTAATGTCAGATACTTTGCAAAATGGCTTATACATTTGCTTTCTTTTTAATTATTTTATATTTGAAGCCTTTTTGCAAGGTATCTGACATTAACCTTTTCAGACCTGGTGTGCATTTTTGTGTATATCAATATCTGAAAGTTTATTGAGGTTGTGATGGTTTGTAATCATCACAATGAAAATTAATTCTAAACATTAGTGATACTTAAATAAATTATCTAATTAAACAATTTCCGATTTTTGTTCCTTTAGCTTATATACGTCCCACAGAGAATATTATAGCAAAATATGTTTTTTCCGCCCAAAGAAAAAAATATTTTTCACCATAGATGGCTCTGTCTTTCTTTTTAAATTAACGTATTTTCAACATCTTAACTATTTCTATGCAACCAATCAGATTTGACTTATTTTGTCATTTAAACCAAATCTAAATCAACAGATGGAGCTAGTGATTATAGGAGCTGCATTTATTCATTTATTTTTTTAAAAAGAACCAATTAAAATACTTTCTTTCAAAACCCTGTACTTGAATATAGATGTCTCTCTGTGTGTGTATAAAATCACCCTCTAAATGTTGTTTTAAGTGGTCTTATTTTTTACATTTGTGTTCAAACTTCAGTTGGTTTCTTATTTTAATTGTTATTCCACTCATGTTAATTATTGAAAAATAGTTCTTCATGTGCCGTATTTTAAAAGAAAATGCACGTAATCAGCGTTTATGAAACCGGTAAAATCACAGTGGATTTTGTTTATACTTGCCATGAATGTGTTTCCATCGATTACACAGAAGATTGGTCATATTCTTGTTCGATTGTAATCTTCCATGGATACTATAAAGGTTTTTTAATTGCACGATACTTCCTTCCAGCCATTCAGCAGGCCGTTTGATGGTTCCAGTCCTCCGGCTGTCGCAGCCGGCAATCCAGCTCAATTCTACTTCCAGCCGGGCACGATTCCTTACTTCCAGAGCGGTGTGGCTTACTATCCACCTCCGACAGCCGCTTCTGGTGATCCAAACACTCAACAACCACCGATGTATCAAGGTAAATACATCTTAGAGCAGTTTTATTTTAGTAAAAAAAAATTGTGTTTATAAAAATTTACAGCTCCGTCTGTCTATCCGACACAACGGCCCACCACAGACGGCCACCTATCCTCCGGTGATATTCCCAGCTCAACCGATGTATATGCCCCAGCAATATCCGATGCCACTCCCGGTGAGTTCCCATTTCGCTTAGTTAGTTTAATTTCGAAGGTGTGTGATTGTGTGTGTGTACGTATGTTGTAACCATGGGAAATGTTCACGATATTTAGGTGAAAGAGGTTATAATACGAAAGAAATTCCCTGCATTGTCTCTTGTTTAGAATGAGTATTTTTTTTTCTTTCTTTGTCTCTCCGTTTGTAAAATGATGTTTGTTTAGTCCAGCAATTACATATCGGAGGGGCTGTATCCTGTCTCCCAGCCTGCCTACGTTTTGCTGGACGGCCTGCAGTACTGAGGGCCTCCTATGTCTCGCTCTGCCCCTTTCTTAAGGTCTCTGCCAATGTATAATAATACACTGTTTCTCATATAAAACGTTATACACGAGTTTTAATATACAATGACGTCGAAAAGTAACTCTACTACTGAATTATAATTTTTTTTTTATATTTTTAAGGATGATGTTCCATTTATTATTGGAATTAAGAAATATATACCGTGTATTCACCAATTTACTTAGTTATATTTTCAATTTTTGATGGAAAATAATTTTTGCTTATTTTTTTTTAAAGTGTTTTATGATTAAAAATAAAGAAATTGCGGTACTGTGTTTGAAGTAAGTTATTAAGCAAGTATGATTTTATAAAATAATATGTAAAAAGAATTGACATTGACAGCTGTCAAATTTTAAAACCAATATTTCTTTAAAAAAAATATTTGATTTTTGTTTATTGTATTATGTATATATGTAAATGTTACCGTTTATGTAAAAAAAATATATACATACTAGGATAATATTAAAAAGGAAAAATGAGGGTTTAGCATGTCTAAAAGTCTTTCTATGAATTGGTAAAAATTAAGCAAAATAATGATACAGTATCAAAAAATAAAAAAAAATTCTTTAAACGTAATTTATTTAAAAAAAAAACGTTTTTGTTTAATAAAAATAAATAAATATTTAAATAAAATTAGTTTATATTAATAAATATATAATAAATAAATTACTGAAAATTTAATATATTCAAAAAAAAATGTTTTTTTTAATATATATTTTTTTATAAATTATTATTTTTTCCTTAACAGTTTACCTAAAATAAATTCTCTGAATTTGGTTGATACTCAATTATTAATTTTGCTAATTCCTGCATAACTAACAGAATCCCAAATCTTATTTATTCAGATTATCAGGATAATATTAAAAAGAAAAAATGAGGGTTTAGCATGTTTAAAAGTCTCTCTATGAATTGGTAAAAAATTAAGAAAAATAATAATACAGTATCAAAAAATTAAATAAAAACTCTTTAAACGTAATTTATTTAAAAAAAAAAACGTTTTTTTAAAAAATAAATAAATATGTAAATAAAATTAATTTATATTAATAATTATATAATAAATAAATTACTTAAAATTTAATATATTAAAAAAAAATGTTTTTTTAATATATTTTTTTTATAAATTATTTTTTTTTCCTTAACAGTTTACCCAAAATAAATTCTCTGAATTTGGTTGATACTCAATTAATTTTGCTAATTCCTGCATAACTAACAGAATACAAATCTTATTTATTTAGATTATCGGGATAATATTAAAAAGGAAAAATGAGGGTTTAGCATGCCTAAAAGTCTCTGTGAATTACTAAAAAATTTAGAAAAATAATAATACAGTATTAAAAAATAACAAAAAACTCTTTAAACGTAATTTATTTCAAGGAAAAAACGTTTTTTTAATAAAAATAAATAAATATGTAAATAAAATTAATTTATATTAATAATTATGTAATAAATAAATTACTTAAAATTTAATATATTCAAAAAAAATGTTTTTTTTAATATATTTTTTTTATAAATTAATTTTTATTTTTTTTTAAGAAAGTTAACATTTTATCGTTTAAAAGATATGTATTCTAAACACCGTTCAATAAGAAGAGTTACTTGTGTTTTTGATTCAAAAACAAAATATAAAAACATTCTAATGCGTATAAAATCCAATGAAATTAAGTAAGTGTCAAAAGAATATTAAAATAAGAACATTTTAAATAATCTATAGTCCATTATCTTTAAGATTACATACAATAGATGGCGCCATAATCGACATCTAATAATTTAACTCGAACAATGGTGGGAAGTTAAAATGTCTGTTCTTTTGCAACTTTTGTCAAATTCTTTGAAAGTAACTTTTTATTTATTTAACCCAATCACAAAAAATTTAAACTACTTAATTATAGGTTTCTGTAAGAAGGACTTTAACGTTTCTTTTCTTTTCTTTTTTTTTAATAACTATTAATCTAAAGATCGTGTAAAAGTACTAAAACATTTAATATTGAGCCTTCACGATATCACGAAAGCTGTGTAACGGATAAAAAAACAAAAAAACGTAAATGCAAGTTGTCTTGAAGGGGCGTTGATTTCTATATTGCTGTATGAGTGGTTGTATTTGTTATGTGAGCATAACAGCTATTCTAGCAATCTACCTATAAATAATTTTATGAAAATGTCAAGAAGTAGTTAATAGTATTAATAATTATTTAATTTACTATTTCAATTACAGAATTATTTCTACAAAAACACAAAATAATCTTTTTATGTAATGTACTTTTTGATTGTCTATCTCACAGTTAGTGTTATAATTAACAGTTAAAAGTTGCTCTAATAAACCAACAGCTAACAAATTCTTGGAATCATTACACATTCTCGAAAATCAACTCGTTTCCATTGACAATTCAGTAAACTTTAACCTCACTTTTGTTCATAACGTTGCTGTTATTCGTATGGCGTTATTTTATTCCACATAACGTACTGCAAATAACATGCATGTTATTTTATAACGTACACTGAAATAACGTAAATGATACAACATAAGGGGGATTGTATCAGAAGTTAACGTACCATTTAGTGTAAATTTAAAAGTACTTTTATGTAAAAAGAAATTTCATATTGACAGCTGTCAAATAATAAACAAAAAATAACTTTATTTACTCAATTCCCCGATAGAAATTAAAAAAAATAATAATATTTAGAATTTATTGTTGTGTTTATGTTCAGCTCAAAAAAAAATAAATAAAATCCGTATATAGACGGGGGTTTCTTTTCGATGTCTCTGTAGGTGAAAAAGTTTGACTTGCATGTCGATTTATTTTTAATTATTTAAAGAGCAGATTTTTATTTTATTTTATATATACGACAGTTCTAGAACTCTGCATCAAACACGATGACATCAGCTTTATTTATATCATCGATGTTATTTTATTATTATTATTATATTTCTTTCGTATTTATTGTGTAACACATAGATTATTTTGTTATTTTAACGTCCGATTTTGGCTTCGATTGTTTCCGTTCGCAAATATTACCGCCATTCGTATTATTATTATTATTATTCTGCATCTGCATGTGTAAGTTCGATTTATCATTAGAGAGAGGTGTCGCTTTTGTGCTTTATTTTTATTTACTATTCGTGATTGATTGATAATTTCGCCCACGGCGCTGTCCACGGCCGTGTCGTTGCAGTACGAATACAACTACTACTCGAACGGAGCACCTCAGTACATGGTGGGAGGCCAGAGCGGGCCACAGTCCCAGGTACCACCATTGCAACGCCCGGGCAGCCCACCACGACAGCCGTGCTACGGGCAACAGTTACCCTACAATCCAGAGACCATGTACTACAACGTACCAATGTACGGCACCATGGAGGGGCCAGCACTCTATCAGGAATCCTTGGACATGGCCAACGGGACCATTACTGAGGTTAGTTTTCCCTGTTCTGGTTGATAGGCTTGCAAAAATGTAACAGTCGACCTGTAGTTGGTACCCAAAGTGTGAAGCGTTTAGACAAATGTACGTTAAAAATCGTCAAAGGGAATGGAGTAAGGCAGTAGGGAAAGGCAAAGGGAATGAAAATAGGAAATGGGAACAGGGAAAAGAATAGAGAAAGGGAATGGGAATAGGGAATAGCGAATGGGAATGGGGAAAAGAAATAGGGAAAGGGAATGGAAACAGAGAAAGGGAGTAGAGAGTGAGAATAGGGAACGAGAATGAGTAAAGGGAATAGGGAGAGGGAAAGGAATAGAAAAAGGGAATGGGGAAAGGGCAAGTGAACATGGAAAGGGAATGGAATAGGAAAGGGAATAGGGAATGGAATAGGTAAAGGGAATAAGGAAAGTGAACAGGGAAGGAATAGGGAAAGGAAATACGGAGAGGGAACAGGGAATAGAGAAAAGGAATAGGGAACGAGAATGAGTAAATAGAATGGGGAAAGGAATAGGGAAAGGGAAAAGGAATATAGGGAATAAGGAAGGGAATAGCGACAGGGAATAGGAAAAAGGACTAGGTAAAGGGAATAGAGGTAGGGAAAAAAAATGAAGTGAGAAAAAGGGAATAGGGAAAAATTGAAAAATAAACAAATACAAAAGGAGTTTTTTAGAAATTCGTGTATTTCTCGTGTTTTCATATCACTTAATAAAAATTATTTTTTATCGCAAACTACTCGTGAATTTTTTCAGATTTTTTAAACTAGTCTCGGTATAAACGGCCGGACACCAGAGACCTATATATGTCTAGGTAGGTGCCCAAATTGTAGTGCGTCTACGGAGAGTTAATATTACGTTTACTTATATCAGGCTCGGATTAAGTAATTTTTGGGGTCAATTTTTTTTTTATCCTTGATGATAAAAATCAGTTCTCAGCGGATTTGTACTGTATATATGGGTTGGTTATTACTGAATAAAGCTTACATCGTATTTTTGTTACATCCTGTACATTGATTATATATAATATTGATATACCAACAGCCACTTTATCAAAATAGTCAATTCAAGTGTCACTAGATGTCGCTTATATCTACATATTCAAATTAAATTTTTCCTCAGATTTATTTTAGCATTTATGAAAACCTAACTACATAGGCGTACTCTAGTGGAGAGTGGCACATTCATTGAATTTACAACTTGTATATCTACGGAACAAAAAACAAAGGTCGTTTTTTAGCGTGTCTAAATCTGGATACGTAAAAAGTAATAAACAGATGTTAAAACTGTGATATATGCCGGTAAATATATCGAGTATAAATTGTGTTTCAACTAATAATTTTAAATCAAAATTTCTATACCTTAACCTTATTTTCTTTATATAAATTAAAGTAAAACCAAACTAATGGCTTACTAAATACTTTATAATATATACTTTTATAAATAAATATAATATAATAAATATATAACATAATAATATAAAAAAAAGAAAGTAATATATAACATACAGTGATCGGTAGAACGTGCGCATCATATGTGAAATTTGTTTGTCTTTGAATTTGGTAAATCTTTCTTCTTACAAATTGCCTCTACATATCTAGAAACTAAAATAACCCTCACCAAATCTGCCTAAAATTTAATTGTATACGAGGGAAGGTCAAAAATATGAAACTACGCTAAGAGTAAAGTATATCTAGAAACTAAAATAATCCTCACCAAATCTGCCTAAAATTTAACTGTATACGAGGGAAGGTCAAAAATATGAAACTACGCTAAGAGTAAAGTATCTCATTTTTTGGGTTTAGAAGATTCTTTTATGAGAAAATGTTGTTTCAAAATTAACGCTATCTCCAATTATGAAGATTCGTTAAATTTGAGCAAAAAAAAAATTAATCGCTTTTTTCGGAATTCCTGTATACAAAATTGATCCTGATCATACAGTTGTCATATCCTACCCTGAGAGGAAATCATATGCGTACAATACCATAATTAATTAGTTTCAAAAATGTTATAGCTTTGAAAAGTATAACTTCAAAATAATATGTTTTGCTTTCAAATAAAACAAAATAATAATATCTAATTAAAATTACAAAGAGCTTACTTCATAAATAACAGATCCTTAGATCTTAGATCGAGAGAGGAGAAAAGACATTCACCCCTCTGCTAACTTTGAACAAATAGAAAAAAAATATTTTTTTACAAATACCTACGTTATCACAACATGCGGAATATCGTCACCTAGGAAAAAATGGAAGTTACGAAAACACATGTTCTTGGTTCAATAAGTTATTATGTCTTAAAATCTACACATACTTTTTTAGGAGGAAAAACGGGAGTGAGAACTTATTAATGTTATATAAATAAACGTTTACTAATACTATTTATTCAAACTTACAATAAAAAAATAAAAATTAAAGTATTTCTATATTGGTCGAAAATCGAACGTAAACATAGACTTATTAATATCATACTAATTTTCACCTTACGATTATATGTCCTGTACGATTTATTTTATATTGTAGATAGCTGTAGCATGATAACAATATAATAGAATAACAATTAAGGCATGAATGTATCGATAGTTTGTCTGCATTTTCTTACAATTATCAAGTTTTACAATTTGAATATTTCATATAAGGCACGGACAATGTATATGCGTGATCAACAGCACCATCTGTTATTTAGAAGCGTAACACTGTTCAAGCTAATGAGTTAACATAGGTTGAGATCTTAGATATCCCACTTATATTTTGGACCAGGAAACGGTGGCGGCACTATAGCGGCGTGGTCCAAAAGCTCAAATTTAAGCGTTGCCATTGCCTCTTATGGACGTGGTTTATCTATATTATATATAATCAATGATCCTGTATAACAGTTAATGACAATGATATGCAATAGTAACAAACATCAGTTTTAGTTATATTATTAAAAGATTAATACATTTGACGTTGGTATCACAACAGGTCGACTGCCACATTTTCCCCCATTCTTTAACGCTTTCGCTTCAACTCCTCTTCGACACTCTTATATCGGTACGCTCTAATTAAACGCCTGCGTCTCTGTATGTGTGCACACAGGACTCCTACGCACCACTGGACACCAACAGCGGTGTCCACCACCAGCCACAACAACCCATTCTACCACCACCACCATCACAAGATGTAGTAGAAGCATCGAACCACCCACATTTAACCACCGAATTGACAGTCGAACACCACGATATGACTACGGTAGTATCGACATCGACCTTAACGAATAACACGACAGACAATACCAACAACACGAACACATCGACACCGGGGAATAATAACAACAGCAACAACACGACCAGGCAATCGAACACACCGGTCGTCTCACTCCTATCGTTGGATCAGCACCAGGAGAAAGATTACAGCTCGATGCAGGGAGGTCGCCGGAGGAAATTGATCACACCTCCGAATAATAACATTAATAATAGTAATAATAATAATTTCAACGGGTACACAGGGAATATGCAACCGGCACCCTATTATGGGAACGCGTTCGGTTATCATCACCACGGGAATTACAACAACGGGGGAGGAGGACAGCAGGGTTTTGCAGCGCCCGGGTTTAATAATAATACGAGTCATAATAATCCGTTTAATGCCAATAATCGGTATCAACATCATTATTATAATAATCACAATAATAATAATAATTTGAATAAAAGTGTTATTCCGATGATATCGATGAATGGTGGTGCGGGGGGGCAGCAGGGCGATAGGTATTGGAATCGAAAGCGCAGGACTAATAATATCGAAAGACGCAGCAATACGGAGACGGGGAGCTTGTCGAGCCTTCGCACCGATTCAAATTCCTCAGCCAGTGTTGTCGATGAGCACAATCGGAACGATGATAAGAGTGTTGTCAGTGGGAACGGTGGGGATAATACTGTCGAGACACCACCACCGGCTCCTTATTCGCCTATGATGATGCATAATCCTAATAATAACAATAATAAAATCATTTCAACGTCTAACGCGGTCACCACACGCCACTATAACCACCATTACACCAGTAGAAACATAAGGGGCGGGGCTATAATCGGGACGCACCATCATTACGTCGCAACGCAACATCAGAGAGGTAGCTACGTCGGCTCTAGGAGCAATAAGAGCAGCAATAATAACAATAACAATCACATAATCACTAGTAGGAGCGTACCGAACATTTCTTCTTCTTCCGCTTCTGCCGCAGCGACGACACTACCGTCTCTTTGCTGCTGAACAATCAGGGTCAAGCAGGCGACGGCACGAACGGCCGTTTCCAGGGCGATAATAAAGCGACGTCGGCTCAATTTTCCACGCAGGTACACGGGGGAGGGGCGACCGGAGCCACGCCCCCGCAGCACTTCGCCCCGCCCATGAGACGCGCGCGCAGGTCGACGCGGAGGGGGGCGCAGTCGTTGAACGAGATCGGGGCCGGGGACGCCCCACTGCCGCCCAACGCCGACGTCAGCGACGCCTGCAAGAAGTTGGAAGGTCTCAAGTTGTGAAGGGGGCGAACATAGATGTATTATACATAAAAATATTTATATTTACATAACATAAAAAAAAATTTTTGAGAGGGAAAAACAGAAAACGCATGCTATAGAAGCACCCGAAAATAAAATTAAATCAGTCCTGGTATCGTGATGAGCGGCGGGATCTTCTGGAACTACTAGTGAAGACAATTTTTATTAACCCCGACTCAGAGTGGACCGATCTATGTGGTGTGCGTACTTTGGGTGTTTTGTGAGGGAAAGCAGCTCCTTCTCAATAATCGTAATGTAATATGACTTTCTGTACGGTGTTTGATTGTATCGGCTTTTTTTTTTTTTGAAAAAACGTTATCGGAATATTAAATATATAATAATGACAGATGACGATACAAGAAAAATAAACTGTAGTAAAATAGAAACACGAATATTATTATTATTATTATTACAACTATTATTATTATTAAATATTATTATTGTTATATATACTACTACGATAGTAAAATAATAAAAGAAAGACTGTGACCTTTAAAAAAAAAAAATGAACTTTGTACAAGTAACGTTATTATTATACAATATTATATGAAATTAATTTATTTCTAAAGATAAAAGAAAATGGACGAAAAATTCGGTTAAAGGCAAAATTTAAAAAAGAAAATCTTTTAATAAGAAAGGGGTCCGATTTTAGTATGATAAGACGTGCATTTGTTAAAATAGAAAATTAAAAAATTTCTAGGTTGCCACATTTCTTTGCAGTTTATTATACTAAATACATGACAATACATCATTTTGACTTATTTCTCCGATATATATTCTACTTTAAGTAATGCCATTTTATTCTTTAGCTCATTTAAAAAAAAAATTAAAAATATTAAATTTGATGAATAAATAGTACGAATAAATACCCCTCCGTTGGATGTAAATTGCTATTACTTAGATATATTATAAAAATTAATTAATTATAAGTAAGCATTATCTCTATAATATGTACATATACGATATAATATATATATATATATACATAATATATAATTAATATATAATAATACATACATATATTTAAAAATGGATAATATAATATAATAGTTATATTTATATTGTTGCATTACGGTACACATCTCTAATCGTTTATAATAATTATAGATGTGTAATACATAATATTTATATATACATGAATCGTTATATGTATTTATTTTGATGAAACGATGAGAAAATTGTATATATATAAAAAAGTGGATGTTACTGCATATTTTACTTTGTTTGTTCGTTTTAAGTTTTTTGGTTTTCGTTTCGTTGCTGCTAAACGAATGGGAAATACGAAACAGGTAAAACGATGCAGAGGAGAATTATGTTTCGTTGTATGTATGGGTATATTTTTTTTCTTTGGTGACGTTACGGATGATGAGATTATTAAAAAAATATATATATAGATGGTTCGATACTTTCTATGCTAATCAAAATTCTAAATGTAGGTCTAATTTTGCATTAAGACCTACAGGCTGTCTCTTAAAAGTGAGTTAATTTTTGGTGCTCGAGAATTTTCTATAGCACAAGTAATAGAAGTTTCTTGACGATTGTACACGATTGAGTTGTAATAATTCTAGTTTGGTTATAAATGAATATATCAATACAAAATTGAAAACCTTTTTCCGTGTTAAACAATCGCAGCAACAGGGATGCTTGTTTGAATTTATAAAAATATTTCAATATGCTGTTTTTATTTCCCAAAATTAATTATTAATTATGAACAATTGGATTGTCAATCTTTATTTACGTCAAAAAGTTGCGGCAACAGCGCTTTTTTCCGTTTAAATTATAAAAATGTTTCAATAACTTGTTTCTATCTTTAAAAATAAATTATTCTCAAATTCTCAAGTATTCCCCATATCTAAGATTTGTAATGTCTAAGGACGTTTACACCTAGCTATTTATTGCGCAATTTATTGGCCAATTTAAAATTTTACGTGTATAACACGGAAAAAAATATGTGGCCAATAAATTGCGCAATAAATAGCTAGGTGTAAAACGGCCTTTAGATTGTATACTAATAGAGTGTTAGGAATGATTGCAAACCTTTTTCCACTTTAAAAAGGCAACGCAACACTGTTTTTTTGTTTGGATTCTCAAAATATCTCAGTACCCTGTTTTCATTTTCAAAATTAAAACATTTTTGAATCTTTCACGTTAAAAAATAATATAATATTTTAGTATACAGCGTTGGACAATTATTAAAAACCGTTTTCCGAGTTAAAAAGTCAATTTTTTGTAACACTGTTTTTTTTATTAAAATTATAATAGTGTTTCAATATCTTATTTTTGTTTTTAAAAATAAAAGATGCTCAAATATTTCTGATTGCAGAAATGTTTGATGTCTTAAGGCCGTTTTACACCTAGCTCTTTATTGCCCAATTTAAAATTTTACGTATATAACACGTATTTAATCCGTGTTGTACACGTAAAATTTTAAATTGGCCAATAGCGCAATAAATAGCTAGGTGTGAAACGGCCTTTACACTGTGTAATAATTGAGTATTAGGAAATGATTACAAATCTTTTCTTACTGTTTGGTATCTCAAAATACTTCAGTACCCTGTTTCATTTTCAAAAGTAAGACATTTTCAAGGCTTTCATGTTAAAGAAATAATATAATATTTTGGTATACGGTGTTGGACAATTATTAAAAACCCTTTGGAAGTGATTACAAATTTTTTCCCATGTTAAAAGAGTAAAGCAAAACATTTTTAAATCTTTCTCCTTAAAGAAATAATATAATATTTTTTAGAAACCTTTTCCCGAGTCAAAGAATGTTCCAATATTCTGTTTTTGTTTCAAAAAATAAAAACCAACACTTTAATAGACTTCTGATAAAACAAAATCATTATGTTTGAGTATACAGTGTTGGAAAGTGATTTCCGAATTGTTCCAACATCAAGAAGATAGTACCAATATGCTTTTTGTTTGAATTATAGAAATATTTCAATATTGTCTTTTTATTTTTAACAATAGAACATTTCCGAATCTTTTACGCTAAAGGAATAATATATTTTAGTATACTACAGCGTTGGACAATGATTACAGACCTTTTTCCAAGTTAAAAGAATTAAGGCCATACCACCTTCTATTTAAATTGTAGAGCTGTTACAATATCTTCTTTTTATTTTTCGAAAATCAAATATTTCTCATTACAGAAATTGCTAATATTTTAACATGCGTAGTTGGAGGGCAATTGTAAAGCTTTATTCATGTAAAAAAGTTGTGGCAACAGCGCTTTTCGTTTAAATTATAAAAATATTTCGATAACTTCTACTTATAAAAATAAAATATTCGCAAATATTTCTCATTGTTAAGATGTATGATGTCGTACACTGTATACTAATACAGTGTTGGGAATTGATTACAAACGTTTTCCCACGTCAAAAAAAGCAAGACGACACTGTTTTTTTTCGTTTGGATTCTCAAAATATTTCAATACCGGGTTTTTATTTTTAAAAATAAAACATTTTCAAATTTTTCCCACTAAAGAAATGTTATAATACTTTCGTATACAGCGTTGAGCAATGATTAAAAACCTTTTTCCGAGTGAAAACGTCATGGCAACACCACTTTTTATTTAAATTATAGACATTTTGCAATATCTTTTTTTTTTTTATTTTTAAAAATCCAATATTTCTCATTATAGAAACTGATAATATCTGAACATGTAGCGTTTGAAACGATTGCAAATCTCTATGCAATGAAAAAGTCTTGGCAACAACGCTTTTTTATTTTCGAAAATAAAAGATGACCAAAATACTTGGGCTTTATATATGTTGGGAAATGATTACAAAGTTTTCCCCACATTAAAAGAATAAAGTAATATTGTTTTCTGTTTGATTTGTAAAAGTATTTTAATATCCTATTTCTATTTTTCAAAATCAAACATTTTTATAAATCTTTCTCCTTAAAGTAGCAACGTAATATCTTAGTATACAGCATTGGAGAATGGTGACAAGCCTTTTTTCGAGCCAAAAGGCGTTTCAATATCCTGTTTTTTATTAAAATTTGTTAAAAATAATAAATATTTTCGATTGCTAAGTGTTAGGAAATTATTATAAACGTTTTCGCACATCAAAAATAAGACTCACAAAATATTAAAATTTTCTGCTTTTATTGTTAAAAATAAAACATCTTCAAATGTAAAGATAATACATTTTGGTATATACAGAATTCGACAATTATTACAAACCTTTTTCAAATTAAAAAATCATGGCAACATCGTTTTTTTTTGTTTGAATTACAAAAACGTTTCAATATCCTGTTTGTATTTCTAAAAATAACATTTAAAACACTTCTGACAAAAAAAAAGAATGATTCTATTTTATTATACAGTATTAAGAAGTGATTATGAATTCTTTCCACGTTAAAAGATAATTCCTATTTTTTTTCTCTGAGTTATAAAAAAGTATTTCAATGTCCCGTTTTTATTTTTAAAAATTAAATATTTTCAAACCCTTGCTGTTAAAAAAAAATACAATAATTTCATATATGTTGTTTTACAACGTTTAGAAACTCATTACAATAGCGCTCTTTGTTTTATAGGTGTTTAAATCCCTCTTATTTTTGAAAATAAAAGATTTGCAAAAGCTCTTTTTCGTCGAACAAAACTTCCATAATTTTGTCTTTTAAATTTAGCATCTTGATGTTAATTCACAAAACTTTTGGGACAGCCTGTATATACTGCAAATGATCCATATAGTTCTATAGATATTCTCATCATCCGTAGCTTGTTAATCCTTTTCTTTTCCGAAATACAATTAATAAACAAAATTGAAATAGTATAAGTATTAGGTGTTTACAACAAATAGCAAACTTGTTAGAAACAAAAAAAAAAACAAAATGGACAGACGAAAATGTAATTGACAATAGAAACATATTAATTAATAGTGACGAAAGGCTGTTTCTGTTACCTCTAAACGTATTACTATATCTGAATCGTTTGCTTGGTAACGGAAGCATCCTATAATCTACACTAAGAACAAAGAGATCCCTCATCTCCCCCCCGAGTTCCTGTGTTTCCTGTCTTTGCAACCGTTGTTTCCGGTTCATGTAAGTATTTCATTCTATTCCATCCGTACCTCTCGAATCCCAAAAAAAAAAATAAGAAAAGTAAAACCGATTCCTTTCGACGATCCAAGATTTCTCAATGCCTTTCTCGAGACGATGGCCTAATTATATAAAATAGCTACTGAAATTGTTTGAAAATTAGGGTTTCGTAATATAATAATTAGAAAAAAAAATCTCTTAAAATAGTAGATGATTACCAAATAGTAACGATATGAAAGATCCTTAGGATTTTAGTTATAGAAAAAAAAAAAATAGAATCGAGTAAGTAGAACTTTGATAAAAATTTGTAATGTTTTCTAACGAAAAATTTGGGATTATATTAAGAGACTTACATGAATTTGAAAAGGGTTAATTAAAATGAAAATAGTTTTGGTATGTGTTTAACGATAAAAAAAAAAAAAACAAATTGGGGAGTTACAATTCAATTTTATTTTCCCAGTGTTTGAATTATTCAAAATTTATTAAAAGAAAAATAATTTGCAGAACAATATTTTTTTCTTCTCTTAAAAAAACAATAGCATAATGATTATTACAAAAATAAATAAAAAAAAATTACCTGTTATGTAGAATTTAGTGTATTTTAGATATAAAAATATTTTTTTAAAGGAACTACATTTGTTGTTGCAGTTTAAAGATAAAAGAATATTTGAGATACGTGACTACGTGCATAATTAATTATTAATACTTAACAAAGTAATGAAACAAAAGAATAAAGTGAGATTTCCCTCAGTGCTGCCATGTTATTATATAAATATTTAAAATATATTATAAAAAATATATTTGTTA
This sequence comes from Protaetia brevitarsis, assembly GCA_004143645.1. Classification (NCBI taxonomy): domain Eukaryota; kingdom Metazoa; phylum Arthropoda; class Insecta; order Coleoptera; family Scarabaeidae; genus Protaetia; species Protaetia brevitarsis. The sequence continues at coordinate 736,144 of RXPK01000326.1, read as the reverse complement.
ATTTTTGTGACGAAAAGTGTTGTGTATATTTATAATAACGTAGAAACACGAAACCGTTCAAAGGAAACGAAATGTGACACGATGAGATATATATATATTAGCATGCGATTAATTAAAAAAAAAAAAAGAGAAACGGCAATTGATTATTTATTACAAAAATATAAGAGTGGGCGAAGGAGGTATATTAAATCTATCGACTTCTTATTTTTCTAATGTTATCGAAAGTTATTAAGTGAAAAAAGAAAAATAATAATACAGACATTTTTAGGCTGTGACTTTTACATTTTTAAAAAAGAAAAATTCGAATGAAATTGTTGCACTATTATAAAATAATTTATTGAGAAATTAACGTCAATATAAAACATTGCTGTGAAATAACTTTCGGGGGAAAAACTAAAAAAGATCAATTCAAGCATATATTGTTTCGATATCATAAATATTTTATATATGTATACCGAAAAGCTTAAAGATACCAACAAGACGATTCCTCTCTCGATTGGTAATAAAAGAAAAATTAGAACCATCCAAGAATCCCTTTTCGTATGTAGCTATATCAGGAAGAAAAAAAAAAAATTAGAATTCAAAATGAAAAGGAAAGATTTCTATACCACCCACACCTTCTAAATACCTTCGATGCATGCCCTCTCCTTGTTTTCTATATTAATTCGTTGTTTAAAATTTAAAACAAGGATAAACCAGAGTTCCAAAGATTATATTATTTTGTAGTGTATAGTATAATGTTATGTAATATTAAAATAGTTAGTGTCATAATATTGTATTATAAATATATTTAGTAATTTATTTATGAGAAAGAATATATATTATAATAATATAAGTGTAATATAAAAAAAAACAACTGGATATGTTTGTATTTATCTGTGTATTTCGGGGATGTGTTAAAAAGTATATTCGCAAAAATACGTGTATATTGAATATGACTTATACAGTGGCTACCAAAATTATATAATTCCGAGATGAGTATTTAGGATTTAAGGATCTATGATAAATTTATTATGCATCAGAGAATTTACAAAGAAATCATAAAATCATTATAAAAAAACTTATATACAGTGTGTTTACTTAAATTGGAACCATATGGAAACCTTTCATGTTATTTAGGAAGAAAAATTATTTTTCGTAAAAAGTTCTGCGAGATATAAAATTTAAAATGCAATCATAACACATTTGTTCAACCCACGACCTGTTTAAGAAAATAATTTTGATAGTTTACCTTAGACGGCCAATCGAATCTTCACAAGTTGCACGTGCCCACCACTGGCGCCATCTTCCGGATCTTTTTGGCAAAAATGTGTATTTAGTTTGGCAGTATTATGACGGAAAAATGTCAATTTAAACTTTAGTAAATGTCAGATCGATGAGTAACTGAGGTTAATATTTATTAAAATTATTTTAATTAATGTTCTTGCTTTGTTAAGTAAAATAAAATATATAATTATAATATTATATTAATAAAATTCGATCTACTATTAGGTTGCTTAAAGTTGTGCTTAACTTTTATTGGTTATATGACGTTATACAACGGCAAATATTTTTAACTAAGTCTAAAAAATTCAAACTTTACTACAGTTGCCTAATAAAACCGTTTTTTTTTTCTCTTGTATTTTGTGTTTCTTCTTATTCGTAATGTTGTTTACTTATTTTATATTAGGCTTCTAAACCAGGCTGTTATAATCAGTGCTCTGACATTACTATTTTAACATGAAAGAAAGTAATTCCTATGTTCCCAAATGCCATAGAGATGTCGCTACTTACCGGAATCTCTTCAATATAAGGTCTATTCCAACATGCAGTTTTTGTATAGTTCTTGATCACGTGAACCAATCAGATAACTCCAATCTTTTGTACGATTCATTCACGTGATCAAGAACCGTACGTAAAATTGCGAGTTGGAAACAGACTTATCATTTTGAATACTTCAATACAGGTTGTTTTAAAGCAGACTGTCAAAGTCATGAATCCATTAAGAAAAATTTAAATTTCCCGCAAATATATTTAGTAACTTCAACTTAAACGTATTCAAATAACTATTAATGTAGTATAAAATCGTAGGTAAGTTCATGCTTTAATGTTGAAGTTACTAAAAATAATTGAGGGAGATTTAAATTTGATTTACTGGGAAGCAGGTCATGGTTCGGCCGTATACGAAATTTATTCAAAAATTTTAATTTTGCTTAGGAGTAAAATACCTCTATACTAGACGATATCAAAAATATTTGGAATTAAAACCTTTATTCTAATTATACTTTTTCGTAAAATTATATTTTTGAGTAGATCTCTTTCATGGCTTAAAAAAATGATTATCTGACGGCTGCATTTGAAAAGTGTGAGTTCATGCAGACATTTGTAGAAATAATGATTTTTTTTCCCCTAAAACTGAAAAAAGAATAATTTTGCATAGGATTCCAAGTTGAGTAGACACAATATAATATAATAAAATATTTTTTATGTTTAATGCATCATACTTATTCTGTTAATTTAAAAAAAAAAATCTTTTATCTAGTTTAATTCAAAAAAAGGATGTTCTAATATGGCCAACGTTTTTAGAACAGATAATACTGGAAATTGTAAAATTAAATTCCTTGCAGTTTGTTGCATTTTTATTGCACATTCGTAGTTTAAAAAAAAAAAAACTTTTGGTGTGGCTAATATTTTCATTGCAAATAATATTAAAATATAAATGAGTTATTCAAAATTTTTAAATTGTATTTGGAGTTAATTGTTATTGCCTTAGAAAGGAAGATAGACCTTGGTCGATGTTTTTATTACAAATAATTTTAAAAATATATTAAACTTATTTGAAACTGTTAAATAATATATTTTTTTAAATTAGATGTATTTTGCTTATTACACAAAATTCAATTTATCATTAAGAAACAGAAAAGAAAATATTGTAGTTAATGTTTTTACCATTAATAGTATTAAAAATATTCCAGAATTTACCATTTTTAAGAAAATTAAACGAACATTGAAGTGACTAATGCTTTTATCATAGTTATGAAGTACACGGCATCCATTTTTTTAAATTATACCGTGAAATTGTTGTACAGGGTGATTCATTAAGGATGACCACCGGGCATATCTTGACAATAGTTTGTCCTAAAGCGTGGCAACTTTAAAGAATTTTTAAATTTTTGAAGTTAGCGCAAAATGGCGTAATTTATTCTCTTCTTACATTTGTTTTTTTTTAATAATTGTTCGTTATAACACTTTAATAATGGAAAATTATTAAAAATAAAATAAATGCATAAGGAAAAAATATTATGCCATCTTACGAAAACTTTATAAACTTAAGTATATTCTGTTTTTATGACCATATTCACTAGTATATTCTTTTCTCTAAGCTCTAGGACGCACCATTATAGACATATGGTCGCTGGCAATCCTTAATGGAGCACCTGCAAATACTGATTTGTTAAAAAAAAACACTCAAATTGCCATGAAAGAAAAATATTGTATGATCGAAATTTTTATCTTAATATTGAAGATATCGTCAAACTGTTTCAACACTTTTCTTCATAAAATATATTGCTTTCGTGCAAAAATAATAAAAATACATGTCAACTTTTTTTTGGTAGCCACTCTATATCAATTTCGAAATTTGGATAAAGGTAGATTATTAAATCGTGAAAATTTGCTTTTTAACACTACAAATCCTAATGTATTAAAATGAAAAAATATAATAGGTAATAAGGCCAAAATACTTAATAAAAAGATATGACATGTTACACTTTCGACAAGACATTTTTTACGAATAAGTATTTGGATAAGTATTTTGTGCTGATACCCTGTCTATATTATTTAAAAAGCAAATACATAAAATAAATATACAGAGGCGTATATAGTAGTTTAAGATTTTAGATTAAGGTAAGTTAAAACTGATATATAAATATACATAAAAAATAAAACACTTATTTGTTGTATCGAAAGTTTAGCGACAAACAGACAAGGTAATTTCGTAAGAGAGAATTTTCAACGGTGATCTGTGAAATTCGATTAATAGAAATATAATTAAATCTGTCAATTCTCAAGCGAATCGATTAATATATCGGGAGAAGTCGGTATACGACGTTTACTCGAGTTGATACGGAAATTCCCGATATTACTCGACTCGATCAAAACAGGACGACAAAACAAAAAGGAAAAAGAAAACAATTATTTCAGAGCAATATTTCGGAATCCTTACGTCAATTTAGTTATCATGTACATACCTAGAGGTTAATATATTTAAAAAAAGCGGAGGTTTTAATAAAGTAATAAATATTATATAAAATAGCTGAGAGACGAAATAATAAAATTTAAACAAGAAAATCAATGCTCTATAACGGTTGTGCTAAAATTCCATTCATCATACAGATATATCACAAGATCACCGATTTTACGCAAAATGCGGTGATTGGATGTATTTGTATGTCGGAATACTTGAAATAATAATTTAGTCGTAGGCTAAAGATTATAATATTAGTAATAATCGTAACGTATGTAATAATAATAAAAACAAAACGATAGGTTTAAGGATGCTCTCTCTTGTTAATTTTTTTTTCCGATATGAAAAAGAAAGAATAAAGTTTATAGGTAAAAGAATCAAAGAGCATTCTAGATTTTGTAAAATTACAAAGAAATAAATAAAATATACGCATTAATATTATTAATCTTAGTTGAATAACATTTAAGAGAACATAAAAGTGAGGTTACAACAAGCCAAAATTCTTGTGATAGTCCCAAAATGTTGTTTCAAGATATATCAAACAAAAAAAAATCCGTTCTGTTAATTTAATTTTACTTATTATTAATACAATGAAATTTATGTTTTGTGTCCAACGTAGAAGTCCAAAAAAAGTTTGGAAACGTTTATTATTTATTTTTAATAGTTCACATACCCCTTTCCTACCCCATCCCCTCCCTCCCTCCTCCAGAATATCTATGTAATCGGAATTTTGCATTTTTTCATTAATTTATTGATTCCAAAATGAAAAAAAAAAAAAAAATAAAATGGTGATCTTATCGAAAAAAAAAATATTGTGTTGTCTCTATCTAGACGACTGCCATTTTTCGTGAGAAAATGCAAATTCTCCCCACCCCCCTATAAATATATATAATATATATAAAATAGTTATCGAAATAGGAAATAATATATATGGATAATATATAAATATACATAATAAATAAAATAAAATAAAAAAACGACAAAGAAAATGTAAAAAAAAATATGCAATATTTTAGGAGATAATATGTAAAGTTAATTAATTATTAATGATAAAGAACATGGAAAAAACAGTGAGACCTATTTATTAATATGTTATAATTATAAGATAAGGCTATGTACAAATTATCTCAGATATGAATAAAAATAATTTAAAATAGGATATCGTCTGATTTATATACCTATACTATAATTATAATGAATCTCCTAAAAATAAAATGCTAAGGACGATTATTATTGTATTATTTACATATATATCTATACTTCGTTTACCAAACATATGCAGTAATCACACGATAATCACGCTAAAACTGGTTTTACTGTAGTAGGAGTTTTGTAACCAATTTTTCGTTAGTTCGTGTGTATCGATCAATGAGGAAGCTACTAGTTTGTGAATTACGCATTTTTTTTGTACTGCATCTCTTTGATAAATACAGTATAGTCATACAAATATGTCAGTCTGTGGTAATAGCATAGTATCGTCTTTCTCAGAAATAATAATCATCCTGTCATAAATATTTTTCTTTCCCGTTAACAATTTGACAACGCTTTTGTATTCTTGCTGAATTTTACGAATTTTCTTTTTTTTATTCAAACAGGGTGCGATAAATCAATTATCAAATTTTTTGAGACAGAGAAAGGAACCTATTGTAATCATTTTTTTTTAATTTAAATTTTGCGCCAATGTTAGTAACTTGTTTTAGGACTCAGTAGTTGGTAACAAAGTGGAAGAGAGAACGGAGAAGATGGCGGTAAAAGAATAAACGTTACGTTTTCAAATGTGTGTTTTATTTAGTTTTATTAAATAATAAAATCAGTGTGGCCCTCGACGGAGAGCTATCCTCGACTACACTATAAATATTTTTAGCTTATAAACGGTAAATCTCAATATATAATTCTTTTCTGAAAATAGAAGCTCAAACACTTGGGGTTAGGCAACTTATTCGACACCCGTTCATTGATCATCTTGCTGTAAATGAAATTATTTTTGGCGTTATGAATCATTTTATTTAATCGTCAAATTAAAAAGGAGGCACATTGAAATTTTTCCACGATTTGAGAATAAAAGAATTCATTTACTCACAAAATTTGCTTGTTTTATAAGTATTCTAGCATGAATAGCTGTTCTAAAAGTTGCCTATCTGGAGTGAAAAGATAAGATTGAAGAGACACTCGTTATTTTTAGTACTATGATGGTCCAAGCACCTCCAAAAAATGAAAAATATATTTTTCAAATAAACCGGTCTCTTTATTTTTAGAATATCAAAATTTCTTGACTGTCTACCACAATTCATGGCTTTGATCAATGGTTCAATATAAATTTCAAATGATGTGCATTTTCTAATGCTAAATTTATCACCGAGTTGTCAACACAATAAAATAGAACATCTAAAACCTGTAAAACAGAAGATTAATAAAATTATATCTAATTCTAATGAAATTAACCAGTCCATAGAATCTTTAAAAAGATTAAATACGGTATTTTTTTTATCAAAGCCCGGTAATTCGTATCCGAGAGGTTGGCAACGCTGACAAGTTGTCATTTTAAAATTTCTTTGAATTTGTATTGTTTTTTATTAGGTACATAGATAAGGTATGATTAGGTATTAATACGAATTATGGTTATAAAAGAAAGTTTATTGCACGAATTAATCAATGTTCCAGATAATACATAGATTTGTACGAGTTACAAAATAACAATTTCACTATCTCCTTGTTCCTGGGTTCAATTTATTTATATTACAATTTTGTTAGAAAGCGACTAGATTGATTAATATAATTGTACCTTTTTTCTGGCAGTATCGTAAAATATATGGCTAAAAAAATGTCAAAGCTTCTAAAACATCGATTATAAAGAATTAATGGTTGAATCATATTTGCATAAGATAGCGCCAGACGTGATAGATTTTGACAAAATGGAATTTTCAAAAAAAAGTAATAAATCTCTTACGTAACCAATATAAAGAATAAATAATGGTGATTGTAGGTGCACGTATCTAACAGAAATAATTGGTGTTTAATTTGCGTAGAAAAACACATAAATAGGTTCTAATTTGTAAACAAATGCAGACATAAGTTTATCTACAGTATGTTGAAGTTACTAAAAATAATTCCGGGATATTTGAATTTGGTTATTTAAGATTAGTTAGAACGTGAAAGCATTTCAAAAAAAGTAAGTCAACATAGAATCCGTTTAATTTTAAAATTCCTTAGTTAGGAATAGTTTTTTTTCTTTTCTTTATTATTTATACATTTACATTAATACTTAAATATACACAATATAAAATCTATAAATTTTAACACCATAAATTAAATAAAATACAAAATATATACAATTTTTTTGTATGTTTTTACACTTTTGTACAAAAATACTGAATTATAATATTTAATTATTTTATACATATTTCCCCTACTATCACTAGATTCTTATTCATCGCGAATCGGTCTTCGATGCCTCCATTGATTAAACTCGTGCTTGACCAAGCGCATCAATAAAAGCAAAGCTAGAATATCCGAACACATCAACATGTAAAAAATATATTCCCAACCGTATTCGTTCAAGTAGCCGGCTAATAATGGCCCGACTGCAGCACCTAGAATCAAATATTGTTATCGTCTTTTTTTTTAACAAATTCCCAAGGGCAAGACTAACCGATTGAGCCTGTACCATCAATAATGGCTGTAACAGTAGCTAAAGCCTTTGCGTTACCCTCCAAACTGGAATGTGTCCCCAATTCTGCCGAAACAGCTGTCGTTATGAGAGCATACGGTCCATTGACGAGAATCCCAACCACGATTAGCAGCATGATATTAACCGTTATATTAAATGTACCGACACTCATGTAAAGGAACATCTAAAATGTAAAAAAAAAAAAATGGAATAATTGATTTGATTTCCTTCGTAGTGAATTGATAAAAAATATCATTGGAGTATGCGGATGTACCAAAATAAGAAAACCATTGAATGTGTGGAGTGGAAAAGTAAAAAATGGAAATGAAATTGAAGGAACAATCATGAAAGATACATCTTGAGAAAATGATGAAAATTACGAAAAATATAAAAGAACGAAGATGGTGGAGCATTATATTACATGAGTCATATTAAATGTCTTGATCATTAATGTGCAGTACGTTTTAAGTAGTTTTCTTTTGTTCTTACTTTTGGAACACCCTGTATAGGCGAAAATATGTTTAGGTTATGCAGCATTGAGTTCTGTACAACTTTTGTAGAAAAGTTTTTTTTTTATCATCAAAAATGGAGCTATAATGAAAAACCCAGTCTTCCTGAACACTCGGTATATTTAAAAATATTTTTAGGTTAAGCAGCATTCAATTCTATAAGACCTTTGTAGAAAAGATTTTTTCCTAAAAGCAAAAATAGAGCTATAATGAAAAATCCAGTCTTCCTGAACACCCCGTATATTTAAAAATATTTTTAACTTATGCACCCTTGAATTCTATAACACTTTTGTAGAAAAGATTTTTTCCTAAAAGCAAAAATAGAGCTATAATCAAAGACCCAGTCTTAGCGACCACCCAGTATAATTAAAAATAATATTTAGGTTATGCAGCATTGAATTCTGTACAACTTTTATAGAAACGATTTTTCCTAAAAGCAAAAATAAAGCTATAATCAAAGACTCAGTCTTCGGGAATACCCAGTATAATTAAAAATAACAATGTATAAAAGTTCAAAAGAAAAGCTCGTAAATCAGGCAAGACAAATAGTGTGGGAAGTCTTTCAGCTTATACGTCATAAGAAATCATGGAAAGATGAGAAATTTACACTTAGATGAATTTATAACAAAGGAGGGACTACCGCAAGGAGGAGTATTGAGGCCAATGCTTTTTAGTGTCATGCTGGATGGGGTAATAGATGAAGTATAAGGATAAACAATATAAATACAAGATCGTAATAGAAAAATGGAACAGATTGAGGATATACAATATGTAAAGAATGATTTAAGAATGAATATAGATAAAATAAAAGTAACTGTAATATGGAAAAAAGTGAACTTTAACATTTCAACAGAACTGGACGGAAATAAGCTGGAACATACAAAAAAAAATAATTTTCGTACAAATGATTTAAGCCCGATGCTGAAACAAATGAACGAATAGAAAATGTATTATTTGATGAATTATTGAGCTATTAGAAAAAATAAATATCAAAGAGAACTAAGATGGCCTTTTTCAGCCCATTTTAAAAAAAACTGTTATCTATCCTTTTATCACACTCATTGACGAAAGTATCAATAAAATGGCACTTAAAGTATCTATCAATATTTAAAAAAAGATTGTATATTAAATGATGCCAATCTTTTCTAACACCGGGTTTTTCTTTCAAATTTTGTGTACCGCAGTTGTTTGTTTTTAGTTTATATCAACGACTAAGAGCATTCCCGTATATCGTGTATTTTGGAAAGCAATTCAATTCAATTCAGGAATCGAAAAGAATCTACTTTGATGGAATGGCAAAATATTGAGCAAAGCATTAAACAAAAATTATTTAACAGTTTGCCAAAGAGAATGCTGGAGGTATTAAAGAAGCGTTTGAATGAGAGAAAATGCATAACTAAAAAGAGTTTAGCAAGCCGATTCTATAGACAAATGACAATATAGCAGACCGGACAAAATGTCCCAAGTAGCACAAAAATATTAAATAAATATAAAAATTAAATATTTTTTTTATATCATAAACGACAGTTTTTTAAATATTTTATGCATATTACTTTGTAATATGAGTTTAATATGATATTCTAATATTTCTTTTATATGTATTTTTAATATTTATTTTATATAATTTTCTAATATTTCTGTTATATGTTTTTCAAATATTTGTTATATTAGTATAGTATATTTCAAACCAAAAGAGGAAAGTGCTATTGCAAGTCTTGGAATAGCATTTTCCTCCCTTGGTTTGAAATATACTATATATACTAATATAACAAATATTTGAAGATATAAATATAACAGAAATATTAGAAAATTGGTTTGAATACTATTTTAAGTATTCAGCAATAGTAAATAAAACTAATTTAATTGAAATTTAACATCATAAATATTTATTATAAACATTTCTATACAAGGACACACAGAGAATGATAATTTGTCGTACACACCAGCTGAAATTCGTAAAGCAGCACTTGTCACTGTTCGGAATTTATTATATAAATTTACCTTTACATGATGTAATTATAGGCTGCTTTAATTATGGCAGTGCTTTGTAGAACTGACGAATTAACAAGAATGACTATCTCTGATGTAGATAACAGAGGTGATATTATTCTGTGAAATATTCCCTAAACAAAAACTGGAGTTTCAAGAAATTTTGTACTGGTGGAACCCCTCTGGATTGCAATTATCCGGAAATACTGCACTTGTTTCATAAGGCGGTGGAATATTAGATGTAAAACTTCACGGTGGTTACAGAACAGACCTATTGAAATTCAATTTACCAATTCAAATTGAAAAAAAAAGAGTTTGTTATACAAGTGCAATAAACTGCTCTTTCAACGTTAACATAAATCGGTAATCTAATCTCTTGTATTTCAATACCTGTAAACCTGAATTAGAAAATAAGGGTAATATGTAGAATAGCCCGGCATCCCCGATGATCTACTGGAATACTGGACTGGATGAGTGTAAAGTGACTCCAGAATCACGATTGAGTGTTAACTTTTGGATATTAAGCACTTTTTAGATACTGCTATCAAATAAAAAAAAAAAAAAACATGTTTAAGATGTTATAATTTCACATTGGTACATAGTGAAATACTTACATCTTAAAAACAAAGCCCAGTTGTAAATATATTTGGCTATTTCTAACGTATCACGGCCTAACCTTATCCATTACACAAATGCCACAGGTGACGCCAGCGCCATCATAAACAAAAGCGAACGAATGTGTACTAAGTTGCACGAGCTGTGGCAACATTTGAAATATTTAAATGATATAAAATATATATTCTAATACAAATTTTTTTTTTAATGTAAAATACATATTAAAGTAATATTATACTTTTGAAAGAAACTAATGCAGCAAGTCAAGAATGTCAATAAGAACAAAACTGAATACTTAATACAGATTATTGGGGTGTATTAGAGTAAATCAAGGAAAAAACAAGTACTCCAGTGACATATCTAAATTTGTAATATCATATGAATATGAATAAAATATTCAAAACAAAATATTAGATTTATAATAATTATATAATATTATTTTCATATATGTAATATTAAAAAAACATTGTAATATTAGTTTTATATTAGGCTAATATTGGTTAAATATTATGTGCTACTTGGGGTAGGACAACGTTAACTTAAAGCACAGAATGACGTCATTTCACGTCATTTTGCTAGCTGGATAAAGAATGACTAAATACAGAGAAGAGAGGTGAAAAATGACACCTTCTTCAGGATATATAATGAGGTTTAGATTATATATATATATATACTTATATACCATTGGTGCAGCTGCTGCAAACATGAAAGCGCAAGTCGTTGCAGACATCCCGCTGTAATCGCTGACCACACCTGCGAGGATGGCTCCGATGATCCCGCCCACATCGAAGAGTGTGGAAAAGTCTGCGCTCAATGTGGCACTCATCGTAGCTGAAAGTTTGATCGGTTAAAATGAGAATTTATGAACTCTTGTTTTTTTTGGCTTCGTATACTTGAAACTTTAACATATAACGGTAACCAGAAGAGGAATGTATAGCTGACGAGCTTCGAAAAGAACAAACTGAGGGAGAATTCGATTACGCCTGGGATCCGACAGGCTCCCATGAATCCGATGGCTCTTTCGGGTTCTTCTTGTCGTTGCCTCGCTAATAGATAGCTGCGTTCGGTTATTCTCCGTTGGACCTCCTGCGAAAGAGGAATTTAAGCTTATATTGTAACATCGGTAAAGCGTTTTAAATCTTTTAAGCAGCTTCTCCATGATTTTGGGAAGGAGTTAAATGTTTTTTTTTCTTTAGTGTTGATGTTTTAATCAATTCTTTAAATATTTAAAGCTTTTTTCTTTATTTAGATATATGGCTGGAGGTTATAGCAAAATAATTTTATTTAAACACGTTTTGGCAGAATTACAAATTTTTTTCTATTCTATTGGATATTAAAATCTTTTTAGTCAAGTGATTAAAGTCAAGGCAGACATACCTTACGTAATATATGAAGCATCACCTTATTAGTGTAAAAAAAAATTCAGCAGAAACGTAAAGAAATATACAGGACCGTAGTTAAAAAAAAAAAATAATTAATCATGATTCTTTAGTAACGAAACAAGTTATTTTATAATAAAAGCTTTTAAATTTTATGATCAAAATACATCAGATCTTTCTGTAAATATCATTCCCAAAATCATGGTTGAAACGCAACATCTTACAGGACTTTGTGGGATTTTCAGAAAAATTACAAGCAAAGCATTGATCGAATCTCCTACGATTAAATTAAAGAAAAACAAAAATCGATTCGCTCGACTCGATTTATAACAACAGTTCCTTACGAGCTCTCGTTTTAAACAAATTTCGGCAAAATTCACATGCACATATAGCAAAGGTATAAATAAATTTGGACTAAAAACACCAACCGGGGGGATACCCCTAAAAATAAAAATTCCGATTTCCACTTACAAAATCATCGCTCGAATGATATTTTAACGTTCTACGAGCCTAAAAATTGATAAATAACAAACTTTAGTTACCACCGTTGCCACTCAATTCGTGTTATATTATAACTTTAGTCATTATGGGGGGGCAGAGGGAGTAAAATTTACCTGTTCTCCGATTAATATTTCGGTGTCGTCTGTTTCTGAATCGTCTCCAGAGGGGGATTCGACATTTGCGACGCGGTTTTCCAATATTCTGTAGTGCTTCTGTCGATATGAAAGAAAAAACGAATTAATTACTATTTCGAAAAAAAAAAAATGCAAGGATGATAAAAATCTCGCTTATGGTGTCCCTACTAGCTGCAGTGAAAGCTGGGTGGTTCGAAGAGGTAGGTAAAAAGGCGCCACAGTGGTTTAAAAAACACCTACGAAACTGCGAGATGTTAAAGGAGGAAAACCAGGAGAAATACGCAAAATTGAAACACGATAGGGTTGTTTAGGTATTGTATAATCTTGAATATCGGTAATAAGAAACTATAAAACATATACTTACCACAATTCAGTGCGATAATTCAAAAGCGCACAAAAGTTAAACATGAAAATTAAAATTATCGGAAAATAATAAATAAATATCTAAGTATTTTAAAAAAGATATCTAAATTATAATCTAATCCAAATTCTAGTCGAAACAAAAAAAAATTACATAAATTGGCCAATCTCTAGTAAGAAGAAAATAAATTGAATTAGCCCAGCTCTAGTAATAAAAAAATAATTAGTACGGTCACCAAATTAAAAACAATATGTTTTACTAAAATAACATAAAATAAGATGTTTTTTTTTAAAACCTTGGACGTCATTTGCTTTAAGCCTACTTCCTTTTCGAGATAACCACAAAATTTGCCAAATTTAAACCAACGGTCTACACATAATCTAATATAATGAAAATTATTATATCCCTAATTTTATTTTTCTGTTAGCTTAACAGCTTTAATTAATACACTTTACGTTAGGTAAGTAGAATGGAAGCAATAACATTTTTAATTAATGATAAAGAAGTGGATTTTAAAAATTGCAAAGCAGCATTTACTCAGAATAACAGGTCGGTAATATGTACTTATAAACTAAATGGAATAATAATAGAAATTATAAATATTGCAGATGATGTATTTGCAATTACATACATAAATAATGCTATCGAAAATAATGAGCCTGTGGAATATGGTTTAACTTCTGTTGATGTGGGTAACCTCAATATTACTTGCAGAGTAGAAAGTACATATATCAACTAATGAATTGGATGAAGCTGAAGAAAGCAATTCAAAAGAAAACAACAAATTATGGAGGCACAAGGGTAAACCTACTGCAGCAGACAACACAACCACAGAAGAATTATTAGATTTAAGGTTAAGATATGATAAATATTTTAATGACACAAAATCATCCAAAATTAAATTATGGCAGCAAATTGCTTTTTTTTCATTGTCTTCATTTTCACAGCTTGTCTAATCACAATTATATAGCAATCATACATTGTTAATACAAACAATTGACAATTTTTAATAAATACTACTTGACAATACAAAATACTCATACATTTGTAGATTAATTTGCCGAATTTCGATAAAAAAAGAAACACCAAAAGAAAGAGATGAAACTAGTTAGCGAATGATCATTCGACCCAGTAATTCTTGTGACCTTTTATTGTAGATGCTATACAGGGTGTATCAAATAATAAAGTAAATTTTGCTTGGGGTGTTAACTACACGACATATAAAGCACAAACCCACCGAAACCAGAATTCATCATTAAAGAATAAAAAAAAGTAAAATTCAGAGCCAAAAATTCTTTAATCCGGGCCTGATGCAAGGAAACGTCATGTTAAGCACCCGCTAAACGTGGTATTATGTATAAATACATTGCACTCATTTAGTATTATTCTTAATGGTATGCCGTAAGTTCATTTAAAGTCATTCTCAGTAAATAAAGGCCCTTGTAAAAATAGCAAAACTGAGGCATTTTAAATTTCTTCTTTTTATAAAATAAACATTCCTTTTTTGTTAAGAGCATTCTACGTAAGTCTACAAAGTATTATTTTTAATATCCTGATAAGACGTTCGAGTTTCACCGGATATGCGACTTCTGTAGTTACAAAAAAACGTAAATATTTTTCTTTTGCTTTGTCGAATCGAGTGTTATTTGTTAATAAACGATACCACATGAATCTGAGTTATTTCTTTTGGATTTATTTAATCATATAACGCAAAATGAATTGAATCGAATTACACAGAAATAAATGTAGATACAGAAAATTTACAAACACGCCTTTTTACTATGATGTCGCGCGAAAATGAATCTGTACATTCCCGCGCTTTTGCCGATGCATCAAGCTTCGATTTTATTTATATGAAATCATGATGGTCCTGAAAAGGATCGTTTTTTCGAGACGGGAAGAATTTAAATAAAATGTTCGAAGTGGCTTGCACTCCAAGCGGCGATCCACACAAAACTAACAGCGGTAATGGCTGAATGATAGTGGTATGTGGGGGTATACTCGGGACAGCATTTAGGTTGGGCACAGGTGCGGCTCTAGCCCACGGCATTTATAAAATATTTTTTGTCTCGTTAATGCTTACAGATAGACCCCCTGTGCATTAAGACTTTTTGATTGTATATGATTACAGCTGCTACATATTATTATATTTACCTCTATATCTGATACACCCTGTATATTTGCATCTACAGCGTTACTATAAATGAAATAGACACCTTTGGTATTGTATAAAACAAAAGTTATTTGTGATATCGACATGCATTTTGCGCTGTCAGGTTGAGGAACAGTAGAAGTTTCGATAGTACAGTTGGTAGTACTTAATGATCGCCAAAAAGAACCGAAACGTCATTTGCTTTAAGTCTACTTTTCGAGATCATAATAACCACAAAATTTACCAACTTTGCCAAATCTAAACCAACGATCTATCTTCAATAATTAGCAAGATCCCAATGGTCAGGAACGAAAACGAATAGCCTGTATATCCAGCCTGTTTCAGAGTAAGCATCTATATTTCCTTGTTTTAATTACAAAATAACACACAAGATCGGTAATTTAAGCGATTCTGAAGATTTCAAAACAAAAACAAAAAAAAAGCTATAGTATACACACATAAAACTTACAGAATTCCTTGGATTTCCATTATCCGGAGGTACACATCCGACATCGGTAGGCCGTACCACCAAAAATAAGAATATCACAAACCCCAAGGCACCAATCACGAACCCCGGAATGATGAACGAAAGAGACCAATCCGTCTCAACATACTCCCCAGCGATGAGCGACCCTGAAAAAAAAAACGCAAAAATCAAACCTCACACTCGAAAAAGCCCCATCTAACGGAGTCCGTCTTACCCAAGATATTCCCGATGCTGGTGTGGGAATTCCATAACCCGTAAATCAGTCCTCGTTTACTCTTTCCGAACCAGTTGCCAACGACGGTCACCACTCCCGGCCAACCGGTAGTCTGAAAAACACCTGCAAACCCCTAAAAATGCATTTGAATCCGGGGACGTAGTAGAGGTTATTTCGGGACGAATACCTGCACGAATAGTAAATACATGAAGTTGTGTATCCCGTACGACTTGGCGATGCCGAACAGGTAGCAGAAGAGTCCCGAAAGTAGCATGCCGATGGATAGGAAGTATCGGAGATTGATGCGTTCCGCTATGAAGCCGGATGCGAACATCGCGATGGCGTAAGCGAATAGGAAGGCCGAATCTAACATTCCTAACATCGCCGCTGCTTCTGCGTCTGTGCGATCTAGAAAATGAAGATGATTAATTTGAGATTTAATTAGTTGCTTATCAGCCACCCTTGCAGAGCAGCCGAATCTCCCACCTGATCATTGTAATTGATCAGAGCGAGATTCGAACCCACGGCCCCTCGCACTAGTCGACAGGTGTATGGATAATTTCAGGTCGATGGAATAATAATAGTTTTTACTCTTATTCGGATAAAGATTCTTGGTTAAACGTAAGTGGAGCTTTCCGTTGCACAAACGCGTAAAAATATAAGATAACCGAAGAGTCTGTGAGAGACGAATGAAAGTGGTTTAACTGCGCGCGCAGCGAAAAGGTAGAGCATTCATAAATGAATTGTTATTTCGCAAAATTGCTATGAAATTAATATTAAAGGAGTCAAAACAAGTAACAGTTTAGTAAATAAAACAAAAACCAAAACACACATATTGGCTCAATGGATTAATATTCGTTTTATAATGAAATTAAAACATATTTTTGCTACACCCGGAATATTTGCTTTTATTTATTTTGTCAAATGCCTATTAACTTTTTCATAGTACATATTATATCTCATTTACCGCTGTTGATTTATTTGCGGTGATAAAATATTTTTGCTTTTAGTGGACTAGTGGACATTTAAAATAATATTTGTTTCTTGATATATAATTTTTTTTTTTGCCAATTCTTGTCAATATATCTGCAGTTAACAGCGAAAGAATATTATCTTGCTAAAAACTGAAATAAAAATATTAGAAAACATTAAAAAAAGTGTATCTATAAAATCTATAAATTTTTCTTTTTTTTTAAATTCACTCACAGAAATACCATGATGGTTGAAAAACATAAGCTCATATTTGTTTCCAAAATTATTGTTTACTGTTTTCATAGGATAGTCGATGGCGTATCGAACAAGAAATTCTTTTTTTTATCATTTTGCTTAAAATGTAACTTAAAACATTACAGTACAAGTTTCAATCGTAGCCCAGTAAACAAAATTCAAATCTTCCGCAATTATATTCAGTAACTTCAACTTAAAGGTATTCAAATAACCATTAATGTAATACAAAATCGTAGGTAACTTCATGCTTTAATGTTGAAGTTACAAAAAATAACTGCGCGAAATTTGAATTTCGTTTACTGGAAGGGTCTTTACAAAAAAAAAAATATGCAACATTATTATTATCTGGTTGCACTTTTAAGGTATTTTCCTCAATTTTGTTTTTATCAAAGTGTACAAGTACAAGTACACTAGCTTCAGACATAAGCTTTGTCGCTCTTGAACTTTTTCTGTTTCGTTGTTTGTAGAATCAATATAAAAAATATAATTGTTCACATTAAATTATTGTATAATTTTATAATGGTTAGAACTGTCAAACTATATATTTGTAACAAAAAAATGATAAAAAATAGAAAAAAGGAGAGAATTAGCAGAATTCAAATTTCCCGCATTTATTTCTAGGGAAGATTTTCATTTTTTTCGTTCGCTGCTTTTAGGAAATCTCAGATTTGCTTTTCGAAATGAGACATAATAATAGGAAAATTTTATAAGTATGCAACCAAGTGCAAATGCAGACTATTTATAATAAATCATAAATTGGAATTTTTATAAATCATCAATAAAAATCATCGATTATAGTGTACCTCTGTTTAGTACGTTAATTAAATAGCGATAAAGTATAATAGATGGATTCATAAAAAACAACTCTCCAAACATACATTCATTCTGTAAAATAACTGGATAAACATAAACCGCAGAACTAACACCTAGCATCCGATCCTCAGACCACCCACTTATTTATACGCCAGGGTAGAATTCATATTTGCCGCGATTATTTATAGTTGCTGGTCAATATTGTATTGTTCTAATACAAAATCGTTGGTAATTCAAACTTGAATGTTTTAAGTTACTCAAAATTATGGTGGGAAATTTGAATTTTGCCAATAGAAATAGATTTCTGAATTTCCCACAGTTGTAACACTCAAGTGCTTCCATATCAAGTACATAGTTCGCTTGGTCCACTGTTTATTTTCTTACGTCTGCCACCGCGAAGAAAGTACAGTGGCGCCGCTCTATCGTACGCCAGCGGAACTATACGTCTTTGACCATATGTATACTAAATAGTATTATATTTGCAAACACCCTTAGGCTATTCTGTATCGCTTTCCTTACCGATATTCAAATTAATAACTGTTTTATTAGACAATGAAACCTATTAAGACGTCCCTTGTCTCTCGTTTCTATACTATGTAGCTCCATTTGAATTCTTCTGTATGATCATCTCTTTCTGTCAGGCTATTCTCCACATAATCACTCACATTTATGCGCATATTTTCTGTTTTGTTTATTGACGCCAGTTCCGACATTTTCATTTAATTTGTTAGCGTCGTTTACCGTTGAGATTTTATGCACGTTTTATAATTATTTTAAACGTTTTATAACCGTGAAACAGATATTATAACATTCAAAATGCCAGGTAATATACTGATCGAACAATAATAATAAGCACACATATAATTAAGATTATTATAGTAGGCTTTGTTCTGTGCGTACAACTAATTTTACCTATGGTGAAGGTGAGACTTTGACTTCTCCTTTAATAATAGTCAATTAAATTAAAATGTCAAAGTTAAGTGAAAGCAACAAAATATCCCAGTAAACCAAATTCAAATTTTCCGCAATTATATTCAGTAACTTCAACTTAAAGCTATTCAAATAACTATTAATCTAATACAAAATCGTAGGTAATTTCATGCTTTAATGTTGAAGCTAGTAAAAACAATTGCGGGAAATTTGAATTTGGTTCACTGGGATGAATATTTTCAAAGTTGGAAGAGGACTATACAATAAGAATGTTGTTCAAGTTGTTATAGTTTTTACTAACCAAATTTTGCATTTGATTCAGACAGTTATTTGAAACCAATGACATGCGTCAAATCTAAAGTCAGTTTACAATCAGAAATAACCTTAAAAACATGTCAAATTGACATTTAAGTTGTAGGTACGCGATTTTATTGCAAGACAGTGTACATAAAAATCAATTATGTGGATATTATTGTTATTTTTATTAAAAAAGAATGCTATAAATTAAGAATTTTGGATAATTTTTCGCTAAAAAAATCGGCTTTTCGCTTTTTTTGTTTCCTTAATGCGCTGTGTTACAAATCCTATGTCTATTATGCTGATATTTAAGTAGTATTAATAAATTTTACTAATTACAAAAGTTGAACAAAACCCCACTGGTTTCAACAATAGAATGGAACATAAAAAAAGGTAGTAGTGTATGGATTTATCACAAAAATTCGAGTGCTCACTGTGATCATAAAAATGATTTTCTTTGTTTACTTTAATAATTTACTTCTACGAATGTAACAAAATACACTTTTCTTTTAAAATTATTGAGCTTTGTACACCTTTGGGACAGTTTATGTATCTCTGATCTAATAATATACAGGTACTCTACTAATATACAGGTATTTGTGTCATTCAAATTTTTCTTTTTAATTTATTTTACCATACTTTCAATCTACTTGTCAAAATATAAGATAAGCTAATTGTACTAACCGAAAGGAGCCCAATCACACCAATTCGCTTCATTCGAAGGTGGCACATCCGGATCAGGAGTTAATTGACTGCAATTCTGATGTAATACTGCTTTAACTACGGATAACGGTTTACGTGTCATATGATACGACATGTAAGCGAAGTACGTCAGCACTAATACACTAGTCCTATAGCTGGAATTTAAAAGGATTTAGCCAATCGAAATCATACTAGAAATTCCCTACTTACTATCTTTCCCTGTTAAAGTGTAACCTCGGACAACAGCTTTCCGACAGTTTCTGCAGAAACCTAACTCCAATTGGTATGTCATCGCCCAACGAGCTCATTTTTTCACGGGGAAAGCTGTTGCCCCTTAGTAATACTGCGGCGACACGTAAGAATCCTATTTTTCTGTGAAATATAACCTCAAAATTAAGATAGTAAGGCTTTTTTTATGATAACGCTCACCTTTTATTATTTATTACTCGATCACAAATCCCTTTCCAGATTCATTTTGTCGTTTTTCGTTAGATTCTTTGTTGTTAGGCGTTAGTAAACGTATCTAACATACGGTTACGAGATAAAGGACATAAAACAACAACAGCGCACCATATTTCGCTCATGTAATGAGTCAGTTCCGCGATTAATTAACTTTGTATTTGTATATTTTATATCCCAGTGAGATCCTCTTTGTAATACTTTAACGCAACTATTATAACATGTACTGGTAATAATACTATTTACCAAGAGAAATATCACGGACTCGATAAATTTTGGAGGTCACCGTTAAAATTAAAACTGCAAAGCAAAAATTATCCTTTACGCGATAATACTCTGCTTTATCTTTGCAAAATTCTATCTCTATTTAAATTTGTTACTAAATTACCGAAGTTAATTACACTACTAATCGATAAGTTCAAATAGTTCATTAAACTCATTTCGAAGGGTACTGGAAATTTACAAATTACCTCTTTTTATCCCCACATAGCCAAATTTAAATTGCCCGCAGTTATTCTTAGTAACTTCAACTTTAAAACATAAAATTACCTACCATTTTGTACTACAGTAATAGTTATTTTAATGGGTTTACGTTGAAGTCACTAAAAATAGTGGCGGGAAATTTAAATTTGGCTATTAGGGTCTCTTTCGGAATGTTGTTATCTGCATGTTTTCTTGTGCGAAGACCTTAGCAGGACGTATCGCGACCTTCCACTGCTAACGATACTTTTAAACATTTTCGAAAATTAAAATGCTTTTATCGGGTGAAAGATCGTTTAAAATACTTTCCGATTGTATAATTATTGACATTTAAAACGTTCATAAACAGGGTTATCAGACCTTATCTGTTTTTTTTTTACAGCTCTGTTTGTGAGTTTTGTTTGATTTTCAAAATTTAAGTAAATTTAAATATGTATACTACACAAATCTTAGTGATATATCAATAATCTAAGGATTATAATAATTTAAATTTGTTTTACAAGGTTTTTAACCCGCGCCACCACCATTTTAGCGATTTCCGTTTACTTCAAAAGCGGAAGTAAAACAAAAGAATAACAATTTTCTTCCATGTTGATTTTTTGATGGTTTTGTGTGGTTATTTTAAACGCTGTGTTTTTCGACGAGAAAAAGGTAGGAAATTATAATAAAATCGATTTTTTTCAATGAAAAATCCTAGCGTATGCAACCAAGTATGGATTGCGTTAATTTTACATAGGAATTTTACGTTTATATACAGATTTTTTCAAAATGCTTTCTATAGATTCCTGTGATATTACATGCTATAGGGATTGATATGATACCAAAATGGCGGTTGATTTGTTAGAAATTGTTTAAAATTTTTGAAGTATTTTCTCAGCGAAGATTGCATAAAATTGGTTTAATTAGAAATAAAATGTAGCAATTTAACGTCATTATAAAGTATATATGTAATTTATTTGAGTGGAAAATTAATGCAATAATCGTAATATTGGAAAGTTTTAAACTGTTGTTGTCGTCCAAAACCTCTTTGTCTCAAATTGTGCAGAATCGAACGTTCTTTTTACATTGTGCTTATAATTAAATACTTTTGGCCTATGCATATTTAATATTCTCAATGCTTTTTCCAAAGTTATTTATTTCCCGTATTTATAATAAGAGTTCATAAATCTTCCATAACCGACAAATATTAGTATATTTTTTTATATATTTCGTATTGCCCACCTATTCTTAATTCCATTTTATTCGCATGCAAATATTTCTTATCGCGGATCTCAATATTATAGTTAGTCCTTGATCCCGGAGTTTTGCAAACGCGACTACCGGAGCAGAATAAATAAACCGTTTTTTTTTCGTTTGAAAGTACGCATCGGGTTGACGTCATCGCAAATGCAGCGAGCGTCATCACGATCTGGTGCGGAGGTCTGCCGATAGATAGCGCGTCGGTAGGCGGTTTAAAGGTGTCTCCACCTTTTTCTACTTTTGGTGCAATTTGATTGAATTTGTTACGCTGCCGCCCCCCTGGGGCCTGTGGCTGTCATTTATGAGAATGCAGTGGCGTATTTAAGAGATGAAATCGTTGTTTGAATTGACTTGTTTTCATATTATTTTCTTCCTCCTTGTGATTTTATGAAGGAAATGCATTTTAATGTTACTTTCTGGTGATAAAATAATATTTTTAGGATTATTAAAAAAGAATTAGATATTTTTTTATATATAATAAAATATTTTTTATTAAATACGTGCGAGATATCAGTTGTTGATGTGAGTAAAGTCAAAGTACTTTTTTTTTATCAAAAGTTGCGTAACTTAATCATTATATTGTACTTTCCTTTGACTCTTAGTTTGTCTTTATCATATAATTTTATTCATATTTTTTTAAAGGGATTGAAATAAAACTTTTCATAATATTTTTTGGTTGAAAATTTTTTATTTCTGTATAAGATCATCTAATATTCATTTCCAACATCGGTATACAGGTTTTTGGTTGTCTCCACTGTTGGTGTAACTACAGATTTTGGTAAAATCACTGGTATTAACAAAAAAAATTGTCATTTGTGTAAAAAAAATTATGGTATTGGGTATAAACTGTTTTTTTTTTTTTTTATCTATAAAATTTCCAATTTATAGCAAAATTTTTTGGTTTTCTACACGATCTTTTGGTTATTAGTTTGTCCATATAATCTACAACCATTATTTTTTTTTTTAAATGGAGTTAAAACAAATATGGTACCATATTCAAAGGTTTTGTTAAAAATAATGGAATCTACGTTTGTATTTGGTTATGTTTGTAAATACAAAAACGCTATTTCTACAAAAATTGCAGGAAATTGTAAATCGCATAAACAATTTTCTGTTTTTTTTTTGTACGGATATATTTTGTGTTTATTAGATTTATTATTTCTAGCAATTAATTATCATTATTAATAATCATCTTCATTATTTTTTAAATAATGAAGATGAAACAGGATTTGATACAACACTTACATACTTTTTTTTTAAATATATATTAAGTTCTTTTTTTTATATTTTTCTTCAATCATTTATGACAATTATATTTTTGATTCGTGTAAAAATATCAAAAAAAAAAACACAAAACTGAGATATTATTGCTATATTTGCCAAGAAAATTCTATTAGGAAGTTGGGGAGGTAACAACTTTTTTTAAATTTTTTTAATGCTTATGATACATATTTCCAATTTAATTATTATTTATTAATTTTCTAATTTTATTTTTTGTTTATATTTTGTTTCAACCCAAATCAAAAGTAAGAATAATGATAATAAAATTCGACTATTTTTTTTTTAATGAAATTGAAATAAAATTTAGTATTAAATATTTTCTCTTAAAAAAATGATAAAAAAAAATAAAACTGGAATATTTTGTTTTTGAATAGGATTAAAATACAATTTAATACTAAATATGAACCTCATTCAAAAATAATATTAACAATGATAATATATTTTTTAATGGGGTTGAAATAAAATTTAATAATGAACATGAACCCCATTCAAAAAAAAAATAAATAAATAATAAAAAGTAAAAATAAATAAAATTCGAATATTATTTTGTACTAAATAAGTTTTACGGTGAAATCGTTTAATTATTTATTTTATCATTATTCGTATTTTAAATTCTATTTTCAAAACACTATTTTTCGATCGTTTATATAAACTGCAGAGCATTTTATAATTTTTTTGTTTTTGTTTGTACGCGTTATTTGTAACTCAAAAATTTATTAATGTATAATATATTAATTATTTTGTAAATGAAAAAGGTCCAAATGTAGAACTAAAACGTAATAAAAATGAAAAAAAAAAAACCATTAAAATTTTTACTAAGGAAATTATAATAAATTTAGTTATTTTAAAAAATAACTAATATTTTCTGCGCAAGATCTAAAAATACTTGCACAATATATTGAAAAAAAAAAATACCAAAAAAAGAAAATATCCCATACTAAATTTATGAAAATTTCCTTTAAAGAAATATTTCAATTTATTTATTTATTTATATATGTATATATATAAATTCTTATATTATTTTGTATACTATACAATAAAAAAAAAATAAAAATAAACTTGTATTTTGTTAGGGATGTAAATCAAAACATCAATGTAAAAATTTCTCTAGATTAAGGTCATAACTAATATTTTTTTTTAATATTATTCGTTTTGGAGGATTTATCATGTCATGTAATCACTAATTTTATACTCTCTTTTGGTTGTCTAGTTTCCTTTACAATATAGATTTTATAATTTTTATAACCTATTTTTATTTATAAGTTTGTTTACTTTTACATATATTTTTAAATAGCGTTAACACAAAATTTGGTGCCCTAGACAAATAATTTCTTAAAAATAGTCGAATTCAAAATTTATATTTGGCTGTGATAATAAATATTTTGTACCAAAACATCATTTCGATATTCCTGTAATTTATGTAATATTAATTAATTGATAATTATTTTAATTTAATATATTTTATTATTAATAATTTTTAAATTAAATTTTATTAAATTAAATTAAAGGATTAATGTTATTAATAAATTATTCACATTTATTCTATGTTGAAGGTTATTTCATTCCATTTCATTTCCTATTTGCATTGATTTTACAAAACTATAATAATATTTTATAAATAAATATTAAAGCATCTAAATTATGAATTGTAACATTCCAAATTTTTACTTCGTTTAATAAATAAAATAATTTCCACTTTTATTATATTTTAAAAATGTAATTTTAATCTTATAACTGCGAAAAGAAAACGTTATTTCAAACGGTGTACTTTTAATTCTTAATAATTCGCCTTTATTACCAGGAAAAGAAATAATAATAAAAAAAAACAACTTCGACTGCGCTGCATTACATTTTTTTTACCTTTTCCTCGTATTCGTTTTACTTTTACATCGGCCCCCATACACGCGACGCGACATAAACCCGACGCGCCCCCAATAGGCAACCAAACGCGCGCGCCATCTGCGTTATCGATTCGGAACGGCCCGGTTGATTGGCGGTCGACGCCGTTGACGTCAGCCCCGTAATCGCGTGACGTCAGCGTAGTCAGCCGCGCCGATCGCTCGATCTACACGCAGCGGCGCGTACTACGCGACGGACACGATCAGTAGATCCCTTGTTGTTAGTGACGAACGACCCAGAAACGACAAAACACGGACCGTGCGTGTGTCTGTCTCTCGGGGCCCGAAAAATGTCCGGAAAAACGTTTCCCGTCGAGAAATTAGTGCGTGTAGGCTACTACGAGTTAGAGAAGACAATCGGGAAGGGAAACTTCGCCGTGGTCAAGTTGGCCACGCATATCGTTACGAAAACTAAGGTAAGATCCGATCGGGGCAAGGCGACAAACAACAGGAGGATAACACCGTCTTCTGTTGATGTGTGTGTGTGCGCGTTTGTTACTGTATATATATGTGAGAGTGTTCTACTAGTGTGAGTGATGTTGTATTTGTCTTTCGTATCTTTGGTGGATATGTGTCTGTTTTTGTGCGATTGTCTCGCTTGTTTATAATACAGGATGTGAAAGAAGGTATTTTCGGATTTTTTTTTGCGAAGCGAATGTTGCTTTTGTCGAGAAAGAAATGACAGTTTATTCAGCCAAGACGTAATTGTCAAAATTTCACTCCGAAAACAGTCAAATAATAAAACGTCAGACAAAATTGAGGTTATAAGTAAAAGAGAGTATTCCCCTTTTAGTATCATCAACAATCAAAACTACACCTAGATTGTTTATGAATCCACATCCTAAACAACACGCATCAAGGACAAATCACCTCGAAACAAAATAAATAAAAAAAAAATTAATAAAGATAACGCCAAATTTATAGGTTATGTCACTGAATCACCTGTGCTTTTATCCGCAATCACGCAGTCATTTTCAACATTTCAAAATTAACGTCTTCCTTCATATACCGTATATATGTAAAAAAAAAAAAATCTATCAAACCCGGCCTTGTATGATTTATATGCATCATCCTATATACATTGATATTATGTGCGTCTGGCTTTTTTTCTTATTGGATTTCAAGGACATTCTCTGTGTATGTATACAACACAGCCACTACTACTATACATGCTATTAAAACTTCTTGTTTCTTCATTGCTAAACTGGTTTTTTCGTTTTGGTCTTTCCGAGCGACGTTTTATTAATGCAAAAAATCGTTGCAATTTTTTTTTGTTTGTTTCGATCCATAGTAAAATAACAATTCCTTTATTTCTTTTTTTAAATTATTTTCTTTCTCATATTAGAACGGTTATAGGAGGAATCGATTAAATGAAAGTATGACAAATATATAACGCTATTGTATATACTTCCTATGTGCTGTGAGTCTCATTCATATAATTGGGTCAGATTGGGTATTGTAAAATGTTGAATTTTATTCACATTAAATTTAGTTGTAAGTAATTCTAATGCTTTTATGATGAGGTAAAAAAAAATTGTAGAGAAATGCGATTCTGTTAACGAAATTTTAGAATTAATACGGAAACAATATTTCTCTAACTAAAACGTCAATATTTTGGGGATTACATTTTGTATGTATACAGTGGGTGTCAAAAATTCATTCCACTATTAAATGTAGGGTGCGTGATTAATAAATTCAGAATTAATTAATTTAGAATTAATTCTAATAAGTTTTTGCTATTTTTTTTCACGGATAACCATATTAAACATTCGTTTCTTACCTCCGGGTGTAATAAAACTACAAAAACATGTTACCTGTCAAAATTAATTTCGATGCAAATGGTATTAAATTTTATTTTTTTTTTAATAAATTATAGTCTTTTTAAATAGGTTTTGGAGATAATTTTTAAATTTTGTGTACCTAAACTGCCAAAAGATAATTTGAGGGATTTTAAATTCAAAATGTCATAAATATGTCAAATTAAATTTCAATATAAGTGAAATTAAATTTGATATTTTTTTATATTTTATCATTAAGATGAATACATTTTATAGATGATTCTTTATTTTTACCTTTGGATTTGAAATGCTAAAATATAATTTTAATGATTAAAAAAAAATGTAAGGATAGAATAGATATCTATGAAAAAAGGTTAGGTTTGCAATAAATTTCTTGTTTTAATTTTTTTTTTTTGTGAATTAACAAAAAAATCATTTTACAGTTGCGTCTATCCTTAGTTTTTAATATAAACTGTCAAAAAATATTTTTTGTGATTTAAATGTCTACCAAAAAAAGGCAATTCTAATATTTTTTTAAAAGAATGAAAAAGAATTAAATATATTTGCAGATGATTTTTAGATTTTGTACTTAAACTGTCAAAAAAATAATTTTAAATGTCGTAAATCTGTCAAATCGAATTTAGATGTAAATGACACAATTTTTTTTTTTTTTTTTCAAATTAACCTTATTAATTTATATATAAAAGAGAAACATTTGTTATTTATTATATTATTACTACTTATTATTATTTTATAATTTATTTAATTTTTCAATTACATGCTTTATACATGATTTTTAAATTCCTACTTGTGTAAATACCCAAATTATCGAAAATAATTCTACAGATCATTGTATTCTTAGTTTTTGGAATAAACTGTTACAAAATATTTTCGTAATTTAAACGTCAAATCAATTGGCAATTTTAAAGTTCTTTTTTTTAAGAATTAATAATATTAAACACATTTGTAGATAATTTTTAAATTTTGTGCTCAAACTGTCAAAAAATAATTTAAAATGTCATAAATCTGTCAAGCCGAATTTCGATTTAAATGGCATAAATTTTGCATTTTTTTCTAAATTAACTTTATTAATTTATATAGAAAAATATTATTTATTATTATTTTTTAAATTATATGTTTTATAGATGATTCAAATTCCTACTTGTGTAAATATCCAAAATGCCGAAAAGTTTTGTAAAATAAATCAATTTTCATAAAATAATTTTAAATGTCATAAATTTGTCAAACCGAATTTTGATATAAATTCAAAATTCTGTATTTATTTTTATAAATTAACCTCATTACTTTATATAAAAAAAGAATTATTATTTATTATTATTTTATAATTTATTTTATTTTAAAATTGTTTTATAGATGATTTTAATTATTCTTATTTGTGAATGTATTCAAACCGCTGAAAAACAGTTTGAACGATTTTAAATTCAAAATATTTAAAATTTTTAAATTAAATTTCAATATATAAATAAAATAAAATTTGAAATTTTTCATGAATTATTAAGAAAAATATATTTTATAGATTTTATTTCTAACTCTTCTGGATATAAACTATAAAAAAATTAGATTCAACTTAAACTAAAAAAGGCTAATTCTAATATTTTTTTTAAGACATTAACAAGATTAAACACATTTGTTGATGATTTTTAAATTTCGTAGCTTAAACTGCCAAAAAATAATTTTAAATGCCATATATCTGTCAAACTGAATTTGGATATAAATGACATCTTTTTTTTTATATAAATTAATCTTAATAAAAAAAAATATATTTCTTCTGGTGCTGATTTTTGATTTTACTTTTTGATATTCAACTGTAAAAATTTTTTTTTTATGATTTTAAATGTCAAACAGAAAATGCATTAATAAATTTCGTAATTTTTTATGAATCAACATAGCGTATTTTTATTTTTGCTTTTTTGTTTAAACTGTAAAAAAAAAAAATGTGATTTTAAATAATAATCATAATAATAATAATAATATTAAATAAATAAAAATAAAATAAATAAAAAATAATAATATAAATGTCAAATATACACATCAAACACATATACATATGCCGAATAGAGTGATTATAACCGATTTCTGAAATTCGATCAAATAAGCACAACATATGTCATTCTATGCTTTTTGAACAGCCTGTATATAAATAGCTATATCAACCGAAAGAACCATATAAACGCTGTAAGTCTTCGATTGAAACTTTTTTCTATCTCTCACCGTTTAAAAGTTATTTTGAATAAATGAAATTTGGGGCGAATTTCAAAGTCAAATTGCACCCCCTAAAATTGTTCCGCAGCAACAGAGAGTGTTTTTGAATAACACTGCGTGAGGTCTATAAACTAACAAAGTTTCATCCCAGGCAAACAAATTTAAATTTCCCACAATTATTTTCAGTAACTTCAACGTTTAATCATGAAATTAACAATTTTGTGTTAATTAATAGTTGTTTTAATACTTTTATATAGAAGTTACTAAAAATAATTGTGGGAAATTTAAATTTGGTTGCCTGGGATTAGAATCCGCGATTTACAGTGCGTGAGGTTGGAAATACTGACAAGATATTCTTCTAAAAACAAAAAAAAAAATACCGAAGCACGCGTTTGTTCCCCAATTTTCCCAAAATGAAAACTTTGCGGTCAATTTATTCAATATTAACTCATCTAATATACCTGCTAAAAATGAATCGACTAACTTGGTCAGACGTTTCACGATTAGAGATAAGAGAACTCTAACATGTTATATGGGACGTTTTACACAAATCACATGACTGAGTTTATCGCCACTGAGTAAATACCAATTGCGCGAATTAAAAAAGCTGTCCCAAAACATCGTTCGTCCTCAAGGTCGTCCGATTAATTCGTTTATACATTAAGTTCCCTTCAATCTTTACTGTGTTTTTACGAAACAACTTTTTGTTCGTATTACAAGATGACATGTCGACAAAAATTGATGTACTTATGAATTTATTACCCGTTCAACCTTTGAGACAATTTAGAATTTAGATAATTAATTTTTAATACCTTGGCATTTGTTGAATACTTTTAATAATTAATACATAGGAAAGCGCTTAAGCACGTGACAGCTACAAAATGATCGCGGTTACTGAAGTGATAAATGTGACGATGACACGAATTAATAACAAAACAATACGTAATTGAGGTACGCGTGAAATTTATGTGTTTTGTACGGGTAAAGAAATGTTCATATCGTAATATAAAATGAACATACGTAATAAAATTTCGATGTGGGGGGTCCTTTCAGGGTCGAAATCTCGTCACAAATGTAAAAAAAAAAGGCTGAAAGAATATAGTTTTTGTTTAGTTAATGACTTGGCAATGTTGTATTTTATTGTACGTATGAAAAAATATGTTAAATGACAATGGTATTGATAAACATTCACATATGGATGTGAAAATTGTATATAAGCTTTAAAAAAATGTGTTTAAAATAAAATATTTTTAAAGATGAATTGATTTGGCAATGTCGAAATTTGCCATATGTCAATAACACCATTGCTGATCAATATTAAATTCTTCTATGATCAAATGTAAGGAAGTGTACAGAAAAGACGTTTCTCGAAAATTTAATAACTTGACAACGTCGCATTTTGTTATGCATATAAGAAATACGTTTATTAATAAACCAACTTAAAAATACTTGGGATGTGGTTTCTATGCACGGTTAAAATCACTTACAAAAAAGATAAATTTTACAAATGATATTTTTGAAAATTCATCAACTTGTCAACGCTGAATTTTATTACACATCAAAAGAAATATTACCAATAATAAAATTCATGAAAGTGCACTTCATGTTAACCAATAATAAAGTTTGATAAACATCGAAATGTAGGTGATTTACAGTATCAAAATCTATATCTATCAATATCTTAACGTAAAAACTCAAATATTTTCAAAAACTTGGCAACCGTGCATTTCGTAGTACACCAAAAAGATACCTAAATGTAGTAATATTGATAAAAAATTCAAATTTCATTTAGAATAAAGTTTTTTCGGGATCCAATTAAGGAAAGTGTGGAGAAAATACTGTTTTTGAAAATTGAATAACTTGGCAACGTTAATTTTCTCATACATATAATAATAATAACAAAGCTTCTAAAAATCAAATTGCAAAGGATTGTCTTCATTTGTCAATTGGATTGAGGTTATGTAAATGTGATGTAAAAAGTGACGTTTTTAAAATTAGTAATTACTTGGCAACGTTGGATTTTCATTTATATCTATGTTGAAATATAATCCTAAAAAAACAAGTTTATAAAAATTGAGTAATTTAAGACATTCACTGATTAAAGCTACATTTGATTATGAAAAGTTGTGTAAAAAAAAAAATTAATTTGAACGATTTGACAACGTTGGAGTCCTTTTGATTATTAAAATAAAAGTTGTAAAAATGTGCAAAAGATAAAATATTTTCAAAAAATGACTTATTGTAGTTGAAAAGTCTGCTTTAAAAAAGATTTTTTTTTTAATTTCAATGACTTGGCCATTTCATTTTACATAGTAAAAATACCTTAATAATAATGGAGGGTGATATAAATTTAACAAAGATCTTTTTGTAGTTAAAGTTATACATTTTTACTTAAAAAAACTATGTTAAAAAAAGAAGATTTAAAAAAGAATCTTAACTTGGCAACTTTTCCATTGTGATATAAAAAGTATATTAAAACAGTTCATCAAAATTGTAAAACATGTTCAAAAGATAAAATATTTTAAAAAATGATTTATTGCTTAACAATATTTTGTTTTTTATTTCAAATGGTTGGCAACGTTGGATTTCACTTTATACAATAAAAAAAATATCTTAATAGTAATGGAGGGTGATATAAATTTAACAAAATCTTTTTGTAGTTAAAACTATATTCATTTTGACTTAAAAAACTGTTTTAAAAAAGAAAATTTAGAAAGAATCGCTACTTGGCAACTATGCAATTGTGATATAAAAAGCACTTTAATCATAAGACAATTCTTGAATATTGTAAAAATGTCCAAACGATAAAATATATTAAAAAATTACTTATTGTGCTTGAAACATTCTGCTTAAAAAATATTTTTTTTTTAATTTCAAGACTTGGCAACGTTGGATTTTATTTTACACATTAAATACCTTAATAATAATAGAGGGTGATATAAATTTAACAAAATAAGATCTTTTTGTAGTTAAAACTATATTTATTTTGACTTAAAAAAACTATTGTAAAAAAGGAAATTTAAAAAAGAATCTCGACCTGGCAACTATGCAATTGCGATATAAAAGGTACATACTTTCATGATAAGACAATTCTTGAAAATTGTACAAATGTGCGAACGATAAACTATATTAAAAAATGGCTTATGTATTGTGCTTGAAAAGTCTGCTTAAAAATGTCTTTTTTTTTTATTTCGAGGACTTGGCAATGTTCGATTTCATTTTACACACTAAATAACACATTAAATACCTTAATAGTAATGGAAGGTAATATAAATTTAAGAAAATAAGATCTTTTTGTAGTTAGAGCTATTCATTTTGATTTAAAAAACTGTTTTAAGAAAGAAAATTTAAAAAAGAATCTCGACTTGGCAACTATGCAATTGCGAGATAAAAGGTACATACTTTAATGATAAGACAATTCTTGAAAATTGTACAAATGTGCAAACGATAAAATATATTAAAAAATGACTTATCATGCTTGAAAAGTTTGTTTAAAAAATGTTTTTTATTTTTATTTTAAGGACTTGGCAACGTTGGATTTTATTTTACACACTAAATAGCATATTAAATACCTTAATAATAATGGAAGGTAATATAAATTTAAGAAAATAAGATCTTTTTGTAGTTAGAGCTATTCATTTTGACTTAAAAAAAACTGTTTTAAAAAAGGATTTCGACTTGGCAACTATGCAATTGTGATATAAAAAATGTTTTGATGATAATACAATTCATAAAAAATGTGCAAAGGATAGAATATTTAAAAAAATGATTTATTGTGCTTGCAAAGTCTGCTTAAAAAAATAATTTTTTTTTTTAAAAAAATTGACAACATTGGATTTTATTTTACACATAAATAACACATTAAATACCTTAATAATAATAGAGGGTGATATAAATTTAAGAAAATAAGATCTTTTTGTGGTTAGATTTACAGCTAAAAAAGGAAATTTAAGAATGGATCTCGACTTGTCAACTATGTAATTGTGATATAAAAAAATGCTTTAATGATAATAATACAGTTCATGAAAATTGTAAAATTGCCCAAAAGATAGAATATTTAAAATTTGACTTAATATGGCAACGTGGCCTTTTGTCCTCTACGGAAAAAGATTTATCAAAATAATATGAAATTGACTAAAATTGAAGTGTGGAATATGTTTTTACATATCCTATCCTTTAACTTCGATTTTCTTTTTCTTTTTTTTTTCAAGATGAAAATTCAAAATATATTAATTTAGAAACACTGTAATTTATCATTTGTAAAAAAAACAGTTTTAACAGTGAAAAGGTGTTTTAAAAAAAATGAAATATTTGATGACTTGGCAACATTGTAACTTGCCAGATGTTCAAGATAATAGTACTAGTAGAAATTAACATTAGACCGCCTTCAAGATCAAAGGCAACATTTAAAACTAGTATTTTAGAAATGCAATCTTTGATATTCACCTACTATTTTTCTCACTAACTCTAGTTTTAAAACGCAAGGTTATCCAGTCTGGCATTCGGTGTATAGCGTTAAAAAGAAAGCCGCTTATTTTTTGAAATTATTTTAACATTATAGTAATAAAAACAATTCATGTCAGGATAACAAAAAAATACGGAAAAGGTACTTGGATAAATACAATACACGCCAAGCGATAACATTTGGCCGCATGACAAAAATTTTAAAGACAGAATAAAAAAAAACGCAAACCATTTCTCTCCGAAATAAAAAACGATCGTAAACTTTTTAGCTTTCAAATAAAAACATCATAACTTCACCATCGTGCCCTCGCACACCTGACTTTTTATATCCGCCAAATTAACGTCTCTACCATGATATTATCGCGAAAATCCGTCTGTTTTGCGATTTTTGTGGAATATTTTCAATCCGATAATCCTATTTTATATTATACGTCTGCCTTCACGGACATTTGTAATGCGGTTCGTTATCTATGTATGTAAGTGTGTACATACGCGCGTTCGAATACTCTTCATCGCGATAGGTCAATTTAAGACGGGTCAATTTCACGAATTAAACTCAATCATGGGCAATTATATCCATCAGCATTGTTGCAGATGGACGCTCGCGTCTCAAGTGGATTGTACGGGACTGTACGAATCTATAAAACTAGAAACATAAATATAAATGGTAGTGTTTTTATGTATTTATACAGGGTGATTCTCAATCTATGCGACAAACTTTAAGAGCTGATTCCTGAGGTTATTTTGATCATAAAAGTTCGTATGAGTATATGTCTAAAACGGTTTGGTTTTAAAGTTATTGAATGTTTAATAGTAAGTTAACATAATTAATGTTTTTATTATAAATTAACGAAATAATTAGTAAAATAAAATTGACTTATACTAACTGTTGAACTGTTGCATCAGTAGCATGGAGCAAAAGAACTAATCTGGCCACAGCGAGAATTAACCTCTCGAAAGTGCAAAGATTAGCATGTGTATGCATAACAGGGGCTATGAGAACCTGCAGCTATCGAAGTAGTATTGGATCTTACCCCCCTCCATATTGTAGTAGAGGGCGCGGCAAAAAGAACCACACTCAGATTGGTCAAGGAAGGAATGATTAGGCATAGGCTTCAATCTCCTGACGGTGATCAAACCTGGGATATGCCCCGGAATGATATGTTAAAAAAATCAGCTTTGTGAAGGAATTCATCATAAAGCTGAGTAACAGGAGCGAGTGGGATCATAAGACCATCTTGAACTTGAATAGAAATGCCATCAAATGGTATACTGATGGCTCCAAAACGGCAGAGGGAACTGGAATAGGAATATATGGGCCTAGACCACATATTTCGAAAGCTTGGGAAAATACCCAAGTATATTTCCGGCGGAAATACACGCTATTGAAAGATGTGTCCAGTTCAATATAGATAGAAATTATCGGAAGCAGGAGATTATCATCATGTCTGATAGTCAAGCAGCCATCAAGGGGCTGAGTTCATATGAAATCAGTTCCCAAGATGTCTGGAATGCCCAGGGAAATTAAATGAGCTAGGCAAAAGAAATAAAGTAACCTTCCTGTGGGTTCCGGGTCACACTGGAGTGGAAGGAAACGAAATAACGGATAACCTTGCAAAAAAAGGGGCTGGAATGCCTTTTATAGGGCCTGAACCCTTTTGCGGGTTAAGTAGCAGGACAATACTGAAGAAATTAAAAACAGAAATGGAGCAGAGAAAATCCAGTTACTGGGAGAATCTCCAGGGAATGAGGCAGAGTAAAATTCTTCTGGGAACTTATAACCAGAAGAGGTTTAGAGAATGCATCAACCTGAGTGAGAACAATGTTCGCATATTAACAGGAATACAGGATTAGCGAAGAAACCTGAATGTGGATTTTGTGGGGAACAGGATGAAACACCCATCCACCTCCTCTCAAACTGTGTAGCACTGTGCAACTCGAGGGCATTGCACCTGGGAGCATATGAAATCGAAGAGGGAGACTTACCTAGACTGGGACCCTCTGACATCCTACACTTTCTGAAAGGAATAGGATTGGAAGGCCAGCTGTAAAGCAGCAAGAATAGGGGACACAATAGATCTTTTTAGGTCGCCAGTTACACACCCTACTATATACCTAACATACATACATACATACACTGTTGAAAATGACCCACCCAACTGGCAACAATACAAGCTTCTATCCTCCGTTCGTATTGACTGGCGAGTCCGTTCTAAAATACCAGGGTATTTCGAATTGTTGAAAAGCCTGCGATAATACGAATTTCTCAGTTCATGGATATTTTCAATGGGAGTCGTATAAACTAATGATTTAAGGTGACCCCAGAGAAAAAAAAAGTCCAAAGAATTTAAGTCTGGAGACCGAGGAGGTTGTGGACATCCCCGTCCTATCCACCGATCTGGATACGTATTGTCCAAAAACTCGCGAGCAACTAAACTAAAATGCGCTGGAACACCGTCATGCATAAAATACATTTGTAATCTTAATTACAACGGAACTTCTTCCAGCAGTAGTGGTAGCTCCTCTTCAAGAAAATTGCGGTATACCTCGCCATTTAACCGCATCGGCAAAAAATGTGGACCTATCGAGTGATCTCCAACAATGCCGCCCCACACATTGACAGAGAATTGATGTTGATGACGGGCATTCACTAGTTCGTACGGATTTTCTTCGGTCCATATGTGATTATTATGAAAATTAATAATCGCGTTTCTAGAGGAAGTAGCCTCGTCGGTGAAGAATATTTGAGCCAGATAGTCAGGATTTTGTGCGATTTTGTGTTGCATCCATTGACAAAAAGCCACTCTTTGCGGAAAATCTGCCGGCAAAAGTGCCTGCACCTATTGAATGTGATATGGATACAACAGTTGATCTTTCAATAGTCTCCAAACTGTGGCCTGACTAATGTTTAAAGCAAACGCAATTTTCCTGGTGCTTGTAGTGGGATGTTCCTCAATTTCATTTAGTACTATTTCTTCAACTTGTGGAGTTCTCACTGTAGATGGGTGCCCGTTATCAGTCGTCCGTTTTTTAAAATTTCCCGTTTCACTAAATAAGACGTTGGTGAAGACGGGCAAATATGGAATGATGCGGGATGATACAGTTCGGGTATCGTTCTTCATAAAGACGTCTAGCAACACGCGAATTTCCATTAGCAAGACCGTAAACGAAATGCATAATCACACATCCCAGCATTCGTCTAATTCATTTTTAGAAACAGAAACTGCCATAAACTGAATGAATGACTCTGACAACTATTGACAGATATTGAAATGACAAATAAACAATTCCCTCTCAACGCAATAGTTTTTGAAGAACCAACTGTGATATTATATCGTGTTAGTCATAGTTCATAATTTATTATTAAACATTCAATAACTTTAAAACCAAACGTTTTGGACATATACTCATATGAACT
The DNA here is from genome assembly GCA_004143645.1 of Protaetia brevitarsis. Taxonomy (NCBI): domain Eukaryota; kingdom Metazoa; phylum Arthropoda; class Insecta; order Coleoptera; family Scarabaeidae; genus Protaetia; species Protaetia brevitarsis. The sequence continues at coordinate 698,702 of RXPK01000326.1, read as the reverse complement.
TTTATGATCAAAATAACCTCAGGAATCAGCTCTTAAAGTTTGTCGCATATATTGAGAATCACCCTGTATATACAGGGTGTATTAGATATAGAGGTAAATATAATAATATGTAGCAGCTGTAATCATATACCTACACTGTTGAAAATATTACGGTGTTGGCGTTAATTTTGCGCTAGTCAAATATTTTTAGTGTATTTTCCAAACTTTGCCAGACGAGTTGACTACGCGTATTTAATAGAACAGAAATTACTAGAATTTCGTGTGAATTCTTTGTTCAGATATGAGATTGACTATTTTTCTAGACATTCAGAAAGCGTAACCAATCAAATTTTCCCTCGGATAGAAATATAGAAACCCCACCATATTCTAATACAGTATTGCATTATACGCACCACCTGGCATTGCACGTGTATCTGTTTTCGGTTTGATTCTGCGTATTAACATATTTAACAAACCACCAAATGTGACTGACTTGCAAAGTGTAACCTTGTTATTAACGTTAATTCCAGTGGGCATATAAAAATTTCAACATCTTAAAGATGTATTGGGAACAATCTATTTACGTCAATTAGTTCAGACTTGAATCAAATAGCATAAACATTCACTTAATTTTATAATGGTTCTAAAAAATCATTTTAAAATTGGTACGTTTAGTTGAAACCAAGACTTGTGAATGAGTGGTTTTTGCATATTTTATAATTGAGAAAACGTCTTAAAGAGAAATATTATAGCACTAAGAAATAGGAGTGCATATTAAGAAGACGTGTGTTTAGAAAATGTGTTAAAAACACCCAATAGATCGCATTCATTTAGTTAAACAGCTAGAAATTTGTTAGTCTAGATCAAATAAAATGTGACTAGAAGTATTTTATAATTCCACGTGTTAGTTGGACAAAATAACCGCTAGCAATAGACAATACTTGACTATCTTGCTCGTCAAATTTAAACTTCTATAGTTCTCGACAAAATAACACGAAAAGAGTGTGGACCTCTCCTGACTATTAAATTAGTCAAAAAAGTGTTAAAATTTTCAACAGTGTACAATCAAAAAGTCTTAATGCACAGGGGTCTATCTGTAAGCATTAACGAGAAAAAAATATTTTATAAATGGCGTGGGCTATGAGCCGCATCTGTGCCCAACCTAAATGCTGTATCCGAGTATACCCCCACATACACTATCATTCAGCCATTACGCTGTTATTTTTGTGTGGATCGCCGCTTGGAGTGCAAGCCACTCCAACATTTTATTTAATTCTTCCCGTCTCGAAAACACGATCCTTTTCAGGACCATCATGATTTCATATAAAGAAAATCGAAACTCGATGCATCGGCAAAAGCGCGGGAATGTATAGATTCATTTTCGCGCGATATCATAGTAAAAAGGCGTGTTTGCAAATTTTCTGTATCTACATTTATTTCTGTGTAATTGGATTCAATTCATTTTGGGTTATTTGATTAAATAAATCCAAAGAAATAAACTCAGAATCATGTGGTACCGTTTATTAACAACTAACTCTCAATTCGACACAGCAAAAGAAAAAAATTTACGTTTTTGCAACTACTGAAGTCGCATATGCGGTGAAACTCGAACGTTTATCAGCGATATTAAAATAATACTTTGTAGACTACGTAGAATGCTCTTAACAAAAAAAGGATGTTTCTTTTATAAAAGAAGAAATTTAAAATGCCTCAGTTTTGCTATTTTTACAAGGGCCTTTATTTATTCAGAATGACGTTAAATGAACTTACGCATACCATTAGAATAATACTAAATGAGTGCAATATATTTATACATAATGCCGCGTTTAGCGGCTGCTTACATGACGTTTCCTTGCATCAGGCCCGACTAAAGAATTTGGCTCTAATTTTTTTTTATTCTTTAATGATGAAATCCGGTTTCGGTGGGTTTGTGCTTTATATGTCGTGTGGTTAACACCCAAGCAAAATTTACTTTTTTTATTTGATACACCCTATATATATAAATTAAAAACATTAAATTATGGGTAAATTGTTCAAACTGTTTTGATGGAAGCTGTATATAAACCACGAAAACTGTAATTTTCAAATAGTGAAGACTTTTTAGTTATTACCGCTATAGAACTCATAGTAGAGAACTTTATTGGGCAACCCCTAACAGAATAACGATTTCTAATTAGTCCAGTGACGTCCGTCCGACTTAACGCAATTGTTTTATTCAAATGACGCAAGCAGTGTGTCGACACACACACACTGGTCTCCAGTTGAAGAAATCTTCGCGCGCAGCGACTGTCTTATTATATCAATAATTCGCTGTTGCGTCCTATAAAGTTATCAACTTCTTATATTATTATCGACATTTTCTTATAAAAATAAATAAAATGTGACTTATTTACTTTAAAAAAAAAGAAAAATTGCAAAATTCTAAACATTTAAATATACAACATTACAACAGACGCAATTACGTACATATAGTCCTCGTTTCCCTATGATCTACACGCCAAAATGTTATTGCTAAAAGATAAAAGAGATTAGATAAAGTGACTTAGCCCCGTCGGAAAAAAAAATTGAAAATTGCCAAGGTTAATGGGTATCTGGTGATAATGTTTTGTATTCTATCCTTATTCTAAAGTTCCTTGCCTTTATTTGCAATATATACCATTCTACGGGGAAATAATGATCAATAAGTTTTTATTTTCTAAAGGAATTTAATTTAATAATTAAAACAAAATCTGTGTGAAATTAATTTTACATACTATGTATTAGTCAGACATGATACACGTTTTTACTATTTACTAGGTACAATAAAAGAAAATAAATTAATATGATAATCCAAAAATATATACACTACCGGCCATTGAAATTAGGACAACTAGTAAATTACTACACAGAGATTCAAAATGATTGTCAATTCCGCTCCTAAGGTTTGAACTAAGGCAGTGTTGGAACATAAGTAAACGGATCTGTCATAAATAAGCAAAACGTAACCTATATTTGAACTCGCATTATATAAACGACTATGGATTGGAGTTTCTGCTTGTAAAAATGAAATGTAATTAATTTAACTTTACTAAATTATGGATTTTATAATTCAGTACTAACTGGTTTAACTAAATTTATTATTATTTAATATAATATCATATAAGTAGAATTATTAATGACAAAACTGCATCTCTCAGTTCTTCTATGTATGCATGCGTTTCTATAGATCTTATTTTTTAGATACCGAACATGAAGTAACTAATGGGGTTAGATCAGGCGATCTTGGTGGCCATCTTTGTGCTCTAACGAACCTGTCAGTAAAAAACTGTTGAAGATATGGCAGATTTGTCGAGCAGGATGTGCTGGAGCATTATGCTGAAAAATAACCTGCTTCAAGCTCATTTTCTTGTAACTCCGCAATAAACAATTCCTAACATCTGTTGGTAACGTTGGGCTGTTACAGTTTCCTCGAAGAAAATGGTTCTATTAATTGTTGCCTGGACATAGCTAACCAAACTCCAACTTTACGGGATGCAATTGCGTTTCTCGAAATTCTGTGGATTTCCTGCAGACAGATATAATAGTTTTGTAAATTGATATAGTCTGTTAGATAAAACCAGGCTAACGAGAAATGATTTGTTTTAGCAAGTCATCGTCCTTAAATTGTTATTAAACCAATGACAATATTCCAATCGCCTATCGTGATCTAATGTAATAATTCCTGTACCGTAGAAACTTTATTGGGATGAAAATGTAACTTTCTTTTGACAGCTCCATGCGCTGAAGTGTATGATAAGCTATAAAATTATAAAAAGTAATAAACTATTTCACTTAATGTTAATATGATTTTTTACCTGTTGTTGAGACTGATTACCAAATATAAATCCCTTATTTTCTACAGTATTCAAGAAATACTATTGTGGTGATATTAGATGTAAATATAAAACGGTTTGAAAAAAATTATAAGATAAAATAATCGAAAGATATACAAACACGACGCCAATGTCGCTAAATGTCAAGAAAAATTCATTTATGTATGAAATTTGTATGTAGCTAACTTCGCCTCATTAAATTGCGTAATAAGTAGATAATTTTTTCGGAAACAGTTTTTCTTACGACATCATTTTGAAATCACATGGTAGTTGTGAATTCGAAGGAATAAAATGTGTGTCGTAGAAACAAAAATATAAACAAATAACACAAAGAAATAAAACGAAAAACATGTCATTCCATTAAAATATATGTACTTTCTTCTCGTCGAAAAAATCCTCCTTTTGGCTTTCGAATACGGCCCGAACTCACTCGTAGCAGCATGCGCACTCTGTTAATTTTGTCAGAGTTTCCTGGGAAATATTGTTCCATTCGGATTGGAGAAGTTGCCACAAGTGCTGTTTCGAAGTGTGGTAGTCTTTCCTCCTTAGTCGTTTGTCTAACTCATCCCGCAGTAATTCGATGAGGTTCAAAATCCGGACTTTGGCGGAGGCAAGCGCTGATTTCTCGAAACGATTATTCTTAATTTGAGCATCGCAAGAATAGATCTTACAAATCCGTGCGTGGTTGTGTTGTCTATCAATGCGCAAACACGAGTTCCTCTGCCCGGTGTGTCGGTAGCGACGGATAGTGTAAAGACTGTAGATTATATCACTCCTAATTTTTCTTGGTATCACACGTACAGATTGTCTTTGTATGTCGTGTAATGTGACAATAGCTGATTTCTTTTCTACACTTCATCAGCTTTCCTTTCGGCATTTTTTAAATACTTTTTTCACAGACGCCACAATTGAACAACCGTATCGTAACTGGTTTACTAATAGAATTATTCACAACAAGTGTGATATCAATTATTCCCTGCTATAATGGGAGATCTTTAAGAGATACCCACGTGAAATTTTACAACCACCGACAGGGTTGAACACTTTAAGGTGTCGATCTTCCACGAGGATTGTTATCTGTGACGGACCTGGCCGATTCCGAATGTTCCGGTGTCTCGGTAGCGACGAATAGTGTAATGGACTGTAGATTTGTGACTTTTAGTTGTTCTGTTATGACAAGCAGAGACTGTCCTTCCTGGTGTAATGTGCCACCAGTGTAATGATCATTTCCATCTTAAATACTTTGTAGTTATGCTTACTTTATTACAGAATTTTTTACAATAATGTTAAAAGTATTAAATATTGAAAAAAATGGATTTTTCAAAATATTGCTGGGTCCTAAACTCAGAGCCGTTAGTGTATATTGAGTGTAGTTTCGACATTTTTGTGATTTTCGTATTAAATATGTATTTTCTACATATTTTTACAATCGTTGCTTACTAAAATTATAAATATGACTAACAATGAAAAGTTACAAACATAGATCACTCGAAACTAAATAAGAAAGTAAGAGATAGACTAGACGATGCTTACAAAAATTAGAGCACTTGTCAATAATCAAAATCATAAATTGTAACATGACACATAATGTACCCATTTGAAGTTGACTGAGTTTGTACTTTAGTGACAAACACCCAGTATATTAAAATACAACTACAGACACACCCGCAGGTATAAGTAGGTCCGTACCAAGATATTTCGAGTGGAAATTAAATTACCATCGCTTTTCTCAAACAGTGCAAGCGACATAATTTATAGAAAATCAAATATATCTTGGGAATTAATGAGTTCAGCGCTAAAGTACGTTATATCTTATTTTTTTTAAATTCTATGGCGCGTTTGAAAATGCAATAATAATGGGGATATTGTTGATTTAAAAGAAAAAGTTGAAGGCTGTGCCGAGCTTACGAAACACCCTGTATAAATCCCAATAATTTTGCGTTATAAAAAAATTATAATCCTACAACAATTTATAAAATCTTTTATCCTATCTGTCACTGTTTACGAGTTATAGAGGAATTTCCTACTTTCCTGGTGAAAAGCCCTGTATATTCAACATACTAGTAATCGTCAAAATTTAACTAGAGTATAGGAAAGCAGAGGGTAGGAAAGAGTCGCACCGCTTCAAAATAGAAACAGACATATAGCCGTGTCTCCCACCACATGCCTAACGCCCAATATCGTTATAGAGGATTTCCCTGCTGGTGAAACACCCTGTATAAAAACACCAGCTCAATGTGCGTTTTGACTTTTCATGCAGTTGCGGACACAGTAATAGTGACAGCGAGGTGCAATATAAAATATGCTTTTTATACAAAAACTGAATTTTAATACGATTATTTATATACAATGAAATAAATAGTGGTGTACAGTAGTAAATACAAAAACGAACGAACTTTTTAACGCTGGTGCAAAACTGTGGAAAACACATTTCTCCAGAACGTTACAAGTATAATAAGTCTATGCCTAAACGACGTGCTGCAGTAAGTAAAAGAAAAGGGATATCCAACAAAATATTAATCAATTTTATTTTATTTTTTATTCAAAATCAGCAAGAACTATAGTGTCCTTATTTATCTATCCACAAGCATTTACATTTGTTATATTTATTTACGATGTGAATCACATACTGCATTTTTTTTTAGTACTTTTTTGTTTTACCACTGTACACAACTATGTTATTTCATACTTGATTTAAATTTCAGTTTCTGTATAAAAAGCATATTTTATATTTGCACCTCACTGTCCCTATTACTGTGTCCGCGACTGTATGTGATGTCAAATATGTTAAATATAGATTATTTTAAATGTAATCTTTATTATTTGACCCTAACTTATCACAAATCGTCGAATATAGGTATGCATACTCATACATTTTTAAATAACTTTTGGTCAACAGTGTATATAACCAGATAACCACATTAAAAAAAAAAAAACAACATCAAATATGTTTCGATATACATATATACAAAATTTAAAACCGCAACGTTGTTTTTTTTCTGTTTCATCTGTGTGCTCTCTATTGCCTTCCAAATGTCACACGTTTCTTCAAAATCCCGCCGTCTCATGGTATTAAGTAGAAAGTCTCAAGGTCGTCTATCGGATTTTAGCATTTACAGATAGATAAAACGCTTTAGAACTGGGACTATTTATTGTTCCGCGTTTCGCAGTGATTCGATTGTGTCGAATTTTAAGCGGAGCGCAAAATGATTCTTTCGTTCATTAACGTTTCGTGTTATAGCAAAAAAATATGATTTTGAAAATTAAATATATTGTTTTAATGTTATTTCAAGCTGTCTTGATGCTAAAATTATATAAAAAAAAAGTTTGGAGATGTTAATTTACATGATAAAAAGGAAAATGCCATGTTCTCAATAAATTTAATTAAAATTTTGATTTTGTTTTATAATTTTTACTATGGCTAGGCAATTTCGAACTTTTTTTTTACCTACCCTCTCTGAATATTCGGGCGTTTTTCGAAATCCACAAAAAGAAAATATTATTATATAACAATTATTATAAATAACATTATGTTTTTATTTGCATAGTAGAGTTTTTGGCTGGATTTTCCAGAATAAATTCTGTCTACGGATGAAGTTAATAAAAAAAAGGATTAAATTTTTGCGGGTTTTTTTTTACGTTGCTTTAATGAGCGCCATCTGTTGGTAATGTAGATTTTATAGGAATGGCCGCCAGAATTCATAAAAATAAATCCTTTTCTTTTCAAACTTTTATTCACTTCGAAACTCGCATACATACAGCAGGTATTACAAACATCAACAGACCTCTGCCCTAACCTCTCTGCCCTCACTTCCTCCTTTCTGATGCTTCTCGAAAAAACATCCCCTCCCTTAGCAACTAGTTCCGACTTCCCGCCGATCTCATAAACCCCGCGAAATTTAAATATTTGAAAATTGTTCCTACAATTTAAAGGTATATGTAATAAAAGATTTTTGATCTACGGTTGATACCTCGATTGTAATAATCGCCCTAACTAAAATAATACCGACAGAAAAAATTAGAAGTCATTTTAAAACGAAAAATAAGTTCTTATCTGGAATATGTTTCTACCTAAATATAAATACTAACGTATTTCCTTCGGAACTGCATATAGGTATTTAGTCTTTAAACTGCACGTACAGTGAAATTCAAAATTGACGCATCCCTAAGCCTCCCCCCCTCCAGCATGAGCAAATGGTATATCTACTTTAAAATGCAAAAAAAAAACCAGATGTGCAAAGAGCAGTTCTGTATTCACAAAGCCAAATCATCGTTCGGTTTATTTATCAAGTAAAAAATGCAATTTACAACGACTCATTCATTCCCTCGATCCTGGCACTTTACATACATATACCTAAATAAATGCATGCATGTATATTGATGTATAACATCTGTTTCGAATGGAAGAATTCATTTTAGCAAAAACTAACTTAGTAAACAAAATTATTATTAATTGAAAAATAAATCTCAACGCGATGGAACATCTTTAGAAATAAGAGTTAAAATTATTGCCCATTTCATGAGATTTATTTATAATTTGCTTCTTATTCTTATTTAATTTAAAGTTGATGTTTGAATGGCGTAAAACATAAAAAAGAATATTATTTATTAATTATAAAGACAATGGGACCACGCGGTAAAATTAAAACATTGATAGGGAAATAATAGCCGTATTCTTTTTACCGTCTGACTTAGCTTGTCTTAGTTTTGTGAGTTAAGCTACGAGCTACTCATTACGAATGATATAACCAGCCGACTAACTGCATTTCTAGAGAGTAGCTCGTGGCTTAACTCACAAAACTAAGACAAGCTAAGTCAGACAGTAAAAAGAATACACAGCTAATAATTGCAGTTGGATTAGATTAGAAAAAAAAAACAAACTTAATTGAGCAAAGCTCTAAAAACGTGTAGCGAAAATAAATCATTCGTTCGTATACAATATTATATTGCCGGTAGTCCAAAAAAATAAGTGTTAACCAAAGTAAGCCGATAGAATATCAAAGGTGCTGCATATGTAACACCTTCGATATATTTTTTTTATTTCTCTCTATTTTATGAATTGAATGTTGTGTTTTGTTCTTTTAAGGAACCGCATTTGTGCATGCCGGCAAAATATAAACAACGTTCCATTTTTCCTAAATTGTGCCAGGAATGTGTTTTAAGGCCGTTTTACACCTAGCTATTTATTGCGCAATTTATTGGCCAATTTAAAACTTTACGTGTATAACACGTATTTAATCCGGTTATACACGTAAAATTTTAAACTGGCCAATAAATTGCGTATTTAATCCGTGTAATAATAATACTTTCTCTTTTTGTGGATTTCGAAAAAAGGCCCGAATATTCAGAGTGTAGATAAAAAAGAAAGTTAGTAATTGCCTATCCATAGTGAAAATTATAAAACAAAATCAAAATTTTAATTAAATTTATTGAGAACGCAGCATTTTACGTGTATAACACGTATTTAATCCGTGTTATACACGTAACATTTTAAACTGGCCGATAAATTGCGTATTTAATCCGTATTATACACGTAAAATTTCAAATTGGTCAATAAATTGCGCAATATATAGCTAGGTGTAAAACGGTCCTTACATTTTAAAGTAGATATACCATTTGATCACCTTCGATTTCTCATGCATTTTAATTCTTTCTCAGATGTGCACTAAATCCGTAATACCGTCCTTCGTCCATGTTGATTCTCCTCCGAATAAAACGCAAGGAATACAAACAAACAAAAAAAAACAGCTCGCTTTTGATTGTAACCGCAAATCCAATCGTTTTTTAAATAAATATTTCTATTAAATTTTCTTGTCCGTATTTTAGAAGCAAACGCGCAAACATTTTGAGTTTCTGAAATGCCAAAATCCGGTAGTGTCCATCCTAGTTGTTCTATTTCGAGAATACGAAGAAAACGCTTCATTTAATAGCTTAACAGATTTTGTTCATTGTAACATAAAACAACAAACATACACACGCATACACGGCATAACACAAAAAAAACGCCATAAATAATAAAGACTGCACGCGTGGTTGTTGATCTAGCACTCACTAGCGTCTTTCCTATACTGATGATGCGCGAAGAACGCATCATCACTAACTACCGCGTGACTCGATCAACCAACGGACAGCAGCCCAAGAATGCGACTGGCGCTACTTCAATGTAATTTTTACCGTGTACTCCGGCCACCCTATCTTTCGCTAGCTCTCCCAAACGTCTGAAATCGGATGCAAATCTAGACGTACCTCCTCGCTCGCCGCTTGTCTGCATGAATAAATACAAAGCGTATTTCGTCGCATCAAATCAAGGGAATCGCAACGTTTGTTCTGTACTTCAATGTGTGTGTGTGTACGTGTATTTATAGTTCATTTACTATAACAGACGAGGTACTACGTGAGTCAGTTTGCTATGACGTCACGACCGTGTTGCAAATTTTCTGTTCGTCAAAAGGTAAACAAACCGTTAGGTTATTTAACTGTCAAACACTTTTGACAAGTGAATAAACAAACCCTTAAAAATAATATTTACCGTTAATATTAGTGATAATTCTTTTTGAAAATCAGGATTTAAAGTATGTGAATCATGATAGCAGTGGAAAAAATAACAAAAAAGCACAAGTGAGTACAATAAAATTTAATCGGGACCATTATCGCTTAAAGTATTCACAGTAACGATTAGTATGCAAGTTTCTTCTCTATCCAAACCAATCTCTCTGATTTACTACTTCTGAATTTCGTTTCCGATATGTTGTACACCAAGTACGTCAAATTTCCAGGCTAATTTAATTCAATCCGCTTTATACAATTATATGCATCCTCCGATCTGCCATATTTCATCCATCGTTTCGTAACAAACTTCCTTTTCTTTGAGAACAAATAATATCTACCACAACAATGTGTTTCAACCATAGAAATGTCTTTTTCTTTAAGAGCACTGTTCAAAATGTTTAATGTGTTATATTAGTCTGAAAATGTATGTGAAAAAACCGCTTCTGTAAACAATATTTGTATATACTCACTGTTTTCGTACATGTCATAAATTGTGTTTCCAATAGCACATTGACAATGAGTAGAATAATCAATTTATTTCGTATGCATTTTCGTTTTGGGTTAGTGGATGTAATTCCTTGTTTACTCATGGATGAAATTTTGCTTATGTTTGCAACATGAATGTTTAGAACACTCGTTATTCTCTAAAAACGAAATACTGTAAAGAATATGACATTAAAAATATATGGATTTTATACTCCTCGCACGAAAGTTAACGGGAGTAATGGCCCGTTGTTCTCGCGTTCTGCGTTGAAATACACGATTAACGAAAACTATTAACTCCTTCGATTGTTTACACAATGGTTTCGGTATGGTTTAGTTGTAATAACTACTTATTTTAAATAAATATATACCAAGAATAAATGCAAATTCCCAGACTTTACTGCAAATGCAGAATATAACCCTTTGACAGTTGACAACAATAACTAAATTGGTGGGAATACATTGATAAGATGTGACAAGCATACAATTTAAAAAGCAGTAGGCACCAACATAGTATCTTCAATTGAACATGAATAAGTTATATGTTAGTTGGTTATTTTAATAATATGATATTGCATGGCCCGAAATTGCAAGTAATGACGTACCTCGTCTGTTATAGTAAATGAACTATATCCATATTTTTACAGAAAATAAAGGCTGCTGTTAAATGATTCATTTGTGATTTGTAAGCCGCTTCTAGATAATATATCAGAAATCACGTACGCCGCGTGAACCGAAATAGATGAATACGCGTTCGCCTCGGTTTTCCAAAAAAATCCTCTCTCTATCTCTGATTTATCGGCGTTAAAATTTATTTTCATCCTTCCTACAGGTGGCCATCAAAATAATCGACAAGACTGCTTTAAACGAAGAGAATTTAACGAAAATATTCCGAGAAACTGCCATACTGAAGAAACTGAGACACCCCAACATAACCAGACTGTACCAGCTAATGGAAACGGACCACACTATATATTTAGTAACAGAATACGCGAGTAAGGGAGAGATTTTCGGTAAGTACATATTTTAAAATATATATACTTTGAAATAACAAATGAATCATCCCATTTTGACATATTTAGCAGCTTATTTCTTATTTCGATTTTGCAATCGTATCGCACATCTTAATTGTGTTGTGAGATCGTTTGCGTACCCATTCACGTAACAATGAAGCGGATTTTGTTAATATTACGATTAAGTATTACGTGTTTAGAATATCACCGTTAATGTAAAAAATACATAACATTTGAATGTGACGCTGGTTATTGTGTTGATTAATTTTTGCAATCTTTTTGGTATGTTTTCTTTTGCTTGTATACGACAATAAGTCGGTGAATTGATTGGAAATATTCCAAACTTATATTTATTATTAAATTTGTAAAGCAGTTCAATTCGTAAATCTGTCAATAATATCGAGAAATTACCAGACAAACAAAATTATTTTGCGTTTGAAAAAAATACCTACCTGGATTTTTTTTTTCGCAGATTACCTTGTGGCTAAAGGTAGAATGCCAGAACCGGAAGCGAAACGCATTTTCTCTCAGATCGTTTCCGCTTTGTCCTACTGTCACTCGCAAGGTGTCGTACACAGGGATTTAAAGGCCGAAAATCTGCTCCTAGATCAAAATATGAACATCAAGGTGAGCTTTCCACGTGAAATTTGTAGTTGAGAAGGAAAAAAAATCGACTTTTCCGAGTTCGTAGTTCTAAATCACACGAAATGGGGTTGTCTGGCAAAGTTACAAGAACAGAATCTTTTGTTTTTATTCTGGTTCTTATGTTCGATTGTATATAAGCATTTTTTTGCGTATGTAAATATCTTTGTACGCTGTAATTTTGTTTTAAACCTGGGAAACATTCAAATACTTTTTATTTTGGTTCCGTATTGAATCATAATTGCATTATCTGGGTTATACATAAAGTATATTTAAATTAATATGGTAAATTGTTGTTTTTTTTGTGCAATATTACATTTATTTTGAAAGATATGTTTTAATTTTAAATGATTGCCACATTTAGCATTACATTAATTCTAGTTTTTTCTTGTTCTTTAATTATTTTAATTAGAAGCTGTCATTCATGCATTGATGGTCATTTCGTAAATATAAATTTGATATGATGACATACAGGGTGTTAATAAACATACGGCAAAAATTCAAGGAGTTATTCCTTCGCTTATTCTAAGAATATTTGTCCTATGATGATTTTGAAGAAATCCCTTTGTTCGAAGATACAGGGCGAAAAAGATTTTGCGACAGTAACAACATTTTATTATCAAAAAGTACATGTAAAGTTTCTGAATCTACAATAAATGTTCGAAATGGCTTCCTCTAGCCTGGATACAAGCATTCAATCTTCTCGTCATTGACTGTCGAATTCTTTCAAACACACCAGAGTTGTTTCTAATTGAGTTACACACCTAGCAATTATCCTATTTCTCAAATCGTCCAAATTCTCCACTGGAGTAGCGTAAACTATCGACTTCCGAGATCCCCAGAAGAAATAATCTAGGGGGTTTAAGTCTGGGGATCGAGCAGGCCATGCGTGTGGCCCACTTTGACCAATCCAGCGATCTCAGCATGCTGCTGTTAAAAAATTACGAGTAACCAAACTGAAATGTGGTGGTGCATCATCGTGCATAAATCACATTGCAATTCTTGTCGCGTATGGTACATCCTCCAGAAATTCAGACAGCGTTGCATAAGCCAAAAAGTTGCGGTACACCAAGCCAGTAGGTTTTCCTGGTAGAATTAGATAGTCACCCACAATTCTAACCCAAACATTCAATGAGAACTGATATTGTAAACGATCTTCAAATACCTCATGCGGATTTTCATCTGCCCACACATGGTTATTATGAAAATGCCTTGTTGCATTTCTTGAGAAACCGGCTTCATCGGTAAAAAGAATCTGTGTCAGGAATAGAGTGATGCGAACTGATGTTTGCAATATCCATTGACATAATGCAATACGTGGAGGAAAATCAGCAGGTAGTAGTGCCTGAATGCGTTGAATGTGGTATGGATACAACAAATTGTCCTTAAGGATTTTCCAAACTGTCCAATGACTTACCTTCAAAGTATTTGCAATTTTTCGCGTAGAACTACCAGGATCTTCCTCTATCATCTCCAGCACATTCTGTTCCAATTGTACCGTTCTTGCAGTCATTGATCTTCCTGTCCCTCCACTTCGTTTCATTGAGCCTGTTTCACGAAGACGTCGATGAATGTTTTCGAAGATTTTTCAGTCGGGGGCATTACGGGCAGGAAATCGTTCAATGTACAATCGTCTAGCTTCTAATGAGTTGCCATCAGCAAGTCCATACATGAAATGCATGTCAATCATGTCGGCGTTCGTATACATCATGATAGAGGATTTCACTAACTATTAAAGACACGTCAAACAGCCAAACGTCACTCAATCTAAACAAATGCGACCGATGAGAAATATTTAAATGAAATCCACTACTAGATAAAACAGCTGTTTCATGTGATTGAGATCGAAAAAATAACAACGCATTGTAAACAATTTTTTATGGTTGAGAAACTCATTGGCGTACACCATACTTTTATTTATATTAATAATTTCAACAAATATCGAATATGGTTTGTCGCAAATTTTGTTCGTCCTGTATCTTCGAAACAAAGGGGTTTTTCAAAAATCATTATTGGACAAAATATTCTTAGAATAAGCCAAGGAATAACCACTTGAATTTTTGCCGCATGTTTACCTAACACCCTGTAGATTTGATTTTTGTTGAATAAGCGAGCTGTAGATCTTGCACACCTAATCCACAATTAGTTGAGGTAAGACACATGCAACATACCTGTCCGGCATCTAGCAGTATACTAAATAAGAATAAGCAGAGTAACCGACTATTTCTCTGATAGAATAAATCATTCATATCCAAGAACTCGTGTGGAATTAGTGACTTTGTATTGTGCGAATGTTGAGGTGTGCAAGATCTACAGCTCGCTTATTCAACGAAAATCACACAGGTCAAAATGTACGACACACCTACGTGCTGGGATGAATCCATAATTAATTTATTGTGAATTCGCGATTAAACTAAAAGTAAAGTCCATTGAAGAACATTCTAATTAAAAAATGCAAACGTAAATTGATACCGCACAAAATAAGTGTCTAAAGCTGAAAACAAAAGCAAAAAAAAGTGGAGAAAAACGACATGATCAGTGAATGTGGCAGAAACAAGTAGGAGTTCCCTTGGTTACTACAAAAAAAAAAAAATTGCGAAATTTCAGGAGAGCATTTGAAGCCATTTTATTTTAAACCCACATAGCCAAATTTAAATTGTCCGCAATTATTCTTAGTAACTTCAACGTTGAAGCATAAAGTTACCTACCATTTTGTATGTACTACATTAATAGTTATTTTAATGTGTTGTTATGGTTCCGCTCATCCACAACCGATTTGTCCGGGTTTAAATAAAACACTCACTTGTTCTAAACTACGTTTATTACACAGAAATACAATACGCGGTTTCGAAAAGAGTTAATTTTACTTAGGACAATTTGCAAATCATTGTTACACATGTAACAGCGGAAGGATACACGGAGTGTTTTGGACAACAGGATGATTCTCGTCTTGTTGTCCCCTGAGGGGGCATCCTTATATAACGCTTTTGGCGGCAATATTTCCTAGGGGAAACGGACGCAACGGTTGGGTTCCTTCGCTGTTGCATGAGTTGGTAAACAAACAGACTAAGAGTCGGAATTATGCGATTGGAGGGTGCTAAAGTTATAAAACAATAAATATGTATTGGAGTGTAGAATTGGCAAGAATGTCAAAGTAAGGGTGGTTACAATAGTATACCATCTAACGAATATAAACAGCAAAAGGTTTTTAGGTAATACAATGAATTTGGAACTGAACACGTAATGGTAAAAAGACAGAGTAACGTTAAAATTGGACAAAAAGTCGTAAAATAAAATGAAGGGACAGTTCAATATACATTAAGGTAAAACAAAGCAATAAAACTAAAACTAAAATATAATAACAACTGCGTGTGGTCCGCGCACAACAATCCTATATAAACTAAACCATTAGAACTACTACTAATAATTACACTACACAAATCGAGTTTAGGTAATGTTATAAGAGTGTTTACGATGAAGTCACTAAGAATAGTGGCGGGAAATTTAAATTTGGCTACTAGGGGAAGTATTTCAATACACAGGAAAACTTACTAATTCAAAAAAGAATAACTTTTTGATACATGTTGTCGTAAAGAGGGTTAAAAGATCTTTTGAATTCATGATCACAACACCCATCTCCCCAGGAATGATTTTAAATCGTCAGACACGTCATTAAAAGTTGTCCCTCTTGATAATACAATTAACAGATTTCGGAATTTTATACAGTCGCGAGCAAATGTTATAGGCACCCTAAATTTTGGGCGAATATCGCAGTAAGAAATGAGTAAATAAGAACTTGTAGCTAATACATTATAAATATGTAGTATTGTAAGAGATCTTATTAATTTGTTGCATATTAGAGTGTTTTTAGTACAGCTATAATAGTTTTTATAGTGGGAGGGGGAAAGTGACATCTCGAAGACTTGAAAATATATAAAAAAAAATAATACATTTACAAAAGGTATCTATAAAGACTATTGTAACCATAAAGACGATTATATAAACGTTGAAATAACTGTCACAAAAAAATGCAAGAAACATGAAACCTATTAGTTTTGTCAAAGGTGCCTATAACATTTGCTCGCGACTGTATAGTTCACAGTGAATAAAGAACTATTTGGGGTAGCTCGTTTCAATTTAAATGCCGTGAAATAAAAATAATAACTATTACTTATTGAACGCACCTCGTATATAATACAATTCAATATACGAGGGTCGTCTAATAAGTTCCAAAAAAAATTCCCTTCTCGAAAATATCTCATTTCGCTTTTTTTAACACACAGTTAGCAGATTTTGGCTTTAGCAACCAATACACGGATGGCTGTTTATTATCAACCTGGTGCGGCTCACCTCCCTACGCCGCACCAGAACTATTCCAAGGGTTAAAATACGACGGTCCAAAAGCGGATATTTGGGTAATTGCTGAACTTATAATAAACCGGTAAAGATGCATTTTAAATGAACGAATATGATTCCCGCAGAGCTTAGGTGTAGTTCTATACGTCTTAGTGTGCGGTTCTCTTCCCTTCGACGGCCCCACTTTATGCGATCTGAGGAACATTGTGATAGAGGGAAAGTTCCGGATACCCTACTTCATGTCGCAAGGTAATTTTTTTTCTTGAATCGTCATCGCGCAGATCATCCGAAGCTGAAATAAATCGTTCCGATTTTAGAGTGCGAACACCTTATACGACACATGTTGGTGGTCGAACCGGAGAAACGGTTCACGATAGTCCAAATCGAGAAGCACAAATGGCTGTCGGGCGCGCCGCCCGTGGATACGGGTCCCGATTTGGAGATGCAGCAGTTGAACTTGACCTATCGAGCACATGCTGCAGTTACCCGGGTTGACGCAGAATATGATTCTGCAATCGTTGAAGGGACAACTCTTTCGATCACATTTACGCTATTTACAATTTACTCGTGGATAAATTGCATCAACGCACTATGAAATTCCAATCGAAGATCTCACAACCGGCTCCCGCTAACACGAAAGCCACGATGGTCGAGGACGATCCTGATAGCGTTCGAGCGCCGAAAATTAACGAGAGAAGTGAATCGTTCAACGAACAGTTGGTTACGAACCTCATCGGGGAGGTTGATAGCAAATCTAGTGAGGTAAGAATTGTTATGCATTTTCATTATCACATGTATATTGCTATGGAAACAGGGGTCTAGAATATAATTTAGAGTCGTTTAAAAATATCGAAAGTTCCACAAAGGTATCGATATACACTCTGAATTAATTTAATCCGATACTTTGACTATATTAATCATCAAGATTCTATAAAATTTCCTAAGAAGAATCCTGGCTAGAATACTATTCTAATTTATGGCCATTAGTGGAGATAACAATCGAAGGCTGATTACCGGCAATTTTGAGTTTAAAATTCCCATTCTGCTTGTGGCCACGAAAGACGACGGTTGTTTAATGTATTCCTGTAACAATTTTTATGCCACACCCTCAAAAATATCGAAAGTTTCACAAATTGTTGTCGGATATAACACCTGAATAATTTAAATCCATACTTTGACCTGTATAATCGTCAAGAATCTCCTATAAAATTTCCTAAGACTAATCCTGGCTAGAATATCATTTTAATATATGACCATTAGTGGAGATAACAATCGAAGGCTGATTACCGGCAATTTTGGGTTTAAAATTCCCATTCTGCTTGTGACCACGAAGGACGGCGGTTGTTTAATGTATTCCTGCAACAATTTTTATGCCACACTCTCAAAAATATCGAAAGTTTCACAAATTGTATCGGATATAACACCTGAATAATTTAAATCCATACTTTGACCTGTATAATCGTCAAGAATCTCCTATAAAATTTCCTAAGAAGAATCCTGGCTAGAATATCATTTTAATTTATGACCATTAGTGGAGATAACAATCGAAGGCTGATTACCCACAATTTTGGGTTTAAAATTCCCATTCTGCTTGTGGCCATGAAAGACGACGATTGTTTAATGTATTCCTGCAACAATTTTTATGCCACACTCTCAAAAATATCGAAAGTTCCACAAAAGTATCGATATAACACCTGAATATTTTAAATCTATACTTTGACCTGTATAATCGTCAAGAATCTCCTATACAATTTCCTAAGAAGAATCCTGGCTAGAATATTTTAATTTATGACCATTAGTGGAGATAACAATCGAAGGTTGATTACTGGTAATTTTGAGTTTAAAATTCCCATTCTGCTTGTGGCCACGAAAACGACGGTTGTTTAATGTATTCCTGTAACAATTTTTATGCCACACTCAAATATCGAAAGATTCACAAATTGTATCGGATATAACACCTGAATAATTTAAATCCATACTTTGACCTGTATAATCGTCAAGAATCTCCTATACAATTTCCTAAGAAGAATCCTGGCTAGAATATCATTTTAATTTATGACCATTAGTGGAGATAACAATCGAAGGCTGATTACCGGCAATTTTGGGTTTAAAACTCCCATTCTGCTTGTGGCCACGAAAGACAACGGTTGTTTAATGTATTCCTGTAACAATTTTTATACCGCACTTAAAAATATCGAAAGTTTCATAAATTGTATCGGATATAACACCTGAATAATTTAAATCCATACTTTGACCTGTATAATCGTCAAGAATCTCCTATACAATTTCCTAAGAAGAATCCTGGCTAGAATATCATTTTAATTTATGACCATTAGTGGAGATAACAATCGAAGGCTGATTACCGGCAATTTTGGGTTTAAAATTCCCATTCTGCTTGTGGCCACGAAAGGCGACGGTTGTTTAATGTATTCCTGTAACAATTTTTATGCCACACTCTCAAAAATATCGAAAGTTTCACAAAT
Source organism: Protaetia brevitarsis (assembly GCA_004143645.1). Lineage (NCBI taxonomy): Eukaryota > Metazoa > Arthropoda > Insecta > Coleoptera > Scarabaeidae > Protaetia > Protaetia brevitarsis. Next base: position 679,346 of record RXPK01000326.1, on the reverse strand, counting down.
TGTATCGGATATAACACCTGAATATTTTAAATCCATACTTTGACCTGTATAATCGTCAAGAATCTCCTATAAAATTTCCTAAGAAGAATCCTGGCTAGAATATCATTTTAATTTATGACCGTTAGTGGAGATAACAATCGAAGGCTGATTACCGCTAATTCGAGTTTAAAATTCCCATTCTGCTTGTGGCCACGAAAGACGGCGGTTGTTTAATGTTTTCCTGTAACAATTTTTATGCCACACTCTCAAAAATATCGAAAGTTTCACAAATTGTATCGGATATAACACCTGAATAATTTAAATCCATACTTTAACCTGTATAATCGTCAAAATCTCCTATAAAATTTCCTACGAAGAATCCTGGCTAGAATATCATTTTAATTTATGACCGTTAGTGGAGATAACAATCGAAGGCTGATTACCGCTAATTTCGAGTTTAAAATTCCCATTCTGCTTGTGGCCACGAAAGACGGCGGTTGTTTAATGTTTTCCTGTAACAATTTTTATGCCACACTCTCAAAAATATCGAAAGTTTCACAAATTGTATCGGATATAACACCTGAATAATTTAAATCCATACTTTGACCTGTATAATCGTCAAGAATCTCCTATAAAATTTCCTAAGAAGAATCCTGGCTAGAATATCATTTTAATTTATGACCATTAGTGGAGATAACAATCGAAGGCTGATTACCGGCAATTTTGGGTTTAAAATTCCCATTCTGCTTGTGGCCACGAAAGACGACGGTTGTTTAATGTATTCCTGTAACAATTTTTATGCCACACTCTCAAAAATATCGAAAGTTTCACAAATTGTATCGGATATAACACCTGAATAATTTAAATCTATACTTTGACCTGTATGATCGTCAAGAATCTCCTATAAAATTTCCTAAGAAGAATCCTGGCTAGAATATCATTTTAATTTATGATCATTAGTGGAGATAACAATCGAAGGCTGATTACCGGCAATTTTGGGTTTAAAATTCCCATTCTGCTTGTGGCCACGAAAGGCGACGGTTGTTTAATGTATTCCTGTAACAATTTTTATGCCACACTCTGAAAAATATCGAAAGTTTCACAAATTGTATCGGATATAACACCTGAATAATTTAAATCCATACTTTGACTTGTATAATCGTCAAGAATCTCCTATACAATTTCCTAAGAAGAATCCTGGCTAGAATATCATTTTAATTTATGACCATTAGTGGAGATAACAATCGAAGGCTGATTACCGGCAATTTTGGGTTTAAAATTCCCATTCTGCTTGTGGCCACGAAAGACGACGGTTGTTTAATGTATTCCTGTAACAATTTTTATGCCACACTCTCAAAAATATCGAAAGTTTAACAAATTGTATCGAATATAACACCTGAATAATTTAAATCCATACTTTGACCTGTATAATCGTCAAGAATCTCCTATAAAATTTCCTAAGAAGAATCCTGGCTAGAATACTATTCTAATTTATGGCTAAGCTAATATTGGTTTGACATTTACCAAATGTTTTGTTTCATGAAATCACAGCCTACCTTAAAATATTTTTTATTGTCTAGGTAATACTAAAATACAAGAACAATATAGAAAACAGTTTGTAATTTGAAAACAAAAAACAATCGGACATTAGTGTATAGGAACTTTTTTTATTATTTTTCGTTCTCTATCTCCTGGTGCTATGCTTTGTACTTGTATCGTTAAATTGATAAGTGTATATGTATTGTGTTTTTCTCAGAGTATGGGTACTAAAAGAATTGAAGCTCCTTTGAGTTGTCGAAGGGAAAGCTTCAATGAGAACTGCCTTCGTAGCGTTAGGGATGAAGTAAAAGAACGGAGAAAATCCGAAACTGCCGAAGAAGCCGGATCTCCTTTCGTTTCCATGCCAACCATTCCGGCTGTTTATCTAGCAGGTGACCAAGCGAATCAACCGTTAGAGAAGGTAAACACATTCAAAATTTAAACCCTTTTCTTTTTTGTTTATTTAAGCGTTTTGATTTTGCAGTTCGGAGAAATGGATCTCGATACAACCGAGGACAATTCTCATTCTCTAACAGTTCCTTCGACTTCAGCCGGCTACAGAAACTTCGTCTCAGGATCTGGGGATCGATATTTGACTGTACGCAGGCACACGGTCGGTCCAGGAGATCCTGCGCATGAACAAGTATGGCTATACGAATAATTTTTTAAGCAATTTTCCATTTTTTTTAATGTCTTAGGTGCTGGAAACTCATTACATGGCACAGCCGACGCAAGACCCCACGGTGGGGCGTTTACTTCCACACACCAACCTTCCTTTGCACTTGCCATTATTAGGGCAACAGAATCCACATTATTTCAGCGGGAAAGATCCACATCTGCTGAAACCGCCGACTGTTTTGAATGCCGCCGGAGGATTTGGAAGGAGAGCCTCAGGTCTGTTAATTGCATTTTTAATATTAGAACGGAAACATTCATCTGTGTATGTAATGGGCGTGGTTTAATTCATCTGAATTTAAAATAGGAATTTAGGATTATTTATTGAAATGATGATAATATTTTTAATTTTTTTCGAGTAATATCTGATAGCTTTTCGGTCGGTTTTTGAATTTTATTTGTAATTCAGTTGTACCTAATGGGCGTGGTTTAATTCGTTTTGACCTTAAACATTAGTTTATGTAATATTTATTAGAAATTATATTTGAGCTTAAAATTTAGGAATTGATTATTGAAATGTAATGCTTAAATATGTATACTTCGAAATAATACTTAAAAATTTACAAATAATAATATTAATTGAGCCACACCTACTTGCACAAAAGGCGTGGCTTAGTTAATTTGTGTCAGATTCATTTTTCGATCATCTATTGGTGTTTCGATTAAAATTTTGTGTTTTTTGACTTTTATTCAGGCATCTTTGTTTACAATTTAGTTAGGAATCAATAATAATTTAAATGTACCCAATATGTTGACAAAAAATAGGCGTGGTTTAATTTATTCCAATTTGAGATTAAAATATAGAAGTCGCTTATTGAAATGTTGATAAAATTTCTGTTCTTCGAAGTAATATTTCGTAATATTTTTGAGAAAATTAATAATTGAGTCACACCCACTTATATAGTGGGCGTGGCTTAATTTATTCTAATTTGAGATTAAAATATAAAAATCGTCTATGAAATGTTAAAATTTATGTTCTTCGAAGTATTATTTCCTAATATTTTTAAGAAAATTAATAATTGAGTCACACCCACTTATAAAGTGGGCGTGGCTTAATTACTTAATATAAAAAATTCAATTTTCAATTATTTATTGGTGCTGAATAAATTTTTTGAATTCCTGACTTCTGGTGACGTCTGTTTTTGTTTAAAAGCACACGCCCAAAACGTTTAGTTAAGAATTAATAAAAATCTTAACTAAATCCACTTATTTAATAGGCGTGGCTTAATTCATTCAAATTTAAAGTCGAAATTCAGTTCTTTACCGAAATGTTGATAAAGTTCCTGTATTTCGGAGTAATATTTAGATTTTTCTTTTGAGAAAATTAGTAATTTTGTCATACCCACTTATATAATGGGCGTGGTTTAAATCAATCTTTGTTAGAAGTTCGACTTTCGCTTATTTATTGGTGCTTTGTTTAAAATTTTGTATTTCTGAGCGTTATTTAGGCCATTCTTTAATCAATTTAGAAAAGAATTAATATCAATTGAGCCATACCTATTTGGATAATGGGCGTGGCTTAATTTATTCGAATTTAAGATTAAATTTAGGAATCGTTTATTGAAATGTTGATAAAATTCCTGTTTCGAAGTAATATTTGATAATATTTTTTTTACGAAAATTGATAATTTAGCCACACCCACTTATATAATGGGCGTGGCTTAAACCAACCCTTGTTAGAAAATCAACTTCAATTCAACTTTATTGGTATGCTGATTAAAATGTTGTATTTTTGATCGTTATTTAGGCTTTCTCTAATCAATTTACATAAAAATCAATAGTAATTTAACCACATCTACTTGGATGATGGGCGTGGCTTAATTTAATCGAATTTAAGATTAAAATTTTGCAGATATTTATTGATTTGTTGCTGAAATTTCTATGTTTTGAAGTAATGTTTCTTAATATTTTCAAAAAAATTAGTAATTGAGCTACGCCCACTTATACAATGGGCGTGGCATAAATCAATTCTTAAATCCAATTTTATTTATTGGTGCGTTTATTAAAATTTTGTGTCTCTGATATTTACGCATTTTTTTTTTAATCAATTTAGATCAATAGTAAAATTTAACGACATCTGCTTGAGTAGTAGTGGGCGTGGCTTAATTTATCTAAATTTAAATTTAACATTTAGAGATTATTTGTTGAATGTGTGTTGATAAAATTTCTATGCTTCAGAATAATTTTATAATATTTTTTTATTAATAATAGAGCCACATCCTCTGGTATGATGGGCGTGGCTTTATCAATTCGCGTTACGAGCAGTTAAATTCAAATTTTCAATTATTCACTGAAGTTTTGATTAAAATTTCATGTTTCTGATGGCTACTTGTATTTACGATTTTTTTTTCAATAAATTTAGCTAAGAATCAATATTAATAGACAGATCCGCTCATATAGTGGGCGTGGTTTAAATAATTTAACCCTAAAATCTCAATTTGCAGATTACTTGGTGATATCCTAATTAAACGTCATCATCATTCTATAATTTCATGTAAATCATTCTCTCCATGAATCTGCTCACAAATTCTATTTAAGAAAAAACAGCATTTGTTTCAATTAAATCAATCAATTTTTAAGATGGTGGCGCAAACTTACACACGGCTTGGGGAGCACCCGGTTCACACGATCAACTCAGCGTAATGTCGACCAGCTCCAGCGGCAATCCAAGCTTGAGCAGCGGAACCAACACCCAGACCCTAGACCATAGCCAACCGGCTTTAGACGAATTAGCAGATCCCTATGCCGTGACAAGGTGAATAAAACATTGCTTATAAGTGAAACATCACTATCTAAAGCTGAACATCGCAGGTATATGCAGAACCGTGGCAACTCGAAGAGGCACACCTTGCCCGAGGAAGACCATCCTTTACCATCGATGAGCTCTTCGGGAAGCAGAACCAGACGTACCGGTCTATTGACTGTCATGGAACGCCCACCAGGTTAGTCGAATTAAATTAGATAAAACGATCATTTCATTTTGGGGTGGTTGCGGTTCAAAAGTAAGGTAAGGTCCGTTTTGTCGGTAAAGTGGGAGATTTGTCGTTGTGGCTTCTTTTTTTTTTAAATTTGTTTTAAATTTTTATCCATTTGGTGTTGTATCAATTAAAAATCGGTATCGAAATCTGTTGAATACGGTAGGTAAATCTTTTTAATTTGTTAATAGCACCAATTTTTTTTTTAATTGTTTTAAGTCGTGCAAATTACATTGATTCACATTTTTATATGATTTTTTTTTATGTAAATAATACCACCTACAGTATTGGATAAATTTATGGAATTGTAGACAAATAATAATGTTTGACGTTGACATACGTCAAAGTCATTGTCATACTTTTTTAAAGGGATTGTATATAAATATATCTTTATGCAAGTCTTTAAAACTTGGGTGCAGGCCAACCTTTTTATTTGAAGTGACAGATTAGTATTTCCAAAACACGGAATTGTAGAAAATTATTTACCCAAGAAGATTTGATAAATGACTTTATTGCAATGCTTCCAGATATCCTAACAGCTGGTGAAATGTTTTTCCAATTGGCAATACCGACTGTATTTATTATATTGCATCTGTTAGTTGCTCTTATTGGGATGAAGAAGTACTAAGATAAATACATATTTCCAGTAATCAATAAAAGTGGTCTAAAAATTGTTTTTGTTTGTTATACCTCAGGTTTTTCATATTGTTGTTACCGAAGCTGATATAAACAAACCCCTAAACTAATAAAATTCACATCAAGTGCATTAAACTGACGAAACGACCATAATAATTATATCCGCCGATAACTTCGACATCCCTCAAGATTTCGTTGTTACTGAAACGGATATAAACAAACTCTTAAACTAATAAAAATCACATCTAATGCATCAACCCGACGAAATGGCCATAATAAATATATTCGCTAACATTTTCGACATCCCTCAAGATCTACGTGTTATTGTTACTAAAACTGATATGAACAAACCCTTGAACTAATAAAAATAACATTGTTTTTTCTTACCACTGCAATCTCTTGTAAAAATGGCGAATATTATTAGTAATATGAGAATTTCCGCTAATATTAGAAAGTGCATCAACCTGGCGAAATGGTCGTAATGGATGTCAAAAGTGTCGGCAGACACATTCTCACTTAAGATTTACATATTGTTACTGAGATTGATATAAATAAACCTTTAAATTCATAAAAATCACATCATCTAGTATCTAGTGTATAATTATATCCGGCTATATTCTTGACATCCCTCAAGATTTACATATTGTTGTTGAATTGACTTTAACAAACTCTTAAACTTGTAAAAATTACACTTATTTCTTTCTCAACAATTTCCAATCTGTTTTAAAAATGACGGATAGTTTTAGTATAAAAATTCCCAATGTTAGAAAGTGCAATAACTTGATAAAAAAGCCATATTAGTTATATCCGTCGATAACTTCGACATCTCTCAAGATGTATATATTGCTTTTACTGAAACTCATAAAACAAACACTTAGGCTAATGAAAATCACATTTATTTTTCTCCCAAAACTCCTAATTTCTTTTTAAAAATGGCGAATAATATTAGTACAAGAATTTCAACTATTGGGAAGTACATTAACCTGACAAAATTGCCATAATAATTGTATTTGCTAACATCTTCGACATCCCTCAAGATTTACATATTGCTGTTACTAAAACTAAAAATAAACAAACACTTAAACTAATAAAAAATTCCATCAAACGTAAACTAATTAAAATCGCATCAAATGCATCAACCTGACGAAATTGTCATAATAATTGTACCTGCTGATATCTTCGACATCCCTCAAGATTTATGTGTTGCTGTTACTGAAACCAATTAAAAAAACCCTTGAACATATAAAAATCACATTTCTTTTTTTGCTCCACAATTCCCAATCCCTTTAAAAAAATGGCGGATAAAATTAATATAAAAAATTTCCGCTATTGGGAAGTGCATCAACCTGATGAAAAAGAACCATAATAACTATATCCGCCGGGAATTGTGACATCCCTCAAGATGAACATATTGCTGTTACTAAAACTAAAAATAAATAAACACTTAAACTAATAAAAATAACATCAAATGCATCACCCTGACGAAATTGTCATAATAATTGTACCCGCTGATATCTTCGACATCCCTCAAGATTTACATATTGCTGTTACTGAAACTAATATAAACAAACACTTAAACTAATAAAAATCACATCAAATGCATCATCCTGACGAAATTGTCATAATAATGATATCGGCTGATATCTACGACATACTTCAAGATTTACATATTGCTCTTACTGAAACTCATATAAACAAACACTTAAACTAATAAAAATCGCATCAAGTGCAACAATCTGACGAAATGACCAGGATTCGCTGACATTTTCGACATCCCTCAGAATTTACGTGTTATACTGAATCCTGATAGTAATACAAATCTAGTTTTATGCTTCACAACGTGATGTTTTTGATGCAAGAAGACTGTTTAGTTGTCTAATATGCCAGAAAACTGCTAGAGAAAGTAGCATTTTCTTTTGATATTCATTTAGTTGCTAACTACTAATTGCTACAAAATAGCAGATTGTTTCCTAGTAACCCATCATTGAAATTGTCATAATAATTGTACCCGCTGATATCTTCGACATCCCTCAAGATTTACGTATTGCTGTTTCTGAAACTAATATAAACAAACACTTAAACTTATAAAAATCACATTTATTTTTTTTTTCTCCACAACTTCCAATCCCTTTTACAAATGGCGGGTAAAATTAGTATAACAAATTTTCACTATTGGGAAGTGCATCAACTTGACGAAAAGGCCATAAAAATGATATCGGCCGAGAATTGTGAAATCCCTCAAGAAGTACATATTGCTGTTACTAAAATTCAAATAAACAAACACTTAAACTAATAAAAATAACATCAAATGCTTCATCCTGACGAAATTGTCATAATTATATCCGCTGATATCTTCGACATCCCTCAAAATTTACATATTGCTATTACTGAAACTAATATAAACAAACACTTAAACTAATAAAAATCGCATGAAGTGCAACAATCTGACGAAATGACCAGAATTCGCTGACATTTTCGACATCCCTCAGAATTTACGTGTTACCGAATCCTGATAGTAATACAAATCTAGTTTTATGCTTCACAACGTGATGTTTTTGATGCAGGATGACTGTTTAGTTGTATAATATGCGAGAAAACTGCTAGAGAAAGTAGCATTCTCTTTTGATATTCATTTAGTTGCTAACTTAGAGTAACTGTTACAAAATAGATGATTATTTCCTAGTAACCCATCATTATTAGTTTATCACTTCAGATAAAAAAAAAAGTTGGTATATAAAAAAATATTTGAATAAATTTTGAATTATACTGTATTTAAATTTTTTCCCCCCCTTTATTATTTTATTATTTAATCTCACTTTATTATTTTATTTTTATTTTGAGTTCTGTGTAATTGTTTTGCATGCGTTCTTCTCGTGTCCTTATAGTTATATCGCCAGAGTTAGTCATGGAAGTAGAGGCCCGCATGAAACGTAATTATATGCCACCGATGTTACCGCAGCAACGAAAGCATTCTAGGCACGCAGCTAAGCCGCACCTACCAACCGTACAAGAGCTACAAGGTACGTTGTTGTGTGCCACACACTTTCGCTATATATAATCTTGCACCCCAAAACTTTATCACCGCGACGACGCGATCGATAATAAAATCGATATCGACTCCTTTTAGGTCGCGAACAAAAATCGCTGGAACGCTTCAGTCCCGTACGCAGAGGCAGCGAAGGTTCAGCCGGCGGCAGTCGCACTTTAAGTCCGTCTACGCCCCAACAAGAATGCCAGCGATTACAAAGAGGTCTGGTGCCTCGCGCCAGCCCTCCTAGATCCATTCCAGGTTCCCCGATTCACCAGATGGTCCCGGAACAACAACACCGCCAACATCAAATAACCGAGGCGTCATCTCCGATACATCAAATGTACACGGCGAATGTCCAAGATCAGAATTTACCAGATTTTCAGAAATACGTCACGGGGCGCGATCACAATTTCAAACTGTCGGATGCCAGTCTAATCCCGCCGGAATCGTATCAGAATCAGAATTTCTACGACTTGAACCGAAGTTTCTCGAACAGTCCATTGCATTCGGGTAATATCTCGCCTTATACTCCAAGTTCGAGCGGCAGTCTGGGTTCGCCGATACATCAAAGTCTGTACGGGCAGTTGCCTAACTTAGGCATGTATTCCGGTGGGAATTCTCCGATACTCAATCCACTATTGAGTCCGAATACCTCGCCGGTTTACGGGGCGTTACAGCAACCAACGAGTGTCTCGTCGATAACGCAAGGGATCAGCGGATTGAATACTACCGGATCTATCACGCAAGGTACGCCGTCGACTTGTCTGCAATTGGAGCTGCGCAGTCAACAGCAACAGGAGGACGTGAAGATGGACACGTCGTCGTCGAGCGGGTACGCGCAGAATTATTTGCCGAGTCAGGGGAATTACCTCCATCAGGCGGGGATGCCGCATCATATGCATCACATTTTGAATATACACAATCATAGGAGTTTGACGAACTCGCCGATTAGTAATCCCGGCAGCCCCGGTCTGGATATGATACAGGAGGAAGGCTCGCAGGTGGCCGGAAGTATAAAGATGGAACAACTGCCAATTTGCCATCCACAGATTTCGGTTACCGATGTTTTAGGTGAGTTTAATGTTTGAATCTCTTTTGAATACGATAACAGAACTAGGTATTTCTTGCGTTTGCGAATATAATAAATAACAATTTGTATTTTAAAGACAATTTCTAAATCTAATGGGCGTGGTTAACCACGCCTTTGTGGTGGGCGTGGCTTTATAAAATTCCATCCTAAGGTGTTCTTATTTCATCCCCAGTTTCAATAATTTAGTCTATTTGTTGTAGGATTTCGGTTATAAGATAAAATTTTAATATTTTCACAGCATTTTTTGCATACTTTTAGGAATAAGTAACCACGCCCCTTTTTTAGTGGGCGTGGTTTTATATAATTTCATTCTAAACTGTTCTTATTTCATCTCAAGTTTCAATAATTTAGTCCATTTGTAGAATTTAAGTTATAGGTAAAATTTTCATGGCATTTTTTGCATATTTTTGGGAAGAAAGGGTGTGATCACTTTCTTTGGTAGGCGTGGCTTTATGAGATTCCATCCCAAATTGTTTTTGTTTCATCGTCAGTTTCAATAATTTAATTTATTTGTAGAATTTAATATGTACGATAAAATTTTAATATTTTTATAGAATTTTTTTTTACATATTTTTTTTTTGGAATAAGTAACCACGCCCCTTCTTTAATGGACACGGTTTTATATTATTTCATTCTAAAGTGTTCTTATTTCATCCTCAGTTCAATCAATATCCATAATTTAGTCCATTTGTAGGATTTATGTTATAAGATAAAATTTTAATACTTTCATAGCATTTTTTTTTTGCATATTTTTAGAAATAAGTAACCACGGCATTTCTTTAGTAGGTGTGGCTTTATAAGATTCCATCCCAAACTGTTTTTGTTTCATCGTCGATTTCAGTAATTTAATTAATTTGTAAGGTAAAATTTTAATATTTTAACAGTAATTTTTTTTCACATATTTTTTTGGAATCAATAATCACGCCCCTTCTTTGGTGGGCGCGGTTTTATATAATTTCATTCTAAACTGTTCTTATTTCATCCTCAGTTTCAATAATTTAGTCCATTTGTAGGATTTAAGTTATGGGTAAAATTTTAATATTTTCATGGCATTTTTTGCATATTTTTAGAAATAAGTACCACCCCCTTTCTTTGGTAGGTGTGGTTTTATAAGATTCCATGGCAAACTGTTTTTGTTTCATCGTCAATTTCAGTAATTTAATTCATTTGTAGGATTTAATTTGTAAGATATAATTTCAATATTTTCATAGCCATTTTTTTTAAAAAAATTTTTAGAATAAGTAACCACGCCCCTTCTTTGATGAGCGCGGTTTTATAGAATTTCATTCTAAACTGTTCTTATTTCATCCTGACTTTCAATAACAATCCATTTGTAGGATTTAAGTTATAAGATAAAATTTTAATATTTTCACAACAATTTTTGCATATTTTTAGGAATAAGTAACCACCCCCTTTCTTTGGTAGGTGTGGTTTTATAAAATTCCATGTCAAACTGTTATTGTTTCATCGTTAATATCAGTAATTTAATTCAGTTGTAGGGTTTAATTTGTAAGATAAGATTTTAATATTTTCATAGCCATTTTTTAACATATATATTTTTTTGAATAAGTAACCACGCCCCTTCTTTAGTGGGCGCGGTTTTATCAAATTTAATTCTAAACTGTTCTTATTCTATGCTCAGTTTCAATAATTTAGTCCATTTGTAGGATTTCAGTTATAAGATAAAATTTTTAGGAATAAGTAACCACGCCCATTCTTTGGTAGGCGTGGCTTTATAAGATTTCATGCCGAAGTCTTTTTGTTTCATCGTAAATTTCAGTAATTTGATTCATTTGTAAGATAAAATATTAATATTTTCATAGCCATTTTTTAAAAAATTTTTTTTTTGAATAAGTAACCACGCCCCTTCTTTAGTGGTCGCGGTTTTATAAAATTTCATTGTAAACTGTTCTTATATCATCCTCAGTTTCAATAATTTAGTCCATTTGCAGAATTTAAGTTATAAGATAAAATTTTAATATTTTCATGGCATTTTTTGCATATTTTTAGGGATAAGTAACCACGCCCTTTCTTTGGTAGGTGTGGTTTTATAAGATTCCATGCCAAACTGTTATTGTTTCATCGTTATTATCAGTAATTTAATTCAGTTGTAGGATTTAATTTGTAAGATAAAATTTTAATATTTTCATAGCCATTTTTTTAACATATATTTTTTTTTTTGAATAAGTAACCACGCTCCTTCTTTAGTGGGCGCGGTTTTATCAAATTTAATTCTAAACTGTTCTTATTCTATCCTCAGTTTCAATAATTTAGTCCATTTGTAGGATTTAAGTTATAAGATAAAATTTTAATATTTTCACATCATTTTTTGCATATTTTTAGGAATAAGTAACCACCCCCTTTCTTTGGTAGGCGTGGCTGTATAAGATTTTATGCCAAACTCTTTTTGTTTCATCGTAAATTTCAGTAATTTGATTCATTTGTAAGATAAAATTTTAATATTTTCATAGCCATTTTTTAACATATATTTTTTTTTTCAATAAGTAACCACACTCCTTCTTTAGTGGGCACGTTTTTATCAAATTTAATTCTAAACTGTTCTTATTCTATCCTCAGTTTCAATAATTTAGTCCATTTGTAGGATTTAAGTTATAAGATAATTTTTTAAGGAATAAGTAACCACGCCCATTCTTTGGTAGGCGTGGCTTTATAAGATTTTATGCCAAACTCTTTTTGTTTCATCGTAAATTTCAGTAATTTGATTCATTTGTAAGATAAAATATTAATATTTTCATAGCCATTTTTTTAACATATTTTTTTTTGAATAAGTAACCACGCTCCTTCTTTAGTGGGCGCGGTTTTATCAAATTTAATTCTAAACTGTTCTTATTCTATCCTCAGTTTCAATAATTTAGTCCATTTGTAGGATTTAAGTTATAAGATAATTTTTTTAGGAATAAGTAACCACGCCCATTCTTTGGTAGGCGTGGCTTTATAAGATTTTATGCCAAACTCTTTTTGTTTCATCGTAAATTTCAGTAATTTGATTCATTTGTAAGATAAAATATTAATATTTTCATAGCCATTTTTTTAACATATTTTTTTTTTTGAATAAGTAACCACGCCCCTTCTTTAGTGGTCGCGGTTTTATAAAATTTCATTGTAAACTGTTCTTATTCCATCCTCATTTAACTTATAAGATAAAATTTTAATATTTTATGGCATTTTTTGCATATTTTTAGGGATAAGTAACCACGCCCTTTCTTTGGTAGGTGTGGCTTTATAAAATTCCATCCCAAACTGTTTTTGTTTCATCGTCAATTTCAGTAATTTAATTCAGTTGTAGAGGGTTTAATTTGTAAGATAAAATTTTAATATTTTCATAGCCATTTTTTTAACATATTTTTTTTTAGAATAAGTAACCACGCCCCTTCTTTGGTGGGGGCGTAAACTTTTGCATTTTTTTCAAATATAAATAACCAACATCTAACTTTCTTTTTTGATGGATGTGCTCTTATTAAACTGCAACTGCTTCTATTTAATTTTCATGATCGAATTGTTAAATTTTGATTCACATTAAATTTTTTTTATTATTTAAAATTCAGAAGTTTTCCAATGTATAAGTAATAAGTGGGTGTGGCTTAATATATTCCAGATTTTAAACTTTTCCGATTATTATATTACCATTCTAACCAATTTTCCTCTTAAAATTTGGCCTCCAGGAAGCGAAGTGACTTTAGTCGCCGGCTCTGACACATCCGAAGACTCGATGGACAGTCTCGACAACCAGAAGGTCTCCAAAATCCCCTCCTTCCTAATCTCCGAGCCGTCCGACAACCAGCCCTCCATCACCCGCGGCATCGGCCGGAAAACCAGCTCGGAGAACGAAGAGAATCGATTTTTTAAGGAGCACAAATCGCAAAGCCACCATCCCCCCCAACATCACCATCCGGAACAATTCGACAACCCCGCGTGCGGCGGCGGAGTCCAACACCAGTCGGAGGAGTTTTTTCTGAGGAGGAACTCGGATAAGAGCTCCTGCTATTCGGACGACTCCCTCTCGAACGACAGCTTCAGCATCGGCAACCAGAGTCCCAGTTCGTCGTCGAATACGCAGAGTAGCCACGGGGGCGGCTTCGACATGGAGATCCGGACGAAACAGATGGAGAACTACGAGAAGATACAGATCAATCAGGAGCTGACGAACGCCGGCACGCAGAACTTTCAGATATTTCGGAACTTGAATCTCACTTTGGAGACGGAGGATGGTACTCCGAGGTTCTGCGTCAAGAACGAGAACGAGGACGATATGAACAAGGGGTGAGTTGTGAATATTTTGTTGTATTAGAGAGTTGTAAGATTTAATGTCTTCAGGATCGATGAAGATTGGCGATTCAAAAGACGGATTGTTAAAAATTTCTCCTAATTGTTATATAACTCTTATGTTTTGTTAAGTTCTTTTTTTTTTGGTCGCCCTTTTGGTTAACATAGTGTTGCTATTTTTGCAATCGTGGCTTGATTTAAAAAAAAAACCAGCTTTGTTTTTTGTTTCGTAGATATACATGGCTATACATGTTGTAAATTCAATGAATGTGCTGCTCTCCGCTAGAGTACGCCTATGTAGTTAGGTTTTCATAAATGCTAAAATAAATCTGACGAAACATTTAATATGAATATGTAGATATAGGCGACATCTAGTGACCCTTTAATTGCCTATATATAATCAATGATCTAGGCTCAATATCAACCATTTTTCAGTTGAACAAAGAAATAATAAATTAAGTGGAGAGAAATCAATATTCCAAAAGAAAATATGTGGCAGCTACTCGATTTTTCAAAATAATAATAATAATAAATTGAATTCAAGCCTGTTTTAAAAAAAAATAATAATAACTAGATGAGGGGGAGTCGATTAAAAAAAAATGCAGAGAAGTCGATTTTCCAAAATAAAATAAAAAAAAATAAATGATGGTTACTCAAATTTTCAAAAAAACAATAATTGGGTGGAGGTGAGTCTATTTACCAACACAAAAAAAGATTAAGTGATGGTTAGTCAAATTTTCAAAAAAAAAAAATAAATTGAATTGAAATCGATTTTCCAAAAAAAAAAAATCAAGTGGAAGTAGGTCGATTTTCCGAAACAAAAAACTTGGGTGAATTCGTTTTTCAAAGGAAAAATAATTGGATGAGAACGAGTCAGTTTTCCAAAATAAAAACAAATTAAGTGGTGGTTAATCAAATTTTCAAAAAAAAATAATAGATAAATTGAATTGAAATCGATTTTCAAAAAAAAAATTAAGTTGTGGAGAGCCGATTTTTTAAGAAAAAAAAACTTGGATTGAGTCGATCTTTTTTAAAAAAAGATTAGGTGGGGGTGCATCAGTTTAAAAAAAAAAAAATAATAATTGGGTGCCGGCAAGACGGTTTTCCAAAATAAAAATAAATTAAGCGGTGGTTAGTAAAATTTTCAAAAAAAAAATAAATTGAATTGGTGGATTGGTTTTTCAAAGGAAAAATAATTGGGTGGGAACGAGTCAGTTTTCCAAAAATAAAAACAAATTAAGTGGTGGTTAATCAAATTTTCAAAAAAAAAATAGATGAATTGAATTGAAATCGATTTTCAAAAAAAAAAAATTAAGTTGTAGAGAGCTGATTTATGAAAAAACTTGGATATTGAGTCGATCTAAAAAAAAAAAATATCTGGGGATGCATCGGTTTTCCAAAAAGAAATTATTAGGTGGCGGCGACACGGTTTTCCAAAATAAAAATAAATTAAACGGTGTAACCACCACCGTAAAATTTTCAAAAAAAAAAAATAAATTGAATTGAAATCGATTTTCCAAAAAAGAAAAAGTGGTAATTAGATGGGGGCGAATCAATTTTTCCCAAAAACGCATTAAAATGTGGCTAGTTGAGTTTTAAAAAAAAACAACTTCACTTTAGTTGATTTTCACAAAAAAAGGGTATTATATAAGGTGGAAAGATATCGAATTAGTGAAAAAAAATGCAAGTCGATTTTAAAAAAAAAATCAAGTGGGAATGATTGAGTTGGTTTTTCAAAAAAAAAAAATAATAATTGGGCGGGGCTGAGTCGGTTTCCCAAAAAATAAAATTAGGTAGAGGTAGGTCGATTTTCCAAAATTGCGCGGTGGTTACACAAATTTTCAACAAATAAAATAAATAAACTGGATTTTAAATCAATTCTCAAAAAAAATAATAATGGTGGAAAGTCGTTAAAAAAAATAAAACAAACGCAGTTGAAGTCGATTTTTCAAATAAGAAAAAGTAGTAATTGGATGGGTGCGAGTCGATTTTTTTTTAAAAAAAATAAAAAATAACGCGTCGGTTTTCAAAAAAAAAAGGTATTAGGTGGACAGAAATCGATTTAGAAATAAAAATAAATAAATTAGATGGAAGGAAAAAAATAGATGGGAGTGAGATGAGTCGGTTTAAAAGAAAAAAAATAGTTGGGTGGGGGTGAGTCGGTTTTCCAAAGAATTAAGTGGTGGTTGGTCAAATTTAAAAAAAAAAATTAATTGAAATCGATTTAAAAAAAAAAAAGAAATTAAATTGAAATCGATTTAAAAAAAAAAAAGTTGATTTTTCAAAAAAAAAAATAAATAAATAAAGAAATTGAATTGAAATCGATTCTCAAAAAAAAAAAAAAGTGATTGGTGGAGTCGTTTTATTGAATTGAAATCAATTCTCAAAAAAATTATTGGTGGAGTGTCGTTTAAAAAAACTAAAACAAATGGAGTTGAAGTCGATTTTTCAAAAAAAGGTAGGTGGACAGAAATCGATTTAGAAATAAAAATAAATAAATTAGATGGAAGGGAAAAAATAGGTGGAAGTGAGATGAGTCGGTTTAAAAGAAAAAAATAGTTGGGTGGGGATGAGTCGGTTTTCTAAAAAAAGAATTAAGTGGTGGTTGGTCAAATTTTCAAAAAAAATAAAAAAATTAAATTGAAATCGATTTAAAAAAAAATAAGTTGATTTTTCAAAAAAAAAAATAAATAAATATAGAAATTGAATTGAAATCAATTTTCAAAAAAATTATTGGTGGAGAGTCATTTAAAAAATTAAATGAAGTTAAGTCGATTTAAAAAAAAATAATAGTAATAAGATCTAGATGGAAGCAAGTCAATTAAAAAAAAAATAGGTGGGGGTGATCCGGTTTTCCGAAAAACAATAAATTAAGTGACGCTTAGTCAAATTTTCAAAAAAAAAGTAATAAATTTGCTTGAAGTCGATTTTCAAACAAAAATAGGTAGAGGTAAGTCGATTTCCCAAGTGAAAAATAATCAATAATAAACAATAGCGCCCTCAATGAACAGTTTCATAATCTACGCTCTAAAGAAGTGGCATCATCGGCCGGCACAGCAGAAAACCCAAATTCAAAATTTAAAAACAATCACGCGCGCACTACACTATCATTCATTATTCCATCTCTATTCGTGTTTGCTTGATTGTGATGTTTTTTTTTTTATAATTTCAGCCCCGACAATTCCTCAGACGGCGACATAGAGAACTATTTAAAAAATTCCGGCTCGTACGAATTAGAATTATCGGAGATGTGCTCGAAATGGGGCACGACCGACATCCTCGAGATGGTGAAACGCACCATCAACGACCAGATCCCCCCCAAGCTGTGCGTCGTCAAGTCCGCCTCCGAAGACTTCTCCGAGAAACTGTCCCTCGAATACGAAGGCGGCATACAGATCGAACTGAAGATCATCGACAAACAGAAGGACTACAAGGGGATCAAGATGAGACGGATATCCGGCGACCATCTCGTCTATAACCAATTGTGTCAGCAGTTGATATCGTGCATGACCGTCTCCTAGCATATATTGTAAGTTCGCGGCGATTCGAAGGAGAGATCTCAAAACAAACAAACAAAGATAAAAAAAAAAATGGAGAAAAAAAAAGAAAACGCAGCACTTCACGATTCATCAGTGCTACTCTTGAAACTTAATATCCCTATTCTGCGACTGTATATTTATTACATCTCATTACGTTCTTCTAGGCTGAGAGAGAGAGATTCGGGTGTTCGTGTAAATAAATTGCGACCGTTATAATTAAGAGTATGTATTCCAGAACTTTACATTCCATGGATGATTCGATAAGTAAGCGAATTTATATCTTTAAGTATATAGTATACATTATATCGGATGACATTTTATTTTTTATTTCGATTATTTTCGGATGGGGGATTGTGTCATGTCGAGGGGGGCTACGCGTAAGATCTGAGGACGACAGAATTTTTATTTTTTAACGTTCCGCTTAATTATTTTTTTAATTATAGTTTTTAGCGTTATACGTGTATAAAGCCATTTTTATTTTTTATTTTATAAATAATACCTCTGCAATCCGGTTGGATTTGTAAAACGTTCGGAGGGAGCTTTGTATATAATATATATTATATATATACAGAGTGTTTCAGATTACTCATCCATTATGTTTGTCTCGCGATTTATTTCAGTTAAACCTAATGCGACAAAAAATTTTAATCACAAAACTTCGCTTGAAGGATCATCTAAAAATATTGTTAACTTTCGGAAACGTTTCGTTCTGCCGGAAGTCGACAGCAAATTTCTTATTTTAAATGGAAAGATGTGTTTTTTTCGTACGTCAATGAATTCTACCTACTATTTTAATATATTTTTCTTAGATATTTGCCATTTTGTCAAAATCTTGACATTCTATTTTGTAACTCATTGGATATAATGATGCCAAATGATTATGACATAAGAAACAAAGTCGTATATACTACATTTTTTTTTTTCCAAAAGAATTGCTAAATTTTATTTAGTGTTTATAAATTGATCGACCATTTAGATTTTTTTAACTTAACATTAAAACAAGAGACGTGTCATATTTTTCTTTTTTTACTTTCAAAATTAAATAGTTTTTAGATCACATTTAAAACAGAAATACTTTGGTAAATATTTCCTCGAAATGACCACCATTATTTAAAAAAAAAATACTTCCAAATAAATAAATAAATTCAATTGAAATGGATTTTCAAAAAAAAAAAAATAGGTGGGGGTGAGTCGATTTTCCAAAATAAAAATAAATAAATTGAATTGAAATCGATTTTCCAAAAAAGAAAAAGTACTAATTAGATGGGGGCGAGTCGATTTTCCCCAAAAACAGAGTAGGAGGTGCCCAATCGATTTTTCAAAAAAAAAAAAACTTGAATTGAGTTAATTTAAAAAAATATATATATATTAGGGGGAGGAATCGATTTAAAAAAAAAATAAATTAGAAGGAAGCAAGTCGATTAAAAAAACATTAAGTGTTGGAGGGTCAAAAAAAAAACTTGGGTTGAGTCGATTTTCAAAAAAAAAAAAAAATAAGTAGGCAGATTTTCAAAAAAAAAAAAGATAGGTGGGAACGAGTCGGTTTTTCGAAAAAAAAAATAGTAATAATTGGGTGGGGGCGAATCGGTTTTCTAAAATAAAAATAGATAAATTGAATTGAAATCGATTTTTAAAAAAAGAAAAAGTAGTAATTAGGTGGGGACGAGCCGATTTTTCCCCAGAAACAGATTAAGTGGTGGTCAGTCGATTTTTCAAAAAAAAAGTAATAATTGGGTGGGGATAAACATTTTCCAAAAAAAATAAATAAATAAATGGAGATAAGTCGACTTTCCAATACAAAAATAAATTAAATGATAGTCAAATCAGTTAAATCTTCCAAAAATAAATAAATAAATAAATAAATTTGCTTGAAGTCGATTTTCAAACAAAAATATGTGCAGGCAAGTCGATTTTCCAAAAAGAAAATAATCAATAATAGAGTCATTAGATATATCTAGTGACTTTAATCACTTTCAAAATTAAATGTTTTTTTTTTTTTAGATCACATTTAAAACAGAAAATATTGTGGTAAATATTTTATTAAAAATTTACACTATACATACCGTAAAATGTCTTTGTTATCGGTCACATTACCTATATTTATTTTTATGTATTTTAAGATCCTCTGATATGACTGGTGTTATATCATCCTAAAGTACTCAGAATCGTTTTTTCTATGATCCTAAGTATCCAGTGATTTTTGTCGTGACTCTGATGATCACAGTTTCGCTTTCTTCAACAAAACCTCCATTTAAATATTGCTTTTCTGGGACCGTAAATTTGGCTGAACTGTTTCTGCCATCGCAATAACAATCACCATACAACTTCCATGCCAATTCAATTTTCCCGTAAAAGGAGAGTTCCCATGTCTTACTGAGGGTGTCTCTCCTTGCAAGAATGTCTTGACACATTCATAACTTCAGTAGACACTGAAATGGGATCATTAAATTGAATATGGACTATCTTTTGTGTACACTTACCCAAGCAGTGTCATCGCTGCATTACATTATGCTCTTCTCCATCAACATTTCCTAGACGCATATTGTAATAGTCAGAATTAGGTCTTCACGTTAAAAGTTAACAGAAACCTATTTCATTTATTTTATTTCGGCGGCATTAACAGGCAAAACATCTCTACAAATAGGTCTACGCACCATAAAGAAGAGGTGGATTTAGAGAAAAATAAATTGTAATGGCTAAACTGACAATTGCAGCCACATTTTTTTTTTAACTTCCTGATAGTAGTGTTGGGAATGAAACTTTCATCATCATTCACGGTAGATCGTCAGCTTTATAATGTGACTTCAAGCAATCTGCTTCACTATTGCATGAATGATGGGCTTGTGTATGATATAAATCTTTCACATTGCTTTCACGAGAATAAACATGTAGCAACCGGTTTGTATGTAAACAATTTACTATTTATTTTGTCAATACGTTATTATCAATAAGGTATTTGCCCGAAAATTAAATTGTAACCCATTATAAAAGCCACGCCGTGAACGGAACAGCTTGCTCATGCCTTTCACGAAATATATCCATTCATATCGTGAAAGCAACCTTGAGCCTTTGTTTCATTCGTTATTATGTGGCTTCGCACTGCGATATTTACTCATAGCTATACAAGCGAATGAAACCACGTTCATTGCAACACTACTTGGTAGGCCCAATCATTATTACAACAAACTGGAATTAATTTTTTAATTAAATATTTAATATTTTTAAGTAAATATTATTTTGATTAAATATTTTATTTTTCTCAGATACCTTTACCTCTAAAGAGGTAAGAAAAACACACATCATTTCATCTAAAATAAGAAATTTGCAGTCGACTTCCGATATGACAAAACATTTCCGGTAGTTAAAAATATTTTTAGAAGATTCTTCATGTGCGAGTTTTGTTCTTATTATTTTTTGCCCTATTAAAATAGGTCCCAAGGTAATGCTGGTGGACGAGTGGTCTGAAACACCCTGTATATACATATAAAAAATTGTTTTTTAATTGATACCTAACTAGCTAGCGGAGACATTTTAATAATATTAAAAAAAAAATGAAGAATTTTATCTTAATTAAATGTATTTACGAGGCATGTTTAGGAAACGAGAGGATTTGTATATATTGAAATTATCGCACAAGAGATTGTAAATATCGATTCTTATATATATATATATATACATAGAATAATAGTTATAAAAAAATGAGAACTCTAGCAAACTTCTTACTACAATTAGTGATTGTACGATAACTTAGCCGAAGGCATTTTGTTTTTCTATTTTTTAATTAAAAATTAATTAAGGGAATGAAAATAAGATTGTAACAATGTGATTTTAAAACAGTGTCTGTCGTTAGAAATTTAATATTGATAGTATAAACTAAAATTTCATTAAAACATTCAATTTTAAACCAACCTCTCAGTACGCTAAAGCATACTAAAATAATTATCATTTTGTCGTAAATACTTAAAAATTGCTATTAATTTTGAAGAAAAAAAAAATTAAATTTTGCCAAATGATCAGAAAATGTTTAATAACAAAAAAAAAAAAAAATAATAAAACGTGCCATTATATTATTCATATATATTATTTTATTTTTGGTTTTTGCCATAATAGACGACTGCAGAATAATTTTGCATTAAATGGATATTTAATACAGGATTTTTATTTTTGAAAATGTGAAAATTGCAAAATATTTAAAATTTGTTAAAAAAAAATAGATTAGGGTGGAAAACCATTTTTTTTTATTATTTTATTCAAAAGAAAAGTTTAAAATTACTGCGAATTTACTGTTTTTCTTTGTTTATGAGATTAGTACTTTTAAATAAAAAAAAAAGTTTGAAGAATGTAAATTAATCTATTTCGCCCAACAAAAAATAGGAATTTTATTTTGGGCCGATAAAAAGCTTTATTCACAAAAAAAAACTATCAGACTTTGGCTCTATCTCAATTTTAACTAATTTTTTTTAACAATTTCATTTGTGCCAAAAAATAAATATTTTTGAATTAAGTTTTTTTTTTCAGAATTTTTAATGATAAAGAATAACACCAATTTCACGTCAATTTCATTTAGGGGGAGACACAAAAAAAAGAATTCTTTTTGTTTAAAAGATAAGATTTTTTTAAAAAAAATATGAAAATCCATAAATATTCCAAATTTCTTAAAGAAAATATGATTAGTCTTAAAGATATGATATTGAGATGAAATTAACGTTATTTTTTAATGATATTTAATCGCGGAATGCTAATTTATAAAATTGTTAAAAATAATTATTAATCATAATTGATCATATTTATTTTTTTTATATAGGTACAAATTACATACAAAGAAAAAACGGTCAGATTTTGTCTTCACCCCAATATTAAGAATTTTTTTTTAGTAATTTAGTTAAAAAATATATTTTTGAATTATTTTTTTTTTCAGAATTTTTAATGCTAAAATAACACCAACTTCACATCAATTTCGTTTAGGGGGAGACACAAGAAAAAATAGTTTTTTTTTGTTTAAAAGATAAGATTAAAAAAACATATATGAAAATTCATAAATATTAGGTACAAATTACATATAAAGAAAAAACGATCAGATTTTGTCTTCACCCCAATATTAAAGTTTTTTTTAACAATTTCATTTGTGCTAAAAAAATATTTTTGAATTAAGTTCTTTTTTTCAGAATTTTTAATGATAAAATAACATCAAGTTCACATCAATTTCATTTAGGGAAGATACAAGAAAAAATAATTTTTTTTTTGTTTAAAAGATAAGATTTAAAAAAAAAATATGAAAATTCATAAATATTAGGTACAAATTACATACAAAGAAAAAACGATCAGATTTTGTCTTCACCCAAATATTAAGCATTTTTTTTAGCAATTTAGCTAAAAAATATATTGTTTTTCTTTTCAGAATTTTTAAAAGCTGATACACACTGTATAATGTAATTGTTTATGGAATTTTCACATTTTGGCATAAGATGGAGGATGTTACGTACAAGAAATATTATAATATTTTATTTCCATTTATTGCCCAGCTAGAAACTCATCCACATTGACGTTAAATTAAATTGCTGCAGTTGTTAATTCCCCATTTTAAACGAATTATAAATTATAATGGTCCTTGAACAGTACCTTGAGTACACCTAATTTTGTTAATTCAATACTATTTTACTTTTTTTATTTTTAACATTAACACTAAACTTTTTTTTATATATTATATAAGTGCCATAGTTAATATATTTACTAATTTCATTTGTTAAATACATTTATTTTCATTAATGGGATTCGCAAAGATCTTTTGGTAAAATTTAAATCGGAGCGTAAAATAAATTTTAACTTTAATTTAATTCGAACGAATTAAATGGATTTTAAAATCATATAATTAATTGTAATGTATTACGTATCTACCTAACGGCTAATATATATATATTTTTATATATATAAAATGTAAATATTATATAATTAATTAGTTAGATTAACTATCATTACTACTATAAACATTCCTTGTATTAGCAAATTTTTAATTGTTTACTTATATTATGATGTGAAACCTAAAGCGGAAGAGGTAAGTTAGTTTTCTAGCACAATTTCTCTTTTACCGATGATTATCCAAACAAAATTGTATATTGTAAATAATATATTACGATAGTGGTAAATAATGATAACAACAAATAAGAATAATAATAATAATAAATTAAATAAAAACGATATATCATAACCTTGGAACATGAAAATATTATAAATCTACTTACATACACACTTGGAAATCCGTAGAAAATCAATTGATATATTAAGAAATATTTCAATTATCGGTGGTTAATTTTCATTGCATCGATATGATTTCCCTTTTTTTTTTGTTTTATACATATAAATGAAGTGTACGTGTTGTATATAATGGATATTTCGTTACGGTTTTAAAGATTCGGAAAGGAAAATGAGAAAATTGCATTTATATCTCGAAGATGATGTATTTCTGACGATTCACAAAATGTGTATAATAAGATTAGGCAAACGAAAGAGGAAGGTTGTAATATAATGATGATAAATTTTATTATTATTAGTATTTTTTGTCAATTGAAATCTGTGATGTGAAATAAATAAAAAATATTGACTGGAAAGAAATATTAAAAAACAAAAAAAAAATCAAAAACTTGGGGTTATTTCTTGATTTTTATTTACTATATGTTTTACCTTAATATTTATTTACCTCTCACTCAGTCAATTTCCTCTTTGTTGAAGTGCATATAAATAAATAAGTGAAGAATCGTTCTTTGCAATCTGCATTTTATATTTTAAAATTTTTACACTACATGTTTCGACTTTAACGTCATCATCAGGTGTAAAATAGAAAGTAATATGTGTATTCCATTAGTTTTGTTTTAATAAATCTATTCTGTAGAGGTTTTACACCTGATGATGACGTTAAAGTCAAAACATGTAGTGTGAAGACTTTAATATATGTAAATACTGATTGGATAGATACATCCTTTATTCTTATTTATATTTTAATATTGTTTACCAATCTATTTGAACTTCATAGAATTCCTGTTTATTTTAGAAAAGATCACTAATAAATAATTACGATTAGATAATTGATGAAGAACGTTTACAAAAAATGCGTAAACTAAACTCTTATACCTTCTATTATTCAGAATACATCGGAATGGAAAAGATTTCAATCCTGTGAGGACGCAACGTAGATCAAAAAATAGGTAAGGAAAACATACAAAAAACAATTTATAGATTTATATATCATGTGTAATGTAAGGAATTAAAGAAATGATTTTGTTACAATGTGTAAAGTAGAGAAGTTATAGTAGTCTATAATATGCCGGTTCTGGACCGCCAATTTGTGAACCACCATATTTAGCTTTATTCTCTTCTTTTTGAGGTCAAAACTACTTATAGTGCTTAACAATTTATCAGTCCATAAACGGTACAAAAATTTGCGGTAAAACCTCAGTAATTCTCTTGAAAATGCATAAAAATAGCTATATTTGTAAACATTTATATCAAATTTTATCCATAAATTTACAGTTACATTTTTGCTCGTTCACAAACTAAAATTGTATAAAAAACTAAATTTATTTAATCACCACCAAATTATGAACGAATATAAACACCCGTATTCTCTGTTAATTTAGCACGATTATCTTATAAAAATTATTAGTATATCTCATCGTTCACACCTCAAATTTATATAAAAAATTGACATTATTTAATCACCACCAAATTGTGAACGAGTATAAATTAGCTATATTTACAGATTTTACTCTAATTTTATACTCATATTTATATCTTTTATCATATACTTTGTTACAATCAGGAAAACATCTTAAAGTGCACGTATATAAACGTAAATAATTCTAGTAATATGTCTAACGTCAAAAAGTATATATTAATAACCAAATTTTTTGATAAAAATATTCAACGCTAAAAAAAATAAATTAGTTACATAATTATTTTAAATATAAATAAATTGGAATGGATTTTATTAAAAGTTATACGAAGGAAATTAAATCACTTAATAATGATCCAATTAAGTATATAAATTCATACAATTCGTTACCTAAACTACCAATAAATAAAATTCTATTCATTACAAACCTTTTGAAATTCGAGAACATTATCACAAATTCATTTGATTATATAGTATTTGTAAAAAATAAGAAATATAAAATAAATAAAATCTATATAGATAAAATGAATATGTTGTTTAACTACATAATTAGTTATCAAATTATGAAAAAAGAGAAACTCTTCCCAATAAAAGTCGTTGTTGATAAAAATTATAAATTTACACAAATACAATAAATATCAATTGTTTTCTATTCTCCAATGACCCCAAGCAAATGTATCAATATTATTTTGTTGGATACATCTTTTATCATCTTTCAAACACAACGATTTTTTATTTAATTCCACAGTGTATATATTATGATCATAGCTCCGAATAACGCAGTGTTTATGATAATATTCCTGCTGATCAAACAAACATTTTTTATAATGCTGAAATTTAATTTCTTTATCAAGTACAGATTTTTTAATTCCTTTCAAGTTTTTGTGTACATTATTATTATCTCTATATGCATATGATTTAGATCTTAATCCAACAAATTCAAGTATCTTTTTTGAATGAAATTAAAACACCATGAAAGACAAATAACTTTTTATAATGATTTTAATAATGTATTACATTAATGCTCTTTATTATTATGTTAATATATGTTAGACTGATGCTCCCGAGTCGCTGCTGCTGTGATCAATATAACAAATAATACATTTTACATGAAACATAATTAAATATTTTAAAACATTGTTTTACCCATATATCTCAGCAAGTCCATAATTACTGTGTCCCTTATATTGGTGTTTTAAATATTTAATATAACATCTCCAAAATTTCGATGATTTATAGCAATTTTCGCCGTATTCATGGCAGTGCACCCACCAATAATAGTTTCCTCATTTAATCTGAATACTGTCGGGTGTCCTATTTCAATTGGTGTTAAAAGTATTTCGTGTATACCCTGCACTAAGTTTGTCATAATAGAATTATTGCTGTACCTCACTTCAACTAAGATAGTATCCATTTTAATCTTACGTTTAAGTTGGAACTGTTTAAAGTCTTCCAACAGCCTATTCATTCTCCAAAGTATGCAAAAAGTCCTCTTTATTAAAAGAAAAGTATTTTTTAAATGAAAAATATTAGTCTTGAAAGAGATGAACATAACTTTTTCAACTGTATATTCTGTATTTAAGCCAGTTTGAACGAAAATAAAAAGTAAGAAATAAATATATGTAATATGGCACAGACTAGGTGGTAATCATAACCTCATTTTTCTTCTTGAATTACAAAATAAAGTAACTGTCTCCATCTATCCCAGCGGTGTTCCGGCCATTACATTCGTAATGAATTCATTACAATTTACTTACGATCATTACGCCATTACTACATTTTTTAAATGCCCTTATTTCATTACAATTTTACTGAATTTACAAATAAACTTTATATCATTTTGATTTCAATAGACCGACATTACCGACTAAGCCATTAACGGCCTAAGCAGTCTAAGCACTTTTTTGTAATTTCATAAGGTTTGTTTGTTGGTGTTACAGCAATTACGCTGGTGCATATTTTATCTTTCTCAAGCTTGTAAAGAGTGGATCTTCTAACCTGTTTTAATCACAAGCTAGTGTAGAGAGTGTAGCATCAACGAACAAACCTTAGTACTTTGACGTTAGACGACTAGTTTAATATGTATTTATCAATAATAAGTGCAATGAAGACACCTGGGGCCTGTTGCATAAAAGTACAATTACAATTTACAGGTGATACTTTTGTTACAATCTGTCAAAATTTGACTTACGGGAGTTGCAAATATATATACATATGTCAAATTTTGACAGATTGTAACAAAAGTATCACCTGTAAATTGTAATTGTACTTTTATGCAACAGGCCCCTGGTTGTGACTGGTCGTGAGTCGTGAATTGTCTTATTTGATTGTATTCCAAGACAATAACCTCATATTTCATGTTCAAGTGAAACCACTCTCCTGCAAAAATGGATAAGTAAATGTTAATTATCTATATTATATAAATCTAACACAAAATCATTGGTAATTTTGTGCTTCAATGTTGAAGTGACTGAAAATAATTGCGGGAAATTTAAATTTTGCTACTTGGGGGTGCAATAGCAAATTTAAAAAAGCTCTTTTTTAATTTGCTATAGCATTGACATTAAACAATGTTTTTTTGAAGGGTTTGCCATGTTAGTACAAAAAGTATTAAATATATGTTAAGTTTTTTTTACCATTCTTTACGTTATTTAAGCAATTGTATCCTTTTTTTGTAAAGTCAATATTTGTAGAGTCATTGAGACCGGAAATCAAGAAAATGAAGCACTTTTAATGTTAAAATTTTAATAAAGTATAGAAAATCTGTGAATTTCATATTTTGATGTTTTAGGGACTACCCGAAATATTCCTGTTTCGAAAAGGTGGAAAATTGAAATGATCATATTAGACAAAAACGAAATATTAACACTATTTGCTACATTAAAAGTGTAGTGAAATCGACAAAACTTATTTGGAATAATTATCTAACGAGATTTAAACAAAATTAAACTGGATTTATACAAATTAACTCGAATGGCGTTTAATCGACGTAAACATCACGTGATAATGACGTCTATTACAGGTCATTTTAGGTGGAAAAAAAACAAATAAAAAAAAAAAAACAAACGAAGTTTTTTCTAATATTTCATTTATTTATCTCATTTAATTTTTCTATAATGGCATTAGTATTTTCCTTATAATTAAATTCACACTTACTCTTATGCTCTAATACAATTTTAAATAAAGCACACTTATCCTTACATTTAACTTTCTCTACATCTTTCACTAAATTATCAACATCGGAAACACTGATAACGTACCGCATTAATTCTATAAAACAATCGGTGTCATCGTTTGTAACATCGTTTATTACAATATTGGTTATTTTAAATAGGTATCGGAATATATCTGCATCATATTTTAAACTCAAAATTGGAAAAATTATCGTGAATGACTCAAAATAGAATTTAATTTCTTCCGTTAAGGGCAACAAATCCTCTTGGAGTGTGAATTTTTTTATTATCGTTCGAAATTGTTGCAGTAAATCGTCGTTTTTGCTTATAATTTCTTTATAAATACCAGATTTCGGAAATTGGTTTACATATAATGAAATATTTAGTACGGTTTGTATAAAAACATTTAAAATTTTATTTGTTTCGATGACCACCTCTTCTAAATCTGTAGAATCTTTGGTTTCTTTTTTTATATAATCGTAAGCAATCAATAATGACGCCAAAATATCTTTATTTAATAATTCAACTTCGATTTTAAAATCTGCCGTAATTTTCGACAGTGTTTCCATTGTTTGTACCAAAAGTTGTTTATTTGTGGAATTAGTTAAGATAAAACATATTTTTTCTATAACATCTGATGTAATAAAGCACAATCGCCCATTTCGATGGTAAGTAATGGCCGATAAAAAGCGCATTATCTGTATTAAGATTAAATGATCATCTGTTTCCATAGCATTCAAAACGATGCTAATTTCCACATCTGTAATATCCGCAACAATTTCACTATTACTGCAAATATTCCCCAAAATCCCAATTATAATTTCGATCAACCTAGGCTCACTGTATTTTAATAAAATTGCCGTAGCAATCGAGGGAAATGACAGGTGGTAAAGGTATTCACAAACATCGCCTTCGACCGTTATGTCCCAGAGAAAACACAAATCCTCTTCCAGTTTCTTTCCCATTCGACATCAGATAATTGTAACAGGATTCTTATTACAGATGATTGACTGTACATCGTATCCCCGATGGCATCTCCTCGCAATTTATCTATGGTTTCTCTATCAATTTCTTCGGAGCTTACATTAGAGCTGGTATTTTCTGCTGTTTTTGTTCCGTTTTGCTGGCAATTTATGCTTAAATCCGAGAAATCTTTATTTTCCATATTGAGTAATAATTTTTTTTGTAGATTGTGCGTCGTTTTAGTTAACAATAAATTTTGGGTAACGGCATTTTTTGTTTACAAATAAATTTTGACAGATAGTTTGGTTATGTTATAAAATATTTACGTTCAAGAACGTTGCTAGAGATTTTTGTTATTTACTGTTGGTGCATAGAATTGTTTTCAGGTGATTTTACTTTTTCGCTATTGGTATGATGTTCTATTATTTCTGTCAAACATCTGTTTGACGTCTAACCTAGAAAGAACAATAACTGAGATATTTATTTAAAATTAAGCGAGAATTTAAACAACCTGCGTGGTTAATCAAAATCAATAAATATGGATTTATCAAAGATGTCTAACGAGAAGAAATTAGAACTGTGCAGATATTATTTTAAAGGTAAAACAAAAATTACGTTTTGCGACTTTGGGAGTGATGGCCAAATAGTGCCATCGCTCCCAAAGTTGCAAAACGTAATTTACACAATTCTGGTTATCGAAAACGCGTTTTTTATTAGCTGGGTTTGCTTTATTACCATTCGTTTGGCAGTTAATGCAATCTGGTTTTTCAAGGAAGCCTTTTGCAAAGATCGATATGATGAACAGCCCCAAATAAAGAGATGTGTGTATTGTTTCAGTTATCAGTTTTTCGGTTAGTATATTATTAAGTATAGGAATTGTTTTTTCAGACGTTATATATTCGGCAATTGGGGCGATTTTGTGGAGTATAGCTATAGCAATCTGGGTTATTGTATTCCAAGTATATAGAGTCAGCTGGGGTGAGATTGGTGATAATTTGTCGTTTATAATTCCAGTGGGCCGCCCGTAAAAAGAGTTTTAGATGTAAATAATTAAATATTAAGTATCCAATGATTTTTATGTTATTTTTTATATTTATATGAATAAATAAGGATTTTAAATTATGAAAGCGTAATAAGGAATTGTGAATAGAATAGAACTTAATATTTTTTTAGTTTATTTATTTATTTACTAGAACATTAATAATTAAAATCCCAGTGATAAATATTATAAATATTTAATATAAATAATATAAACAACAAAAAATATATAACCTAATAAATAATTTATACAATTTATATAATTTAAGAAAAAGTATAGAAATAAAATGGAGGTCTCTTAAAATTTATTAATTAAAAATAATACAATAATAAAAAATTTTTCAATGTATGATTTTCTGAGTACTAAATTGTATTTATTAGCTGGTAGCACTGCAGAGATTTTTTTATGTGCAAAAAAAATGTAAATACAAGAAATATAATGGAGAATTACAATGCATACTATGATATATTTTTTTTAGAATAGTTTAATAAAAGACTATCAAATATAATGGTTTTTTTACCTAATTTTTTTTATTTTTGTTTCAAACCAAACTGCCTCTTCTGGAGCAACTTCAATTACATTGTTTAGATGGCGCCACCTAACTTGAAATTATAGTGGCACCCCTTCCTTTTATGCAACCATATTGACAGCTCTGTGACGTCAGAGGAAATCAAGATGTCCGCCGTTGTTCTCTCAAATTCAAATCGTCCTTTTTCATTACACTTTTTATCATAACTGAAACCGCCAAATCCTGTTCGTGTTCGTTGTCCTGTGTGTCATGCAAATCACCTAATTCTCCTGTTACCACCGATTGGTATGTCCGCGGCAGTTTATACGAAATGCGGATAGTTCCTGAAGCGTCAAGCAATTTGCTGGAAGTTCTTGGATATTGTTGTTGTTATAGCGTCTGAGATCGTGCGTTTAAATTGTCCTTCGAGTTTTCTTAAATGTTTGTGTTTATCGTCAGCGTTCACTTATGAAGTACGTGTTATTAGAGTCTATTTATCGGTCGCGCTAATATAAGATAGTTTGCGAATTATAATAATTGTGCGTGTATTATTGATTTTTTTTTTGGTGCTAGCAGCGTTGGGGTTCGCATGGGGACAAGAACCGCTGTGGGAAAACGGATCTTTCGTTGTGTTTAGGGATGAAGTGAACGAAAGTGTGGGGAAAATTAATATCTTAGAAGATGAGGCTGATCCCTGTGAATTACTACGGCTTCACAGCCATGGATAGGCGATTTTCCAGTCCGATGCTGCCTTGGATCGTTTCGGAGATACGGAAAAGAGATTCTTATGAGAAGGTAGGTATTTGAAAATTTTCAAAATCAATCCAAATATTCTGATTGTTGTAATTGTTATTCCGGTACACAAAATCCTTTTTTCACGTTTGTACTATTTCCTAGTTTTTTTTTTATTTTTTTTTCTAAAGATGTGTTTAAAAAGTTATATCCGTGTTTTTAATGCGAAAAAAAGTAATTTGTTTGTCGTTTTTATCACGGACTGGAACAAATTATTTTATTTTCCCGTGAGAATATGAGTAAAGGTGTAATTATTAATTATGTAATATCTGGTTTGAGAATCGCGAAAACGTTGCACGTGCGTTACGAATACGTTAATTTTCCGGGTAGATGTTGGTAAAAAAACATATTATTGACTAGAATTTCAGGTTTTGTTCGATGTTTGATTTTTAACAGGTTTCCAAAACCACATTAATTTAAATTTTAATTACATACGTTTTATTGGTGATCTGAAATATGTTTCTGATAATGATGCAAATTTTCTTGCTTGTTTTTATTCTACCTATTTGTTTTAATATTTATTTTACATAATAATCTATGTAAACGATTGTTTTTCTTTTGAGATCTGCATACAAAGGCTTCAAAACCCCAATGACTCATTTATTTTTATTTCGACCTGCATACAAAAGATATTAATAAAGACAAAAGAATCCTCTTTCCTCGTATTCCTTAGCGAACACAACCAGTCCTATTAAACTGGGTTAATTATCTTAATTAATTGTTAAATAAATGTAATTTCGACGAAGAAACAAGATTATTTTTTGAGGTTAGCTTACAATGTTTCTTTTTTTTTTAAATTTAGAGAGAATTTGTGAAGTAAAATTTGCAGTATCGTTTGAACTTTGTTATTTCCTGGCTGTTAGGAAAAATTCCATACATACTTCGGTACTATAGAATACGTTACTTTTTATATCTTCACAAACAGCTATTCAGTAACTACTTTTAAATGATTTTTTATGTTTCCATTTGTTTATGTAACTTGTATTTTTTTACGACAGAAGTTGTTACATATACCTTCATTTTATCTTAATGGTTTTTATATGTATTTTTTTTAGTTCAAATACTTTGAAAAACTGTTTAATGATGTCTTAAAATTGGAGATATTTATATGTTTAAGAGTTTTATCTGACTAATTTGCAGTAACCATAATATACTTTTCTATTTAAATGAATTCGATTTTTTTTAGAATAAAATTTTCTTTTTGAAGTTTTAGTATAATCACTTTAAAAACGAAAAACTTTAACTAGTAAGTAGGTATCTACATAAAGTTTTTTTTTTATCTAATATCTTCTTTTTCTTTCTATATAATTTGGGCCACAGAATGTATGTTTCTTTCTTGCCGATTATCATAGTACAAGTCGCTGCAGTTATTTTTTGGTTATTTCCTAAATGGGTTTCATGAAAATTCAGGCTGTAGAAATTTTTTTACATATATTATATTAAATTCTATACGAAAGTGATCAAACGACAAAGTAATATGCCATTTTACCTACAAAATTATGACTATAAAAATAGAAATAGAGTTATTAATGAGTCTAACCTTAATCTTATTTTTATTTTTACTATGAGATTCAAAAAGATTGTCAAATCCGCTCCTATAGATAGTAACAGGGTGTAGGTATATGCCGCGTGTTTGTAATGAAGGTTTGAACTTAATTACAGTGTTGGAACACAAGAAAGTAAACGGATCTGTCATAATATAAGAAAACGTAACCTATATTTGAAACTCGCATATATAAACGACTATGGATTGGTGTTTCTGCTTGTAAAAATGAAATGTAATTAATTTAATTTTACTAAAATTATGATTTTATAATTCAGTACTAACTGGTGTTAACTAAATTTATTATTACTTTAAATTATAACATACAATTAGTATAATTAATAAGTGACAAAACTGCATCTCTCAGTTCTTCTATGTATGCATGCGGTTTCTATAATCCTAATTTTTAGATAGCCAAATATGAAGTAATCTAATGGGGTTAGATCAGGCGATCTGTGTGCCATCTTTGTGCTCTAACGACCCTGTCAGCAAAAAAACTGTTGAAGATATTGGCAGGTTTGTCGAAGTAGTATGTGCTGGAGCATTATCGTGCTGAAAAATAACCTGCTTCAAGCTCATTTTTCTTATAACTCTGCAATAAACAATTCAACATCTATTGTAACGTTGTAGCTGTTTACATTTCCTCGAAGAAAATTTGCCCTATTATTCGTTGCCTGAACATAGCTAACCAAACTCCAACTTTTATGGGATGCAATTACGTTTCTCGAAATTCGTGTGGATTTTCTGCAGACCAGATA
The DNA here is from genome assembly GCA_004143645.1 of Protaetia brevitarsis. Lineage (NCBI taxonomy): Eukaryota > Metazoa > Arthropoda > Insecta > Coleoptera > Scarabaeidae > Protaetia > Protaetia brevitarsis. The sequence goes on along the minus strand of RXPK01000326.1, from coordinate 645,156 downwards.
CGATCATTTTGTAAATTGATATAGTCTGTTAGATAAAACCAGGCTTCTATCGAGAAAATGATTTGTTTAGCAAGTCATCGTCTCTTAAATTGTTATTAAACCAATGACAATACTTCAATCGCCTATCGTGATCTAATGGTAATAATTCCTGTACCGTAGAAACTTTATAGGGATGAAAATGTAACTTTCTTTTGACAGCTCATTGCGCTGAAGTGTATGATAAGCTTATAAAATTATAAAATGTAATAAACTATTTCACTTAATGTTAATATTGATTTTTTTACCTGTTTGTTGAGCTAATTACCACAGATAAATTCCCTTATTTTCTTACAGTATTCAGAAATACTATTATGGGTGTAAATATAAACGGTTTGAAAAAAATTATAAGATAAATAATCGAAAAATACTACAACACGAACGCCAATGTCGCTAAATGTCAAGAAAATTCATTTAATGTAAATTTAAATTGGTAATAAGTATAGATAAATTTTTCCGGAAAACAGTTTCTTTTTAACGACAATCATTTTGAATCTCATAGTATGTGGAAGTATTGAAAATCATATTTAAAATTCGCTTTTTTAACAATTTTCAAACGATTTTTTTAGCGTGTACGGAACCTTAAGTAAAATTGTGCACATTTAAAAAAAATGCCATAAAATACAGGATGTTCCATTAAGAAAATATAACTTTGATGCACTGCTAAGTTTTGCAACACCCTGTAAGTTGCATATTATTTTTAAATTGTAGAGGTAATCCGCCTGCATATATCCTAATATACAACTGATTAAAAATTGTTACCATTTGACTACCAGAGACTATGAAGTTACCGCTGATACACCCTGTGTAACTTCTTAGAAATTTTTTTTAGGGTGTATTTTATGAAATGCTGGTAATTTATTTATTTATATTTATTTACAAGACAGTAATTAATACTATTATTTTTTTGTCGTAATTATAATTACTTGAATAGTTATCATTTTCCGATTTTTTCTTAATCAGCTAACATTTCACTTTGTACATTTTGTGGCTAAGTAATTATCATTGCTTTTGCCTAAAACCACAATCGCAATATAATAAAAAACACATTATTTCCGTCGATTTCCCTTCTGATTGTCGCGTTAAATTTAATAAAACGTTTTAAATTCATTTATATACATACATTATTTATTTATAATCATTTAATAATACAAAAAAAAATAAATAATATAAAAAATTATAAATAAATAATAATCGTTAAAAATAAATACGCATTAGAAAAATAATTAAAAAAAAAATATATACGCCTTTCCATTACTTTCGTATCTCTTTTTAAATGTTGCTAAACATCGGGCTCACTTCGTAACCAGCCATAATCACGTTGGCGGCCATGGGATTAGCGTACATCGGCAGGTAATTGTAATTATCGACCAGGAATTCCAAAACCTTCTCTGTGATCCTCTTTTGATACTCCGAGCCGTGGAATTTGCCTTGTTGCTTGTGGAATTGTCCCGGTGTCAACTGGAGGGAAGTAAAATAATAATTAAAATCGACATTTAACGTTGGAAATTTTTCTTTCGAACCTTCTTCCATCTATTGTTGGTTAGTTTATGGATTATGTCTTCCAGGACAGACGTACCTTCATCATCCTGTGGGATATGGTTAGTTTTTTTTTTGTTTTAGATTAATTTATCGGATCATGTTTGATGACTTACCGTCATCTGCGTCAAGATCTCGTTTATGTCATCGTTCAGTTTGTCGAACCTGTCGTGGTAGATGGCATAGGACCACGGTTCCGAGAAGAACGTGAACAAGTCTGTGATGGTCACCATTTCGAATCTGGTCACCAGGTTGTTCAGCAGCTTCTCGTGCTTGCCCCAGAGATGGGCCAAATTAACTTTCTCTAATTCCTAAATTGAAGCGGAGATAATTGATAAATGATCTTGTTGCTTACCGCCATGATGGAAAACTCAACATATTAATAGAGACAGATATAGATTTATTGCCGATAAACAAGTGCATGTTGTCTGATATTACATAAACATATAAAAAATATAATAAACAAAAACAAAACAATAAACACGTACCGTAAAGTGGTACAATTCCGATCAGTTTTATGTACTATTTCTGAGCTGCAATTATTATTATTGATCGAAAAAAAATTGAAAAAATTATACATATCATACATCTTTTAGCTACACATACCTCATGTATATTAACACAATGTATTAAAACACTATTTTTAATACATCAAGCGTGATCGGTTTTGCCCCATAATAGGGGGCAATTCCAATCACCCATCTATTTTCTTATAAAAAACCGATTTGAAAGCTGCACGAGGTAAATCCAATAACAAAAATTTGAATTTAAAAAAAAAGGAAACTTACGGAAATAACAGAAAATATGCATTATAGAAATGGGAAACAGATAAATAATGACATAAACTATAATAATTCAATAAACTAAAACTAAAACAAAATTTCATTCAACGCGCGTCCCTCTCAGTTCAAAAACGTAGCTTCCCCTTCTATGACTAGCTGGATAATTTGGTTTTTGGAAATTTCCTAAATTTCGTCAACTTGGAGAAATACAAAAGTAATCTCTTCTCTTTCTTAGAAACTACCGGTTCTTTAAAGTATTCTGAAGTAATAATAACAATGATAATTCATGCCTTCGCATCCCCAACAGCTTATGTAATGAATATGGCACCCCATTATTTTTTCTGATACTTTGATAATGGATGAAGTGCTCTCTTTTACTGTCCTGATAGCGCTTTGGAGGTATTTGGGGTTATATTGCTGTCTCCCGCCAGGCCATTGACTATATATAAGTAGACTGATTAAGCTTATGGGAAAAATGTTGCGCTTAAAAGTGGCCCTTTGGATGGCAAATCCAGATGTCACTAGTGTTTCTACATCCAAAACTGGCGGGGGAAGCGAAATGCCTATCTTAGCTCTGAACCGTGTTTACAGATGATGAGTTGAGCAGCACACATGAGTAGAGGGCATTTAGTTCACAGATAGCGCGGTAGCATATAACATAAAAATATTTTTTTTTTGATTAGCCCGTATAATGGTAGTTTGTTGCCACGTGAAAGGCATGGCAAGCAACAAAAGCCAATATTTAAATTGTGGGAAAAACAAACGCAATAATGAAAAGTTGCGTACGTTTGCATTTCCTATATTGTAAAGTGACCAGATTTTAATGTAGTAAGGTGGGACAAAATCGATCATGAGTATACGGTATTCGTATTAGTAGTAAAAGTCATAAATAAAAGTAAACAATCACAGATGTGTAAAATGTTAAGGGATTAGTGAGGCGCAAGTGTAGATCGCGAAGCTGCCGGATGTTTACCCAACAAGGAATTTAAATTCCTAAAATTATTTTACTTCAAATTTGCGCTGCATTTTGTATGCTAGTCGAACTATGTAAAATGATATGCCATTTATATTTTTTAGGTTTTCAATTATAGCAAACAAAAAAAATGTTGTTACGATTTAAAATTTTCGTATATACAGGTGTGATCTTGTAATTAGTATTTTTTGAAAAATAATTTTTAATTATCTGAGGTTTATAATAAAATTGATATGACACTTTTTTATACTATAGTGAAGTAATATATATTTTTTGGATTATTAACCCCATTTTTATGTTTAAATTCGCGATTTAAATATTTTTTTTATTTTATATTTCTGGTTTTTGTGTAGAAATCATTTTTTTTCAAACTTTATAAACGCTGTATATATTTTTATCGTTTCTTATTAGTATTAAAAATCTAAAATAGTATTTTTTTGTTTCTTACCTGTACAAAAATGAGTATATGATCAATTATTCTTAGTAACTTCAACATTGAAACAGGAAATTACCAATGGTTTTGTATTAGATACTAGTTATTTTGAAGTCTTTCTGTTGAAGTTATAAAAATAATTGTTGGAAATTTAAATTTTGCCAAGAGGGTAGTTATTTATAATATATGTAAGTATTAAAAGTGAGAATATTGCAAAACGAGCACTTTAATAGCTAATTTCTTATTCAGTTGAAGGAGCAAGCCTATGCCAAAATCCCCATAAGAATAATTAAAACTACAAAATTTTTGTAACAATAATTTTATAAAAACAGTTTTAATATATTATAAGCTCTTTTTGTTCATATTTTTAAATTTAATATTAAGCCGAAGCTTGAAATTTTAAAATCAAAACATGTAATCCAGCTTTTTTGTAGAAATTGCAAAAAGAAAGACAGGAACATAAATAGATTGTAAAAACTTTTACATATTACCTGGTTTCGGTGACGGCGCGGCATGTTCTTTAGATGATAAGAAAATACCGGCAATAAAGCAAAATAAACACGTAAATATCCACCCAAAAAAATCTAGTAATACAAAGGCCTATTGAATCGATAGCGTTAAGAGAACATATGGTGGAATTTTTACAATATCATTTGAAGAAAACGTTTCTAATCCTCTAACAGGATTATAATATGCTATAAATTATTATTGTTACCTGCAGAGAATATAGAATTCTAAACAGATGTTACTAGAAAAATAAAAGAATTTTTACACGCTTTATTAGTACAAAATGTCTCATTATGTACAACTCATATGTAGGTGATGAATTATGAAAGAATATTTCTATTGGCATAATACCCGTAATGCTCTGCGTACTGCATATCATACCTATGTATATTACAGTTATATTTGTATATTAGTCGATTTCAATTACAATACCAAAGAAGAAACGATTACATTGAGAGGTTATTTTGTTCTGACCAACTACTCATTACTTATCGACAATCGGCTCTTGCTTGAATAGTAATCAGTTTCGTATGTATTTTGATTGATAATTCCCGTCGCCGACAAGTAGAATTCCCGTTTTGATGTTGCAGTTCCTGATTTTTTAGGCGGTAAATACAAATTTATTAACTTTTTGTCAATAAATTAAAATAAATGCACGATACAATAACAAATTAATTAAACTAAAGCAAATAAATAAAAAAATCATCAATAAATTCAATAATTCCCTCTGAAACAAAAGTTTTTTCCTCTAACTTTCAAAATTCCCTCTAAAAAGAGATTTTCCCTCTCATATACGAGCACTGTCGTAATCGTAGGTTTGAAAAGTTGAATTTTAACAGTTCATATTACTAATCGTAATTACATGAGTAATATTCATATTATAACACTTATCAAATATTGTATGTATTATAAATACATTTGAAAATTAGAAAAATGGAAATGGATTTTTATACGGATATTCACCCACAATAAAAGATACACTATACCCGCTTGGTTTGGTAAATTTATTCCTAGATAGCGCTGACCCACACCTTTATCGAGAATTATCCAACTGCATTATATGGTAATTTATGGATGTTATCGGCACCTATCGACAATTTTTAGGAGCTATTTCGCTTTCTATATGGACTTGATCAGTTTGCTTCTATATATCACTGCGCCAGCCATACTTTTTATAGTTTGTCACCATAATTTTTAATAAAATCAAGTAGAACATGAGTCAGTCATATTTCTACGTTGGTCTATGAGTATGTTCTTTGGTTCTTTACTTTTCAACACTGATCGGTATTACCCCATGAGGTGTTAATTTGCCCCTTACTCTCTTGTTATTTCAACACTTTCATAAAGTCAAAAAAGAAACGGTGAAGAATGAATGACAATGTATTCTTTTCACCTTATCCCTTTTTCGAAAATTCGCTTAGTCTTAGTGGGATTCCCAGTAGTAGTTTGTTTCCGTCTGTATGAAATATTACTCGTTGTCATTCCATCGGAAATTATTTTTTTAACACAGGAAACTTTAATGCAATGCTTAAAAAGCCAGTTAATTATCTATGTTATAAACAAAGTTTATTAAATGACTGTGTGTGCAAACTTTCTTATCCTTTCCATAGATGCCAGACTAATAATGCCGTAAAATCAGGATTGATCGATTTTACGCAATGCGATCGAATTTGCCCCACTCTATAGTACTCTATGAGGGAGACTGGTCAAAAATTTATGATTATCTTCGTCCGATTTCCTTTTTAATAATACCTTCTTTTTTCTCATTTGCAATCCACACTCGGTCATTTTTTTTCATGTATTTTTCTTTAGTTTCGTATCTTTCGTCATAATTTTTCTTTTGAGTTTCCTTTTCTTTCTTCATATTTTGGTGGATTTCTCTATTTGGTAGTTTTGGTTTTAGTTTGTGTTTATGAATGGACAACCGCAAACAACGGCAACTTAATTTAGTTTTTCTGTAAGCTAATAGTCCCAAATTTAGGTCGTCGGACTTTTTTATTATATTTTTCGCTGTTTTGACGGCACTCTCCGCTAGCCCGTTTGATTTCGGATATGTTGGGCTGCTAGGAATCCATTCAAAATTGTAGTGCTTTGCAAATTCTTTGAATTCTTGGTTATCAAACTGCGGTCCTCGATCGCTTCTTACTACTTCCGGTATTCCAAATCTACCAAAGATTTTTAGTTCCTCAATAATGATTGTGTTTTTAAGTTTTATTACTTCTAAGTATTTACTAAAATAGTCTTGTACAACTAAATATTTTACTGCTTTTATTTCGAATAGGTCTGTTCCCACGCATGCCCATGGAATTGCCGGGAGGTTAAAAGGTATCATTGGTTCAATAGTATTGTCGCTGTTCTTGATGCATATTTCACAGTTGTTCACCAGGTCTTTAATCTGGATTCGTATTCCTGGCCACCATACTGCAGTTTTAGCTCGTGCTATATTTTTGTTGTAACCAAGATGGCCGTTGTGAATTTCTTTTAGACAACTTTTTCTTTCAGTCATAGGTACCTGACTCCATGTATCGTTTATTTTATCTTCTCATAATGACTGATAACTTACTTATCATAGAAACTTACACCTATGTGGAAGGTACAATACAAAATAATATATAAGTCATAGATGACATATGGATGATATAATACACTACACACTGCCAAATGGAAGAAAAAACGCCAGTTTATGTTCTGTGACACTGTGATGCTTTGGCGAGGGCAAGATTAACATGGGCTAGAAAACCCAGATCGTCTAAAGATGATAGCTAATAATTAAGGGGACACAGTCATAGATCCTCAAGCAAAAAGTGCTATCACAGTAGATTGAAAAGGACGTGGTGAAACAGGTCTTTATGGCTACCTCAATCCTGGATTTAATCTAAATCTGACTCCTATCCTATCCTTGGAATGGCTAGTCTAATTTAAATTGGTTAAAAGAAAATGGGAGCACTAAATAGAAAAAGCCAAAAGGCCCTGCGTTTTTCTTAGAAGCTGGCATATCAGACGCTCCCACAACACAACAACAAAAAATACCTAATCTGGATGTACTTACGTTTCTGCGTCAAACACGTGATCGTCTCCACGGTATTTATGATTCAAATTGCAACCTGAAGTATCCGTGGTTGTCGGGTTTTACAATCTCCGCTGGTCAAGACTTGCCCCTATTTGAAATCAGAATTAATTCCTGTCCGTTCCAGTATGCCCACTATACAGTAATCGTCCGCATTCAACGCCAGTCCAAGGGGATATAAAACCCCCGGTTTTCTAACGAATTAATTTATTTTACTGTGTAACCTGGCGTAAACCATCACGGGCGACGTATATGCGAGGTACCAATTTTCTTATTCCCGGTGCGGACAGTGCGGAATACGTTCTGGGTTGAGGGCTCCATAAACGGTTGAATCCCTTAGGAGCTTGTCCAGGATCTGCCTGACCTAGCTTTATGTCCGATTTCCTACGATTGAAATAACTTTGCTTCAGATGATCGGCGTAAAATCTAATAAAAAAAAGATAATACAGATTCAAATAATTTTAAATTTTCCTTTTAATTTTCCCCCTTAAGTTTTCCTGCTAACACTGCAGTAATAAAGCAAAAA
>RXPK01000326.1:529385-636893 GCA_004143645.1 Protaetia brevitarsis | reverse complement strand
CTTGCTTATGAATACAACCTAAGTTGAGTTGACACTGCAGCTTTTCATTTATTTTTCCTAAAAAAAAAAGCGTGGAATGTGTTATATATACCTTTATTTAACTCTTAATTAAATTAGTTTTATATCTGTCCAGGTAAGTGCCGCTTCGACGGAGACGTCCAACGGAATCAATTCGCCCGCGTCTCATTCAGATCCACCAGGGAACCGCTTCGTGCACCATTCGGCCCGAACCTCGGCAAGCGCGGTCTCCCTGCCTAAAGAGCGCCACCTCGTTGTAGTAGCTGTCACCGCGCTTGCACAGCGTCGTCGGCCCGTTCAAGCTGATCGCAGACGACCTTGAACCTGAGCGGGCCCTCTCGCACTGAAGCCCAAATCAGGCGCGCTCGGCACGCAAAATTGGTGTCCAGCAGGCGATTCAGCTTGCGTACGTGGTGCTGGAAGCGTCGCGGGATCGATGTGCTTCGTGCAGCGTGCTGTTCGACCAGGTACCTGCTGCGGCGCATCGGCGAGCACTGACGCGCGACATGTAGACGTTTCCGTACGTTCCGGGTGATTCGTACAGCTCGTCGTAGGAAGCTGGTGGTACCTGCCGACAGAAGAATATTGAAAGCTCGAGATTCATAGGTGAAGCTGGAATAACATATAACAGAAATGGGATTCGGCAATTACGCTATAAAATGTGTTCTTTCAAATCTTTATTCAATAACTAAGTCCGCGAGCAAATGTTCTAGCACCTAAATTTGGACGAATATGACAGTAAAGAAATGAAGAAAATAAAAACTTGTAGGTAAATACATTAATAGATATGTCGTATTTTAAGGGATCTATTAATTTGTTGCATATTTAAGTGTTTTAGTACAGCTATAATATTTTTAGATGGGAAAGGGAACGTGACATCTCGAAGCTTGAAATATATAAAAAAATACACTTACAAAAGGTATCTTAAAGACTATTGTAACCAAAGAGATTCTATAACTTGAATACTGTCAAAAAAAAATGCATGAAACATGAAACTTAGATTTGCAAAAGGTGCCTATAATTTGCTCGCGAACTGTATATAACGAATATTAGAAAATTACTATAAAATAATTTAAAAAATACATATAAAGAAATATTAGATTCAATATTTACACGAGAAAATGTTCCAAATAAATTGTTTTGTAATATATATTAGTTTATTTAACAGAAGTGAATATTGATTTGTCGTTGTAATTCCTAATTAATTGCTGGAATAAAATGATGCTATTTTGCCAAGAGTGTTCTGTTTTAAATATTGTGATTAATGGGATTCAATAATTGTTTTATAAGAAAGAAAATATTATGGAATGAATGATATGGATCCTTGTGGAAGTAAATCCTACATCTATTTCTATTTAGAAAATAGTTACAGCTAATTTAAATAATGTATATCTATCCTTAGAGACTGTTCGCTAGAATGTCGTATAGCATGCATCCAATCGTAGAATTTCGTAGGGACGCTATTTTTTAGCCAATCACATCATTACCTTTCGCGCGTTTCACACCAGTGGCCAGTGTCGTTGTAGTCAGGTGGTAATAATTGTGCATCTGGTTGTGCTTGTGATTTTGTTGTTTGAAATCAATACAGTAGATAGGATATTCGATAATTCGGTCTTGCAGACTACTGGTCAAGTCTGTCAAGGTAACTAATAATTGATGTGTATATATCATAACAAGTTTCAGTCGATTAATCTGCATTAACTTGATTATGCATTGAATGTGTTCTTGCTTCCTCACAACTTGTCGCATAAACTAATAGAAAATTAACATCAAAGCAGAGATAACTTCACGATAAATACTATATTTATTAACTTAATTTTTATTCGTTATATGTGTCAAAAATCGTCAACGTTCGTATCACCGTTTACATTATTCGGCAAATCGTTTCTGGGAAATGTAATACAAATTCTTTTTATGCTCATAGAAGCCGAAAAGCCGAATGTACCAGTTAACTGTTGCATTTGATACGCCGTTACGCTAGTCATGTTCCACCACATCTTGTAATTGCAATGTGGATTATAAAAATAAAATTACTGTATTTTAATGATATGTTAGTACATATTTGAAATTTTAATTTTGTTATGATGCTTTGTTAATTAACATTGCATTGTTACTGTTCGCTATTTAAGAAATAATATATAAACAGACCACCGTGCATTTCATTGTCTCACCCTTTATACCCACATCGAATACCATGGTTTAATTGCCGCAGATAAACGCATATATCTACCATAAGTAGGAGTTTAGTTAGACCATTAATCATTTCAATAGATCCTATTCGTGAGGTTACTTGTTTTAATAATAATTTTCTTTTACAAAACAACACAGTTCATTTACTACAAGCAACTAGCTACTTGCTAATACATTAACCTTTTGTTACAGTAACATTAAGTAGTTAGCACAAGTAGCCAAGTTAGTTCTTACAAGAATATAGTTCAATTGTTTTAGAACAGTGACCTCATTTCCATTATATAGAAAAGTTAACCTGTAACTAATTAACCGCTTTTTACAAGTTCACTTCTCATAGATAGTAGACTCCAGAAATGAAGCTTTTATAATAAGCATGTGTTATATCTGTCCCTAATTTAGGCCAACTTTTGATTGAGGTTATTTAAAAAGTATTTTAATACCTATTACTAAAACATTTTTCTCAGTGTAGAGACCCGGATATATTCCAAAGTGCATATGTTTTATTTTTTGCATATCTTTAATTATAGTTATATGTAGATGTATTACACTAATTGAAGTTATTAGCGCTAATAGTGATTCATATATATGGCATTTCTATGCATATTTTTACAAAAGTTGCATATATTGCATCTTTAAGCTTTATCTTATCCTTTCTATTAGTAAAAAGTCCTAGTAATTCCTAATGTAGATCGACAACCAACAATTCTCAGAACGATAAATCTTTTACATCGGTTTCTCTAATACTTTTTTCCAAGAACTGCACGTGTTTAATTTCGCCTAACAGAAGGGATGTGGTAAATACGTTTTATTAATTTTAATTCCCAAATAACTATTCATTCATTGAATATCTTTGAGCAAAACAGCATGTAATTGTGTTACGTTTTCAAATACTGTGCGTACATACAATAAGTATAGCGAACAACATTTCTTTATGGATTAAGCCATATTCTGAACTGGTAAAGAATGGCGAAAAATATTTTGTCGCGCCTGCAGTAAACTGGTAAGTTTAATTTTACTAAAAGCCTTACTATTGTTTTTAAATTCTTTAACTTTTGATATAAAATGACAATTGTTGTTGTAGGTGTCTTCTAAGAGAAAATACCTGATTGATCAACACGCTAGAACTCCATCACATGTTGGAAAATGTGAAAAACTAAAGCGATCCGTATGTGTGCAGCAATCTATACGTCAATATGTAGCATCAACTTCACGAAACTCAGAACAAGAAGAATATAATACGGATCTGTGTAACGCATTAATTTCGTCTAACATACCATTAACAAGATTAAACGATGTTAATTTGAAATCATTTCTGCAAAAATATTGCAAACATAATATACCTGAAAGTACCTTACGAAAAAATTATGTCACATCTTGTTACCAGCAAACAATAGCAAAAATTCAACAATTGGTAGGGAATAATATTATATTTATATCACGGTAGATGAAAGTGCGGATAAGTGTGGCCGTTATATTGCCCATTTGTTAATATGAATTCTTCATGAAAATATTGTAGGTAAATCATATTTAATTTATTGTAAAGAACTTCAAAAAACAAATAATGTGATAATTGCCCAATTCGTTCAAGAAAGTTTATTAAATTTCTTTTTACCTGGAAGTATACCTTGTGAAAAAATTTTACTAATGTTGTCCGACGCTGCACCATACATGATAAAAGCCGCGCAAAATTTAAACATTTTTATAGTAACATTTCATACCACTTGTTTAGCTCAAGGTTCAATTGTGTAGCCGAAGACATTAGGAATCAATTCCCTTTGATTAATGATTTAATTAGCAATGTCAAAAAGTATTTTTAGAAGCACCTTTACGAATCCAACTTTATAAGAGCGACTTCCGGTGTTAAGTTGCCTCCTGAACGATTATTACGAGATGGGTACATGTTAGAGGCTGCAATTTTTTTCGCCGATAATTTTGAAGGAATAAAAAATGTAATTCTTGAAATCATTGCTGACTGCATTGCTCTAAAAAACTGTAAAAACATAGTAACATCAACAGAAATGCTACAAAACCTTTTGTATATTAAGTCAAATTATAGCTTTGTTTCAAGTTCCATTCGTAAACTAGAAACGCAAGGGATGTCACTCTCGGAATTAGTCGAAATAGTAGGCGAATTTGATATGCTATGTAAGAAGGTTAAGGGTACAATAGGTAATTCTATATACGATAAATTTAAAAAGTGATAAATAAAAATGCGGGGTATTTGAAATTGAAGAAAATTAAGAAAATTTTGGAAGGTGAAACAGTAAACGATTTCGACTTTAATTTTAGTTTAGAATGTAGTGCAAAGTTAAAAAATGCACCAATTATTTCAGTGGATGTTGAAAGAAGCTTTTCTATTTCGACACATATGTATTCTGATAGAAGACAAAACTTTCTTTTACACAATTTTGAAAAACATTTAATTATAAATTGTTTTAGAAATATGTTGTAAAAAAATGTTGTGCAATAAAGTTAATGTTTAAATTTCTGCTCTTATTTATTTTATGTAAAAATTTTGCATATTGACGCATTTTTTTGCATATTTTCTCAGAAATCGATGCATATATATGCCCATATATTCCAGTTTTTCTTTGCATATAATCATATAATCTCTACTAATAATTGTTTTGTACTGCTTTTACGCTGATACAGTACCAACTTTCTCAAACCCCACGCTCACCTTCACCAGATCTTCGTCCTGAGCGAACCAAGGACCCCGCACTACGGTGATGGTGTCCTGCGAGGTGAAAGCCTTCTTATCGTCTCCCATCGTCAAGTAGTAGAAGGGGCTAAGATTGTCGCAATGCATGCCAAATCTCCTGCTGCCAGTGTACAAGACGTCGCCTTTATCACTTGGCCGGATGTCCATTATGGACTTTAGCTTATCCTCCCTTTCCTTCGCCTGGAGCGAGCAGAGATGCACCACGTAGATGGGAATGCGATCCGACACCTTGGTCGCGTTTGACCGACGAATCTCTCCGACGGCAAGGTCATGATCGAACGTCCGCACCAGCATGAATTGATCCCTCACCTATCTGTTCTCCTCCAGACGGTTTTTTGCAGTAGAAATTTATGGACAAACCGAATCGAGTATCATGTCCCGATGATCTCGTCCACGATGGGCGTCTCGAATTTCAAGTGCTCTTTGAAGAATCTAGAGTCGAAGAAGTAATCTGAGGAGTCTTACAAGGGAACCTCGCGAACTGTAAATCGCAGATTTTGATGAAACTTTGTCAGTTTATAGACTCCATGGAGTGTTACTCAAGGATGCTTTCTGTTGCTGCGGAACTTCAACTTTAGGGGGTGCAATTCACCCTTACAATTTAGCCCAAATTTGTTTTTTTCTGAATAACTTTTAAACGGTAAGAGATAGGAAAAAAGTTTCAATGGCGGACTTGTACCGTTTAGTGAGTCCTTTCGATTGGTGTAGATATTTATATACAGGGTGCTCCAATAAACGTGGAATGACGTATGTTGTGCTTATTGTATCGAATTTCAGAAATCGGTTATAATGGCCTTTTTTGGGATCAAATAGTCTATAGAAAGGTTAGTTAAAAAGTTATAGAGGGTGTCCACAAAAATATAAATTTTAGCATATTTCCTTATTCTAATGAGATACTCTGTATACTGTTATGTGGCTGCATTGTATGTCGAAAATCAGTGTAAACTTATACTAGGCGCTAAATAGTTATATGTGATAGTTTTCGGAGTTATACGCGTTTGAATGTAGTAAGATTATATTATCCGACAGCAGGCAGATGAAAACAATAGGTCACATAGTACACTAATTGCTTGCTTTCACTATTTTTGGAGAGATGTGAGTACCGAACGTCTCACTTACTAACTAGTGAACTATTTAAAAAATGGTTTACGGATGTCTACCTACACCGAGTTCCTAGTGGAACATCAACAACTTTACTTCTAGATTCTTGGGGTGGCCAGTTAAGTTGCAGTTAAGTTCTATCCAGCAGATAAACCAACATCTCTTCTTACGATTCCCAAGAAAATAACTGGACTGGCGCAACCGTGTACGGCTTTCGTGTGTAGAAGGGATTTGTCAAACGGTTTTGCGATCAAGTTTTGCTTGCAAACATTGACCTTAATTTACATCAACGCAATATAATAATCAAATTACAATCATTGGTTCACAATCAACTCTCCTCTCCAAGATATCGAAACCTATTTCTATATTCCTGGTACAAAAGCGATTACATAGAATTCAGACCAGACAAATTTATTCATCTAGTAACATATGCGTTTTCATTCGATGATGAAGGCATTTTACCCATATGTTCAATATGTGGACAACTCGCTTTTATAAGATGTGCACGTTGTACCCAATATTTATGTTTCCAACACTTTTTTGAGGATTTCACTATCATGATGAAGAGAAATACACGAACTGGAAGATGTATATACATATTTTCAGTACTGATTTTATTTTATTAAAATAGAGCAGGCTGTTTGTGGCTTACACAAAATAAAATAAGGTAATAATTAAATTGTACGTCGACTGTATATTACAAGTTTTTCTTTTAATGGCTCTAGCTGCCTGCACATTTGCAAAACAATATGAACTCAACCAATATGAATAAAACTAATAAATCAATATTATATAATTTCATTTGCGTACCTAACTACCTACCCACGAACAGTATGAGTATGAAAATTGAAGTCGTGATCTGTCGTTATTTTGTATATACAGTGTAATGTTAAAAGTATCAGCAACAATCTGTCTAAGTAGTTACATTTTCTTTTGTCTGCTGTTGGGGATAATATAGTCTTTAATACATAAACGCGTGTCTCGCAAAACTTCCATATAACATTTTACCTAGATAGTTTACACTGATTTTCGACATACAATGCAGCCAAATAACAATATACAGAGTATCCCATTAGAATAAGGAAATATGCTTAAAATTTATATTTTTGTGGACACCCTGTATAACTTTTTAAATTACTTTCCTATACACTATTTGATCACAAAAAAGGCCATTATAACCGATTCCTGAAATTCGATAAAATAAGCACAACATACGTCATTCCACGTTTAGTGGAACACCCTGTATATAAATATCTATGCCAATCGAAAGGGCTGACTAAACGGTACAAGTCCACCATTGAAACTTTTTTTCTATGTCTTACCGTTTAAAAGTTATTCAGAAAAAAAACAAATTTGGGTTAAATTGCAAGAATGAATTGCACCCCCTAAAGTGAAGTTCCGCAGCAACGGAAAGCGTCCTTCAGTAACACTCCATGGAGTCTACAAACTGACAAAGTTTCATCAAGATCTGCGATTTACAGTTCGCGAGGTTCCCTTGTGAGATATCTGGTGCTAAAATAACGCACCACCACTACAAGTTATTTTTTGAAGACAGAATATCTAATGTGCCGACAATAAGTGACGCTTTTGGTCTTATAATTTATGTGGACAGAACAGTACCTCATATCGGCCAGGTATCCACCATTCAAAAAGACTTTCCCGACATTTTCATAGGGTAACAATTTCTTTATGGCCAGCAACGTCTGTACGGAGCAATCGATATTTCTCCGCTTCCTTATCTTCTCCATCATGAAACCCAGGATCCCGCGTTCGAGAAACATCTCCCTAAACTCCTCCGATTCCAAATAGAAATCCATGAGCGTCAGTATCTTCTCCTCGTCGAAACTCGATGCCACGTACAAGTCGATTATCAATTGATACATCCCGATGTTCTTCAGGGTGTGAGAATATTCAGATTTGAGGATGTATAATATCACATCCAGCGTCCTCAAGTAACCCTCTTCGTCCATCTGGGCTTTGGCCTTCTCCGCGAAATCTATGAGCATGTTTATCGAATCACTCTCGTATACCAATTTAACAGTTTTGGCGTAACTCTCAAAGAAGCGATACAGCGTGAGCAGAGCTTTCGCTCTATAGGGTATCATGGTGAAGGCTTCTTCGTCGTGGATGATCTCCACCAAGATTCTCATCAAGGAAGGTCTGGCCATGCTCTCCAAACAATATTTATGACGCATCATGTTTAAGATTATATCGCACACGTGTAAAACCACTTTTTCGCTCAAGAAACGGAACAGGAAGATCGCCGATTCTTCCATGGAGAAGTCGAAGAGGACTTGCAATAGCTCCTCGTGATCCGAAAGGGTTTTCATGATCAATCCGCAATGGCCAACTAGTTTTCTCGGGCATGTCTTGACCCACTCTAAGAATTTCACGAATTCGATGCTTTTGACGAAGTTGAGGGCGCATTCGTATTCCAGCAAGCACGCGTAGATCGTCTCGAAAGTCAATTCATACTCGCACGATCCGAGAAAAGTCAATCTCATCATAGCTTCGGCGACTTTCTCCTTGGCCAAAGCGAGAATCACTTCGCTGTTCTTCCACATGGCGAGCTTGTGCAGAATACTGCAGGATATTTGCTTTAAAGACTCGCGCTCCGACACCAATAAACATAATAATAATTGTATGGAGAATCCATTGCAATTCAGCAATTCATCCGGCGCCCTAGGTGAATCCAAAACGTAGAAGAGCACTTGCAGATTGCTGACGGCAAATTCCAATACTCTTATCGTGGTGAGAAATTCGAAAATCCTCGTCACCACCTCACAGCAATAAATCCGACCGGATACCATCGAGTTTATCTTGCACAAGCTGAGCAGGATGCTGGTGGAGAGGTTCCTAACTAGATCGTCCCTCGATTTCAAATAATGTTCCTTCGTCGAAAGGGCTGTCGTGAAAAGATCACCCAATTCCAATGCGTGCACCAATTCTGTATTAGCGACGACTTTTTCGATCATCGACAAGGTAAATCGGACGGTGTAAGTGTCTGTCGATTTTAACAGCTCCAATAATTTCGGGTAAATTCCACAACCCAACATGAATTCTAATTGACTGGCTTTGTAGTGGCGATTTTGTTTAGTGGTTCCAATGAACTCTGAGTAGCAAGCATCGGTTCAGGAGAGTCGAGCATTTCTATCATAGTCGAGACTTTGTTTGTAATGTAAGTTACTGGTTCGAAGTAGTCGCCCACTGTTTGATTCTTGTCCTGGCCGCCAGTCTTCTTGCCTTTAGCCTCTTTTTAGGAGCCATATTGCACGTTCCTCGATTATTCGTGGCATAAATTTAGTAAAGATTAATAATTTCGGTGCTCACATACGAAAATCTAACTATATTGCCAATTTTTGACGTTATTATGACACGTTTTCCATGTAGTCATTAAAGTAGCAATATAAACCGATTTACACCATTTGTAGGTTAATATACTTAAAAGTAACGCATAATTTTTTGACACATGTTTTGGCGGATGTGAAGTAGTTATCTACCTAACATCCATCCTTTAGTTCACATTTAGGACAGTGATTATATACAAGAAGATAAACAAGTCCATATAAAAGCAAATTAATTTTAAAAGTCATCGATAGATGTCGCTTGGATGTCCAAACATCCAAATTAAGATTGGACCTAAACCAGAAATTATTGTGATGTATTAAGTATGACAGGCAATCTACTCAAAAATAGTTGTACCAAGCAAATCACTTGTAGACATCAATAGGACATCTTGTTTTGTTTTTTTTTTTTGTAAATAAAACATAATATGAATATCAACGAGTACAACATTTAAAATCGAAAAAAAAAGGCTGTCTTTCCGATATTATTTACGCTGAGATAATAGTTCCACGAGTATATTTTCTTATAGGCATTCCTTTCAATGACAGATGTGCGAGATTTCACAAATAACTAAACACAGGAAAGCATTAAGTTTGTAAAATAAAAAGAAACATCAAATGTATATTGATGTGCCAATATACATTAAATTGTGACGTTTAATAATTTTGTTTCCTTTTTGTTAGCATATGTGTAAGAGTCGTTTTACAAATACGAGAATTTTTACATAAATCATACCAAAAATTACCTCGAAAATTTTGGTGAGAAATTTCGTAAGAATTTTTGTCGCGATACTTTCAGATCGTTTTACACAGGAATAAATTTTAACCGAAATTTTCACGATATTTGTTGTTATAAGCAGGCGCATTTGTTAAATTAAATTGTTATTTGATTATGGTTATCATAGAAATCCTAAGACTGCTATAGTTAACCAATAAACCAACAAAATATGGATCTTAATTGTTTAGATTTAAGTTACAACTTACAAGTGCAAATGGAAGTAACCTTATTCTTGCGTAAAACGACCTGAAAGTGTCGCGACAAAAATTCTTACGAAAATTCTCACCAAAATTTTCGAGATAATTTTTGGTATGATTTATGTAAAAATTCTCGTACGTGTAAAACGGCTCTTAGGAAAATTCTCACCAAAATTTTCGAGGTAATTTTTGGTATGATTTACGTAAAAAATCTCGTACGTGTAAAACGGCTCTAAGTTAACTTAGTCTCCCTAATAGTCAAATTGAAGTTTCCCGCCACAATTTTTAATGAATTCAACGTAAAGGGTTTAAAATAACTATTAATGTAATACAAAATGGTCGGGAATTTTATGTATCAACGTTGAAGTTACTAAGAATAATTGCGGGAAATTTAAATTTGGCTATTTGACAGTTGGCTATGACAGTGTGTTGCATACAACTTTGATATATAATGTGAACTCTTAAAATAACGTCTTTTATTGTCTCTAATATACGACTCGACATTCCGTTATCAATTCTCTACTGCACTTGTGATGGACGGAATCCAATAACAAAAAAGACATTATATTATTGACGATCATTCGATAATTCGTTTATGACCTTTGGATTATGAATGATCATTCATTTATTTATTTTCACTTAATAAAAGAAATTTATATTATGCACGGATAGTTAATTAGAATCTACAATGAACATTGTAATTTCTCTAATTTTAAATATAAACTATATAGCACGAACTACACGTTACCATAATAGCCAAATTTAAATTTCCCGCCACTATTTTACCTGACTTCATGTAAACGCATTAAAATAACTGTTAATGTAGTACAAAATGGTAGGTAATTTTTGTTTCAACGTTGAAGTTACTATGAATAATTGCGGATAATTTAAAGTTGGCTATGTGGGACAAACCAACAATGGTAAACATCTTTTTTTTTAATAATAAAATAAATTCACTGTATTCTTACTTTCTATGTAACCCTATAATGTCCTAGTAAACCAAATTCAAATTTCCCGCAATTATTTTTGGTAACTTCAACATTTAAGCATGAAATTTTGTATTAGATTAATAGTTATTTGAATACCTTTAAGTTGAAGTTAGTAAATATAATTGCGGGAAATTTGAATTTGGTTTACTGGAGTAGGTACATCAAATAGCGACGTGTATTTTTTGTTTAGTAATCACGTACGTAAAAGCGTTAGTATTTCAGGGTTAAATATTTCTTGGTCAAAAAAAAATGAAAAAGTGTTAAACGCATACATGTCACTTCAATTTTTATAGTAAATAGTCCAAAAAAATATTTTTTCAAATAAATCTAGTGCAGACATGGTGAAAACAAATTGTCGTGATTGCGATCCTGAAGTCTATCGTGCAAAGATGGTGTCCGAGATCACAATATAAAGCCATTAAAAGATCAAAGAGACAGCCAGGGAGTAAAACTTCTGATTGTTATCCCATTCTGTGATAATATTACAAATATTCATATTTTGAGAGTGGGGAAGTAAACGTATTTCAAGTGAAATTTAATTTAAGTAAATAAATAGTTTTCTTTTTAACTTCCATTGGCAGAAACCTCGGATATCAAATCTTAATATTATTAATCACTTTCATAAAACCGATAGCTATATGCCGATATGCCGTCAAAGAGTTCCAAGAATGTTTTGTTTATTGTCTTTTTGGTTTCCTAAATTCAGTTACCGATAAAATAAAATTATTATTATATAGTATAGCACATTTGCTGTATTCTAGCAAAACATAAATAATAAAGTTTGTACAAACAATAAAAATAAACTTACAACTTAACACTAATAAACTTCACAGATAGAACTAAAAAATAATATCTTACCAATTCGAATACGACATATGACAGATATACTTTATTTTTATTTATATTCAAAATATTGTTGCCGCCTGCCGTGCTTGAAATCCCATATCATTACCATCATAGTAATTTCATTACATTAAAATACGTTATGAATCAGTACCACCTATTGGTGAATCGTACTATTATACAATTTACATAATTTAAATTCTGGTTCTTATTCTCGCTAAACAGTCAGACTACCCCACCACTTTTGACGGTGGAGATACTAGCGACATCTGGATCTGACGGCCAAACTGTTGTTTTTAAGCGCAACACTTTTCCCATAAGCTTGGTTTGTCTCCTTGTATATAGTCACTGATTTAGGATGATGAGTTAAAATCACATCGTAGTTACTAAGTAAAAAAACTCCAAAACTCCAAATTATCAACAATTAAGTCATACGGTTATTACGAGGAGATTTTTATTAATAGGGTGAGTTTATCAATGCAAGGATAAATAAACTAACTTACACATAAATAATCTAAACCGTTTAATACGTGCAATTAGTGGCGCATTTGTGTGTGGAAGCTCGATATATCTAACATAATAAAAGTTATCAAAAAAAAATTATTAAGAAAAGGTATAGGCATTCTTAAGCTTCATATTTCATTCATTGACAATCAAGCAGGTTAGGACAAACAGGCACGAAGAAAGGATTGATGTCAACAATGTGAATAGAAAATTGTAATAGATCTATATCACTTTTTTGTAAATTCTATTATATTTTTTTTCAGTAAGCTTGAAGGTAGTACAATAATAACTATCGTTTTATACACCTCCTATTTAACTCTTAGTTTTTATAATGTAATTTGAAATACCGTTTTAGTTGGTTACACGTTTATAAATTCTTATAAATTTACACTAAAAAAGAGCACAGAGATCAAGCTATTACCTTTTTAACAAAATTCTATTACAAATAAATTGTACCCTGTAACAACATTGTATGTCAGATGTCATTTCAGAATTAGATTTGAGTAGTGTACAAAGCAGTAGACAAAACGATTCGAGTATGCCATCTTTATTCGAAGGATGTGAACCAAAAATTTAATATTAGTAAGGCTCAATCATAGATCGGTGCAACGGTTTGAATGCGTTTTCTCGGACTACAGATACACCAAAAACTACATTGGGGCACCCATATAACGCGAGTGTGTGCTAAATTGAGTTCGATGGTGTATCTTTTTTTAAATATTAGAAAGACTGTATCACAAGACATTATTTATACCCAGTAAACCAAATTCAAATTTCCCGCAATTTTATTTAGTAACTTCAACTTAAAGGTATTCAAATAACTATTAATCTAATCCAAATCGTAGGTAATTTAATGCTTTAATGTTGAAGTTACTAAAAATAATTGCGGGAAATTTGAATTTGGTTCACTGGGTAGGATGTACTCGGGTCTGTTTCAATCGGTCGTTTCTTACGGATTGGTATTCTGGGGAGCTAGTGGTCAAACGTATCAAGTTTTAAAAACTCAAAAAAAAGTTTTGCGCTTGATTGATGGGGCGTTGTGGCGTACACCGTGTAGAAATTTCAAGAAACACCGAATAATGACAGTGTACTCATTGTATATATATATATATAATTTGGTATTGTTCCCATTTAAATCAGAACCGGAACGAAACAAAAACTATCACGAATATCCAACGAGAGCTGCCGATTTGATCAGACCCGCCTTTCAACGTTTGTCGGTATGTCAATCCGGGGTAGACTACATGTGCGCGAAAGCATTTAATAAACTTCCAGTAACTATTAGATTAGAAACGAACTATAAGTGTTTTGAATCAAAATGTAATAAATACTGCGAAGGCAACCCATACTATGGATTAGAAGAATATCTCGGACCCTGTAAAAATATATAGACTTCTCAATTCTCCTCTGTTAATTCTTGTGTTTTTAATCTTTAATGTGTTATTGTTTCTTTTTCACACGTTTGTTAATTAATGACTTATCACACAATGTAGTACCACAGTATAGTGTTTATCCTGTAGTTCAAGAAAGGAAACATTTGTATTGTTTTTGAAAGCTGCGCAAGCAGGCAATAATGGAATGCGCCGTAAATCGCTGCGGCAATATGCGTTATTTGTATTTGTGCTGGCGTTTAACATATTTCTATAATTTAATTTTTTTATTATATTTATTGATACTAAGGCAATTACAATTGCTGTTTGTTGTACGGAGATACAGCTCTAACTGTAACCTGTTCCATATCTGATTTACCTTCATTGGAAATTGTTAGGGTAAGTAAATCAGTCATTAAAACAATTTAATATTTTAACAATTACTTTTTGTTGTAGTGTTTCTTAGGCTTACCGTTCCTTATTGTTACGTCTGTGTCTGGTTGCACTAAAAATTCTCCTGTTTCCAGTGCCTGACTCTTTTATAATAAGTGAATTCTCTACAAGCACTGCGATAACTCATTTCTAACATAACATTTTGTGCTAGCGTGGTTTTTGTTACGTCTGCATTTGATTTGTGATAATAAAAGTTCTATTGTGCCCACTTCTCTTTACAGTGACTGGATTCTGTAAAATTGCTGCGATAACCTCATTTTGTAACATTTTGTTTTGTTGCAGCACAGATTTTATTGTATATCTGTGTTTGATTCGTTGACACTTGTAAATAAATATTTTTTTGTGCAACATTGCGTATTTTTACAATTTACCATTAATAATAATGATTTATTTTGCGAGAGGTAAAACCCAATTACAAGAAAATACAATGTGCACATCTGCAATACATATTACACGTGTAAATTACATAAAATAATTACAATAAATTCTTACGAGCAAGACTAATGTAAATTATATGCAAACTCTGTAATGTAATTTAAACTATTATGAATGTCACAAGCATCAGAGATTTTAGATTCTATTGAAATACTTGCACATTAAAGAAATAGGGGATGTACGTAGAACATTGGTCCCATGTGAAACACAGTAGAAGATTACGTAGGAACAAGTGTGTATGCTTGCAATATTAAAATTAAGTCTACTTGAAAGTCATGGACAATCAGTTCTACCGCGAACCAGGCAAAATAAAAATTTAACTAAGCTAACAATTCTCCTTACATATAAAGTATTGAAATGGAAGTTATTTAAAAGAACAACTACTATCCTCAACTACTCAAAAGTAACCCTAAAAAAATAGTAATTATTTTTCTAAGTTATATAATCAGTAGCTACATATTTTTATAATCTGTTCTCGTTATTTTTAATAGTTGCATATGTTACAGAAAAAAAAAGTCAATGGTATTTAGATTTCAACTTCTTCTTTATCCTTTCTTTAATTGTATAAATAATTGTAGATTCTAAATTTTACATGTTTTTTTTTTTAAATACATTCTAGTTGCATCCGGTTTATTTATGCACTATTATTTTTAATTGTTCTTTATTTTCTTATTTAAATTTAAACTTAAATGCCGCCATGATTTATCGAAGAAATGCACACTAATCGACACCGCTCGGCCCGAGTCGTAAGTAAAGAATGCCGCTTTCATGCGCTGGGCAGGGTGCGCGAGAAAAACTTAGACTCACAAACTTCAAAGGTGCCGACAGCTCTTGACACTACTGCCTATATACTATACTGTGGTAGTACTTAGATTGTACACATTTTTCTGATGCAATAAATCTTATCTTATTTTATCTTATTACGTTTTCCTTTGGGTAAGGCAAATTTACCAATTTCTAACCCTATCCTAATTACTGACAGCTTCCCTGTATTTTTATCTGATTTCAGCAAATGAAGAATTAACTCTTTGATTACGAAATTCATCAATTTTTTAAATACGTAATCTAACTACCACTATTTTTAAATTTAGTGCTTTTGGAAATGTCACTCAAATGTCAGATGTCAGTATTGTAAGAGTGTTTACAATCACGTTACAATGTTAACACCACCAGCAGATCCATTTCTATGTTATATATATAACATATCGATGGTAATAAACAGAAAAATTATATTGTGCATATGACCAATTTTTATTTATGTGCAGCTGAGTAATCTAGTATCGAAAAATGCAACTCAAAATATACATCTCGTACTTGGCAATGAGTCATGCGATTTAGATTCTGCAATATCCAGCTTAGCGTTAGCGTATTTCCTGAATGGAAATCAAACTGAACCCGACAAATCAATAGTGTTACCCGTGATGAATGTGCCGAAAGATGAGTTTCAATTACGACCAGAAAATACCTTCGTTTTAGAACGGATCGGTGTTAATAGTAGTATCATTGGTAAGTTACTTGACCAAGTAGATCTTGAAATGAAATTTGGTATGATTATTTTAGATTGTATTCCATTTAGGGACAAGTTAAATTTAAGTGAACTTACCTCTTCGTTGCCCAACCTCAAAATTACTCTCGTTGATCATCATGTTCTATCGAGACAACAGGAGTTTTTGAGATCTCATGTAGTTGGCATATTCGATCATAGACCTGTCGATCCAAATGTTAAATGGGAGATTCCATTAGGAAAGTTATAAAATCAGTTGGATCTTGTTCTACTTTGGTTACCGAGGAGATATTATCGAAGAATAGAGCTCTTTTGTCTGAGACGTTGGCAAAAATTTTGTACGGTGAGTGAATTTATTTTATTTATGGTTAGTCTACCTTTTAGAGGGAGTTAGGACTCGACTGTATTTAAGTTTTGGAACCCTTTCTCTTTTAGTTACTTTAAAACTGCATATGATAGCATTTGCATTCATATTTTTGTTTTTTGTGTTAGGTATTTGTAATGTTAATAATTATAAAATAAAATAATTTACCTACATGTTATTAGTTAAACTAATTATTAAACTAACAATGAATTTTATTCAATTTACTATTTAGATTGTAGTTGTTTAAGTGGAATTGCTAATATGTGAATTTAATTATTGAAAGTACGTAAATAATTAACGTATATCTAATAAATCCAATATCTAATTAAGTTCTCTAAGGTGTACCACAAGGGTGAGCTCTTGATCCCTTACTTTTTTATATTTATTAATGACATAACTAATAAGGTAAATTTATATTACTTCTTGGGGGTGATATCACATATACTTACTGAAATGTTAACGCTGTAAATACAATTGTGATTGCCAATATATTATCAAACAATCTGAATAAATTTGTTTATTACTACTAAAGGCTCTGCTACGATAAGCCATTGCAAAGTGCCCCTAAAGCTATTGGGCTGAAATTAAAGCAAATGAGTACTACTGTTACCCATACTATAAATACCAAAAATTAGCTCATTGGATGCCACCCCATTCGAGATATTAGCATAAGGGTGGAAAAATTCAATATTTTTTTTCTCAGGAATTACTTAAGCTATCACGTTCAAAAAAATTATTTAGGTAAACACTGATTATGGGGCATTCTATAAAAAGTCAAGAACTAATTCCCTCCACTCAGTTCAAAGTTATTATTATTTTCCCCTTTTTAGGGGTGGTTTTTTTGAGCTTGGTTCAAGGTGCCAACTTGGCTTTTTATTATATTAGACCGTATGCATTTAGGTTTATTATATATTTTTTTTAGTTTTTTCTGTGTGGTAGAATATGTAAATAAAAAATAAAATCTCTTTGAATGATTTTAGTAGGAGCAATTTGTTATTGGTTATTTTGGGGTTAAAATAATTATTCATAGATTAATTTCAGGATTATTTGTATAAATGTTTCAGCCCTATTAGTTATAAAAGCACCGAAATATACAAAAGTATATTGTAACAATAAAATAATATTTAATTCCGTACACGCAGTTCAAAGCTATTATTATTTTCCCTTTCTAAGGGATGATTTTTTTTTGAGTTGGATTTAGGGTCCCAATTTAACTTTTTATTGTACATGAGTGTATATTTATATTTGGGTTTATTATGTATTTCGTCAAGTTCTTTCAATGAAGTAATACAAATAAAAAATAAAACCTCTTTGATCTTAACAGCAGCATTGGGTTATCGATTATTTTAAGGATAAAATTCAAATTATTCATTGATCGGATTCAGAATTATTTATATGTACATTTCAGCCCTAATATCTATAAAAGCATCGACATATCAAAAAGAACATTGTAACAATAAAATAATATTTAATTCCGCACACGCTGTTCGAAGTTATTTTCTCCTTTCGGGGGATGTTTTTTCAAGTTGGATTTAACAATTCGACTTGATTTTTTCTTACCTATAAATCTATGCGTTTTGGTACAATAATATGTTTTATATGATATAACATATTGACATACATCAATCAAATCTCTGTTAGATATTTATTGTTCTAGTAACAACATAATTCTATTCACATTTGTTATTGCAACAAGCTATGTATTTAAAGTTGTTATAATTTTCTTAATGTTGAACAGAACCGCTATTCGTATTTTACTTTTGTTCTTACTGCCAAATAGATATACACATTTATTATACATATTTCTTCGATCAATGTTCTTGATTGTGAGAGGTTTGGAGACTGTTGTTTAATGTAATTTCTTTAAGTAGAATAAACAGCAGTGCTGTAGAAAGTAAGTTAAAATATGTTCTCACATGTTTATTTGCTAATAAAAATCTCTGGAAGAATAAAACTTAAACAAATAAATAAACGATGAAGATGATAGAAATACTTATTTGGAGCTATTCATTCTTCCCAGAAGAATCAGTGAAAGTTGCAAATCAAGAGCATACTTCTCAGTTCATATGACATCACTTGTAAAGAATTTATTAGGAAAAAAGTAAATAGTAAACCCAAATGCAGGCATTACCATACAGCAAAAAGTCAAGTTGGAACCTTAAATTCAAAAAACCACCCTCCAAAGGAAACTTTGAACTTCGTGTACGGAGCTTAATATTATTTTATATTGATTATGAGTACAAATATCTTAATAATAAATGTAACAACAGATAATATATTATATAATAATATATTACTTATTGTCATTTATTCTTACAGAACTATTTTTTATAGCTCAGTGCTTTCATAACTACTAGGGCTGAAATGTACAACATATAAATAATCCTGAAAGCGCTCGATGATTTTCCTTTTTTATTTGCATGTACTACCACACAGAAAGAACTTAAAAAAATATATAATGAACCCAATACATACATTACTATATAACAAAAATCGGATTGACACATTAAACTCAATCTAAAAAACCGCCCTTCAAAAAGGAAAATAACAAAACTTTCAACTACGTGTACGAAATAAATATTATTTTGTTGTTATAATTTTCTTTATTATATTTCGATACTTTTATAACTACTAGGGCTGAAACATACATACAGATAATCTTGAAATTGATGCATGAATAATTGTTTTAACCCTAAAATAAACAATAACAAATTGTTCTTACTAAGATCACTCAAAGAGATTTGATTTTTTATTTACATGTTCTACCACACAGAAAAAACTGAAAAAAAAACATATAATAAACCTAAATGCATACGGTTCTAATATAACAAAAAGCCAATTGCACTTGAACCAACTCAAAAAAACCACCCCTAAAAAAGGAAAATAATAATAACTTTTAACTGAGTGGAGGGAATTAGTTCTTGATTTTTTATAGAATGCCCATAATCAGTGTTTATCTTGCATAATTTTTTGAACGTGATAGCTTAAGCAATTCCTGAGAAAAAAAATTGAATTTTCCACCCTTATGCTAATATCTCGAATGGAGGTGGCATCGATGAGCTAATTTTGGTATTTATAGTATGTATGACAGTAGTACTCATTTGCTTTAATTTCAGCCTGATGCTTTAGGGGCACTTTTTAAAATGGCTTTACATGGAGCAGAGCCTTTAAGCTTTAAAAAAATAATTCTTGTAAATGTCATCCCAAATGAAATAAGGTGTTAGTTATTGAAAGTTGACAAAGAATCAAGTTTCTGGGCATCTAACTCCTCTGACATGGACTTTTTTAAAAGATTATTCTTTGAAATTAAAATTATTAACAATTTAAAAAGAATTAAAGGAGAAGTTCAAATATTTTTATTAGACAATTGCTATCATATTTTTGATGAGTATCTGCAGTTAAAGTGCAAAATACTTTCCCTTACCATTTTTCATATGTATTCATTATTTGATATAATTTTTTAATAAATAATATTAATTTTATCAAATTACATTTAAAACAATAATTTAATATTTCAGATACAATAATCTTCGACACAATCGGTCTAAGTTCAACAGCAGGAAAAGTTAAAAAGCTAGATAAAGAGATGATTGAACAGTTGGAAAATTATCTAGGTTTGGAACAACCGAACTACACCGAATTGTTCAACACTTTATGGAAAGTACACAACAATGTATCTAACTTCACGCCCAAACAAATTCTCATTAAAGATTTAAAAGCGGTAGATAAAGTATTCATACCAGGAGTACCGATGCTGGTAAAAGATTTCTTACAGTTGCCAAACGCTTTTGCCAGTGTCGAAGAATTTTATCGTGAAAAGAATGCTGGAAGCGATCATCATTATGGATTGGAAGCGAAAGATTGATATCGTTCAAAGAGATTTGGGATTTTATTCTTTAGAACCGAGAGGGTATTAAATTTAATTATTGACCATTAAAAGAAAGGACTTGTTACAACTTCCGAGAGGATAGTCCTATACCGGAGATACGTTACTTTAAACAACATTTTAAACCGTCGAGAAAACAGTTGTTACCGCTTGTAAAACATGTTTTAAAACAACTTTCAAATGATAGGAAATAAATATTTAATACGTAAAATTATTATTGTTTATTATTCCTTACATTCCTCACGATTTAATATAAAAATCATATATAATATCGTAATAATTTCAACAATATCTTCATATTTGGAAAAATTCTCGACTTCTAGCAATTCAAGCCATTTATATTCGGTATGCTCTGAAGACAATTGAATTTTAGCTTTCGGGTTGATTAGTTCTGCCAACCAATACACAACCTCCTTAGGTTTGCTCTTCACGATATATTTCAAACAGCGTTTTGAATCTTCATACACTTTTAAATCATTTTTGGTTAAACCACTCTCTTCACTTGTTTCACGAAATGCTGTTTGTTCGTCTGATTCTCCAGGATCCACGTGCCCTTCATATTAAAAAAAAAAAAGAAAAGTTTTAAGGAATTATTTTCTAATATAGCAGAGCATAATTTAGAAATAAATCTGTAGGGTAAATTTAGTGCATTTGATTCTTAAGCAAATAAATAATTAACTCCAATTTCAGAATATTGTAGTGAACAGTGGGATAATAATAATAATAAATGGTAATCAACATTTACGACTAATAACTCGTGTTATCTACATAAAAGCATTTCCAACACTTTTGAATTTGGCGCTCATTTTGCCTAAATTGTTTGGTTATTTACACCGCCGATAAGAATCATCAAAAACGTCAAAAGTGCGTCGAACATAACCTGGAAATAGCACTTCTTACACCGTTTTTTTTTTCAACATTTTCTATTCGATTGCTAAAGAAACGACTACCCATTTTGAACTCGACAAAACATGAGCTTTCCGATAATATACATATAAATCCCCAAATCTATGGTCCATATATGTAACTACAGCAGAGTTTAACTGTATGAGGTAAATTTAGTTTATTTAAATTTTGTAACCGATTGATTTAAATCAATCTAAATTAATTATATAGTTGCTTTTAACAACTTCTACAGCACACCAACTCCAATTGTTAAAAATTTAAAAAAAATCTACATACATAACCTAGAAATTGCGCTTTTTACACGGATTTTTCAGTTTGCTAGTTACTTCCGAAAACAAGAATTGATTTTTAAGACTCAATGCAAAATGTGCTTTCTATTAATACTCATATAAATCACCAAATCAACAGTGCACATACCTATTTATATGAAGGCAATTTTATGTTGCACTATAGTACAAAATACAGAGTATGTTTGTGCAATCAATAGCCACACAAGTAGCTTTGATACTCCAAGGTTAAATCTTATCGCGTTGTGATTGATCTGTGAACCTTACAAATGTCTTTTAACCAACCTTTTGGAGGTGTCCAATGCTTTTCACCGTAGGAAGTTTTGAGGAAGAGATATTGGATTTTGTCGCAATTTTTCCTGAAGATTACAAAACCGGCAGCTCTCAAACCCATATTTTGGTGTTTGTAAGAATTACTCTTATTAAAATAACATAATAATTGAAACTATATATATTTCACAAATCTGCAATTAAATCACGTCAAATAGGTGTTTATCTATTAAGCACATTAGACTGTAGACGGTATGGTGTGCTGTTTATGTTAATCCAAATTTGACAACATTAAAACGTATATAAATTAATTAAAAAAGAAAAACTGGTATTGATTAATTTTCTGATAACCTCTAATTCTGTGTTTTGGAGGTTAGGAGTTATTCAGTTGTTGCTGCTTGCTGCTATCTGTGCATATTTCTGATGAATTACAATATGAAGCGACCTGTAATGCTGCTTTTATGTGCAAGGATAGATGAAATAATAGGCGTTTACGAAAATTGGATTATAAGGTATCTAACGACTTTCTATCCTATTCTAGCACATTGTAAATGCTATGATTTCCTTTCACTTTCGGTACATCGGTATATATCCGATCCAATTTTCGTAAACCCCTAATACTTTAACAGCAATGGTAAACCAAAATGCTTTAATTTTCGTACAAACACATTGTACATTAAAATTTACTACTAACCTTTTCTGCAATATGAATTTTTGTAACACAACTTACATTTCCTTACTGATTTGGCCATTATTTGAAAATATTGCCCTGATTTTTTAATTTAACACCAGGAATGCGTTTCGATGCAGCAACCTTATTTGTTACAGATTTTGCTATACATTTCTGCATATATATCGGTAGCCAGCTCATAACTTTTTTATTTATAGTTTTTTTAATAAAATTAAAAAAATATGTCATTTACAGTAAACTAAAGCAGAGAATTCATAAAAAAAATACTTTTTATGATAAAACTGTCAAAGTGTACTTAATTGTTACGTCCTAATAGACGTATTAAAGAAAAATTTTGTGACATTAGTAATTTCTTGATATTATCTTAACAATTAAGAATATTTCTTTTGCGTATTTGCGGCACTCCTAGATTGAAAAATCAAAATTAAAATTTCTGGTAACCAAGGAAACGAAAACTAACAATTCATATGTTTTCGGACTCAGAAAATTATATACAAATAATAATGTGAATATGCTAAAATATATAGGGTGTCCCATTAAAAAAAAAAATCAAAATTTCCAATAAATCATAGATTATATAATTGAAAAGTTTTAGTAGATAATATATTTCGAATTTTATTAAAACAATATTCATAAATAAAAAAGTTGTAGGCAAGGAATTATGGACTGGGACACCCTGTATGTGTACCAAGAATTTTCCTGTAAATTCTGTTATAGAACAAAAAAAAAATAGAATATTAAACACTCTAATAAAAATGTATTCTCTTGCGGAAATTAACAATTTCCACTCATCGATAAAATACACTTTTATGGCTTTATATATATATATATAAAATAATATATATAAAATTTGATAATTTAGAAAATAGCACTACTTATTTTATTAAGAACTAAATAAAATAAATTAAAAAAAAATAATGTAAAACAAAAAAAAAAATGATATAATATCCAATCATATAAAAAAACAATTTCTTACATCTAAGCAAAGTAAATATAAAATTCTCTAAATAACTAATTTACAACACATGATGGTATGGCGCAGGCGTGGGGACATTCATCAGAGGCGAATTCAGATCGATATCAATATCAGCGGCGATAACAGGCTCCACTTGACAACTGATCTTCTCTTGTAAGGCTTGATAGAGGGTGTGCACCTTCTCGCTGTGCTGATGGGTGGGTTGTAGGGCTTTCATGAGGGTATGCAAGCGATTCTGAGGTAATTTCGGGTAAACGTACCACAGTAACTTAAGCAGATGTCTTGCGACATTATCGCGTTGTAATCCAGCGAAAAAGTATTCGTCAAACAGCCCCGTGCAGAAATCTGCAGCGGTAAATTCCTCCGGGACGTGAATTAATAGAGACACCTGCAAGAAATGCGGGAAATAATAGTGTATTATTTTATACGGAGGGGAAAGTGATACCACAAGTAGTTTCACATCGCCGGTAACATGGGTTTCAAACATGGCGCCTACTACTACTACTAACTAAAACTATTTGAATTTGTTTACAAGCAAAAATCTAACCTACAAAGCCGTTCCATTCTGTCATTTTATTATAGAAGTGACAGATGTTGTGCGATTTTCCGTCAATTGTCAGTCTGTTTGAGTATATAGGTTATTTTCGTACCCACTTTGTAATTAGTAGTTGGAAATATAGCCGCTAAACGCCATCGCGAATTTCCTTAAATTGATAGACAAAACATCAAAGGCGCCAACACTTAGTGAAACTACTGGATAAGGTTTATACTGTGGTGATACCTTTCATAGCGTGCTCGTGTTTAGCAGGCCGCTAATAGAGAGCAAGTCATGGAAAGTTACTTTTTCTCCAAACAAAATATGTTATTTCTTCTTCAAACGTTGTCAAATTTATACAGTGTGTGTCAACGCGACGAACTTCCATTAAAAGTTTATAGAGAACTAACTCCCATATTCATAGTTCAGGCAGAATCTTAAAGAAAAGTATGACTTATGTAAGGAGACCTTACACCTTGAACAACTTTCTATTTCATAGTCACAATTTCGACTCACTTCGGGTATTCTCGGACAAGGATGCTTCCTATAGAATTGATGAATAGAATTCTATTAAATGACATCGCTATAAAAATCAGCTGCGTACCACTAGATCAGTGACTATATACAAGAAGACAAACCAAGTCCACATAAAAGCAAATTAATTTTAAAAGTCATCGATAGATGTCGCTTGGATGTCCAAATTAAGATTGGAGCTAAACCAAAAATTATTGTCATGCATTAAGTATGACAGCGCAATCTACTCAAAAATAGTTGTACCAAGCAAATCACTTGTAGACATCAATGGGACATCTTGTTTTGTTTTTTCTAAATAAAACGTAATATGAATATCTGCGAGTACAACATTTAAAACCGAAAAAAGCAAAGGCTGTCTTTCCGATATTATTTACGGCGAGATAATAGTTCCACGAGTATATTTTCTTATCGGCATTCCTTTCAATGACAGATGTGCGAGATTTCACAAATGCGATTACTTAAAAGAAGGTTATAAGTAAACACAGAAAAGCATTAAGTTTTAAAATAAAAAGAAACATCAAAGAAAGCACATCAATATACATTAAATTGTGACGTTTAATAATTTTGTTTCATTTTTGTTTAATGCGTAATGTGTGTTAGCATATGTGTAAGTTAACTTAGCCTCCCTGACAGCCAAATTTAAATTTCCCGTCACAACTGTAATGAATTCAGCGTAAAGGCTTTAAAATAACTATTAATGCAATACAAAATGGTGGGGAATTTTATGTATCAACGTTGAAGTTACTAAGAATAATTGCGGGAAATTTAAATTTGGCTATTAGGGCTGTATACACATAGTAAATTGAGAACCGAATACATATATAAAATACACTTCTCAGTTTGGCCCAAAAATTATATTTTAACCACTGTTCACTTGTCAACACTTTCTTTACTAAAGAATATACTATATAATAATAGGCACTGCTCAATTTAAAATGGTTTAATATTATATATGGTTTGAAATATATTGTTACAGTGTGTTGCATACAACTTTGATATATAAAGTGAACTCTTAAATAACGTCTTTTATAGTAGAAATATTAGAAGTACCCAAAAAACTAAGAACAATCCTAGAAGTGAGTTGGAAGTACACAAAAGCCAATGTGAGATTCCAAGGAGTTATCAACAGATTCGCTCGAGGTAAATAAAGGGGTGAAACAGGGTGACTCAATATCGCCAACATTGTTTAATCTAGTGCTGGAGGGAATTATAAGAAGAGCAAAACTAGATAAGAAACATATCATGACCAATCAGATACAACTAATAGCATATGCAGACGATGTTGCAATAACAGCAGATGCAAGAGATGATCTGATAAGAGCTATAGAAAGTCTGGATTCGGAAGCACATAAATTCGGTATGATAATAAATGAAGGAAAGACAAAATACTTGAAGCTGGGAAAAAGGAGACGTAAAAGCACAAAACTTTTTAAAAACAAAAGGATACAATTTCGAAGCAATTGCCTCTTCAATTATTAGAAGGAACAGTGAGAGACAAAGTGAGAGAGAGGATTTTAAAAGGAAACCAAGCATACGGTTGAAATAAATTTCTATTGAAAAACAAAATGCGAAATAAAAAAATCAAAATAAAAATATGCAAAACCCTGATTAGAGCGGTCATTACTTATGCGTTAGAAACAATGGCAATAAATCGAAAAGAGGAAGATCTAAAAATAATAGGAAGAAAGATAATGCGGACAGTATTGGGGCCAAATATAACAGAAGATGGGGAAGTAAGAATGAAAAGGAACAGAGAGATAGAAGATGAACTGGGAGGAGAAATCATAAGATGATGGGAATGATTGGAAATCGAAGTGTAGGGATAGAGAGGAGTAGAGAAAAATAACAAGGACAGCCAGGACTCACAACGGACTTTAAATAGAAGGAAAAAAGGACTAATCCATCTAATGCGGATTTTACGACGCTCAAGCTTCAGTCATAATCCGCATGGAGTGAACGGCTTGAGGAAGATGATGAGGCGTACATTGAAATGATAATAACTTCTTAAAATGAACATTTAGAAAAAAATCCAAAAAAAACCTTTATTTTTTCATGTATGTAGTTTAAAGATTAAAAAAGAAAAAATGGATTTATAATGCGACGTACACCCCTTTGATGAAGGAGATGTACTTACGACTTGTTCAAAAAAAGAACAAAAACGCACGCAGAGTCCGGCTGCTCATAATCCGCGGCTGGGGGGGGTTCGTTAGTTGATGTTATAACGTGAGGGCGCCAGCTGTGACTAGCAGCAGGGTGGTCAGGTAAGCAGGAGATTGACAAACAACAACTGTTAGCATTAAATGTAAATTTAATAAATTTAGAAAATGGTGTATATGTAAAAGTGTATAAAAAATTAATATTATAACAGTAAATATAATGAAAATGGAAATGTTGCATTCAGTGACAACAGACAACCAGTAGGTAATGTAAATTTAGGGTATTTGAAGCATAGGATAAATGACCTCCAAATGCTTGGTATGAATCGTGACCAAACGTAAACAAATGCATAAGCCTAACATGAAATGACATAAAGTCAGGTTATGAACGCTGCAATACAATTGCAGGTAATAATTATTAAAAGTGATATAATGCAACAAAAGAATATGAGATATGAATATGTAAGTTGAAAAGTTAAACAGTAATTTAATTCCTAATAATAATAACATTTGTTTCAGTTACCATAAACAGCTGTTACCGGTTTACAAGTTAATTAGTCAAAATAAGGAAAATAAAAAAATTGAGTTGATTTAAATAAATCGAAGCCATAAAATATTTAAAGTAGAATTAGTTACATTACGAAGCAAAAATATAAATAGGCGCACCATAAACAGATGTATTCACACTTACAGGTAGGATCGGAGATAATGAGTACAGCAATCTTCAGTTGTAAATACTTCTAGTGGATTGAAATAAGGGTTCTAGTTGTCGATGATTGATGTTGCACACAACATGCATTACGATGATGGGGACTAGACTGGACAGCACATGACGAGGACCAAAAGCTACACATCCTTGCTTCTTCGGACAGTGTCGATTTAAAGAATATATTCTAGGTGTTATGGAATATAATATGCTATTCACATTTCTTGATACATCCCGTATCACTGTGGATCACATACACCTGTGATTTGACGTAGTTGGAATTTCTAGCCTCGATGAAGTTATAAATCGTACAGATCTTATAAATCTTACAGACTTTACAGCTTTTACAGCCTTTACAGCCCTTACAGCTCTTACAGCCCTTACAGCCTAAAATGGAAATGACATCACCATGTGCTCAATTGTAAAAATTGTGAAAAAGACACAATCAATGAAAATACATTGCTTAAGGCACAAAATAAATAATAAATTAGAATAAGCAACATTCTCAAATGGAAAAATCTTGATACTTATCAGATGTTATAAGCTTAATATTTCACACATGTAACAAAGAACAGACAAGACAAAATGGCCAGAACTGATATGTCTGCCTTCCACTTCTCTTGAGAGTAAAAAAAAGTTTAATGTTAAGTGATACAGCTAAAATTTTTTAAATGTTAATGCACTAAATTGAAAAGAGACAAAAATTGTCATTTACATTCAAAATTGAAAAAAGAAATGTTTGTAAAATATCAATAAATTATTAATAACTGATTTGACTGTTTTTGATGATTTGCTGTATTTGTTTGGATGTATACACCTCCGTCCAAACGTCATGTACGTTACAATAATATACACGAGCAAGTGTGAGAAAAATAGTATTTTGTAACCCCCTAACCAGCCCGTCAGTGCGCCACTGTTCTTTTTTAACCTAAAATGTACGGCTGTTAACAAGGAACCATTTGATCTTTACCCGATCTTGATATCTCTTTTCATTTCTGAAATATTGCAAAAAAATATGTTTTTGGAGAAAACTTTGAGCCCCCATTACACCCTTTAGAACCAAATATGGGACGCTAAAAAAATACGTGTCCAATATTTTTCGTTGTTCTACATCCATACAAAATTTTATCAAAATCGAAGAGAGTAATGCCAGATTTATTGACGTTTGAAGAAGAAAATACATAAAACGCATTCGAAACTTACCAAAGAATGTAAGAAGGGATCCTCGAAAGCCCTGTCGTCCTTACAATTCGCCAACACCGCTAATATTCGCAGCAATCCGACGCGATCTTTATGCCTTGTGACGTGCAAGGTGTAATACATCGCTAAAATGCTAGCGACCGAGCTTTCTTGGATGTAAGCTTCGACAGCGTCCGGTAGAGGGCCCGCGTGTTCTATGACCGTAATCGCGGCTTCTCTCTCGTCGGGAGGGAGTTTCGTCGACAGTTGCCTGACCTGATCGTCCACCATTAGCGACATCAGTGCCGGAAGGAATTTAGTTATGATCTGACTATCCAATTTGGGTTCTTTGAAATCCTGCGAATCTATCATCACCCACGCGCTTAATCCCAGTGCTAACATGCGAAGCAGTAGAATAAGGATGGTATTATCCTGTAAATATAAACCCAGATAAATGTTATTATACGGAAAAAATAATAACAGTATTAATTACCCTAGGCATGCCTTCATTGTTAATTAACATCTGTAATATCTTAATCGCAGACGTCGCTAAGAAATTTATAGCATAAGGATCGCATAGCGTCATGGACAGGTCTCCCAAAACTTGCTCTTGGCCCCGTTTGACGTTATCCAAGAAACCCTTGCAGCTCCCTCGATCGTTTTATGTCTACGTTCTTCTCGCGTATGCAAGCGTCTAAACACCAAGTGAATTTATGACACGGATCGACGGAGATGATATCTTGCACCTCTAAATCGTGCAAGGCCATCAATAATTCGGCGCGTAAACGTGCAATAATGCACGTTTCTGGTCCTCAAAAATAGAGTTCTTAGGAATTGTAATACCATGTCGTACAGTTTCACGCTGTTTCCGATCATGTGTGCCAATTTTTGGACAACCTCGCCTTGTCTCCTAACCTAAAGTGGAATAATATAGAATTAGATTGCTGAATATTAAAAAAAAAAAAATAAAGAAATAATAGTATTCGATGAATTAACCTATTTGTGTCCACGAGTACTTTGTTTCGAACAAAATTGCGAAACATACATTTAAATTTTGAATTTGATTTACAATTGCGCCAACAGATGGCGCTACCTCTTTAAACTGGAGATCATCGTTGATAATTAAGGCTGGGCAAGATTGTTACAGATCCCAGCAGATCGGTAATAACTATAACTTCCTAGGTTTTGCATATTTTACGGCAGAATCAATGTAAAAATTATATAGTAATAAGTAAATATTTTTTGTTATTCAGCCTCAAGTTGAACTGTTGGAAAACTAAATAAGAATAAAACTTAATTTTAAACTGATATAAAAAATACGAACTAGAAGTTTGAGCCCGCAGATGATGTTACATACATCATATGTACAAAAAAGAAAATAAAATCATACAGTGATTATGCCAAAAACCTATTCAAAATGAAAGATTGACCTTGGTCTTTTTTTTACAACAACATGTACAAAGAAGTATTTGGAACATCCCTACATAGAAAACTCCACCTTTGTCCTTTTTCCGTAAGATGGAGCCGTAAATGTATACAGAATATTGAAATATAAAATATTCATCTAATAAATGATGCAATATTATTACATTTTAAGATAAATTCTATATTTTCGTTTATATTTTATTTAATATACGTATTACGTATAAAAACACTGCAATAGTACTAGATACCACAGCGTTCCCAGGGCATACGAGTGAGCTACGTAGATATGTGGGTATGTTGAACAGACGAAGACAACGGTCGCACTATACACATTTGCCTACGATGTCCTTAGTACAACAAAGGAAAAAAACTATCCGCCGTGTCTGCCTGTCAGGGAAAATTGCGTATACAATTTTTATGGGATTGTAAATGGTTGGCCTTAGAGAATAGAGATAGATATAATAGGATATAAAAAAATAGTAATAAGAGTTTATATCTTTTCGGCTGACAGCAGTAGATACCCCAGTATCTTAAATTTTCTTTGTCATTTTAAAATAAGATCATAGAAGATTGAAAAAGTGCCCTGCAAATGGTACCTACGTGAACGCTCAAGGTGTTCATGTATATTCAATATAGCTTCCTCCGAATATTTTTTGATTCTTGATTATTAGAAATTGCAATAATTTGAAACACTGAACTATATAACTTTTGCTTTCAATTTAAATATTTACAACAAAAATACACAAGGAGCATGTCGGCCGTTAGGAACTAATACGTGGTTGAATACATCGGGACTGCCGATAAATTTATAAAGGAGAAATAAAGAATACACATAAGAAATAAAGTACGTTTCATGCAGGTATGTTTTATTAATTACCTATTAGCCAGGGGCGGTTCCACGGGAGGGGAAATTAGGGAAATTTCCCCTCCCAAATTCCGCAAACTAAGAAAGACTTATGATACAAACATATATGATATGCTCCGTCTCAAGGATGAAAATTGACTAAGTTTGTCCCCCCCCAATTTGGCTCTCTGGATCCGCCCCTGTATTAGCGAATAATTTTATTCACATAACTCATACTCAATCTGGTTAGAAAATTCAAAATTTAGACATTACGCATTTTAGCTGTGTTCAATCAGTTATCCAATGTCAAATCCTTTTTTGGCCCGGTCAACTCTGTAAACACGATGAGTGACTAGTGCGATAAAGCGTAAGACATTTTTTCTCATTTAACAGTTACTTGCAATGTAAAATATACATAATACCCTTTCATTTGTCAAAAAAAAAAACACATTCACCGCTATATTTATTGCAGTGCCAATTATTATTAATGAAAAATTGTCATAAAAAAAATCACTTTGACATAGACTTAAGAATAAGTTCAGTTTTTAAAATGCAATGGTACTAATCTCCATCTGCTGACTGTTAGATTAGGGTGTTTTTTTTTTTAATAAGATTTAAGATAACTATACCCGATTCTTTAATAATTGAGAATGTAAAAAATACTTTTACTAAATATATAAGAATAAATAATAATTTTTGGCATCTTTTTAACATCGAATGTTAAAACCGTGAAAGAAAATAACATAACATATTCCCACCAGTCGAAACAATTAATAAATTATTTTTATTATTTCTCATATTTAATATTCACCATATCACCATATATTCCCCAAAAATTAAACATGTTTTTTTTCTCATTATTCCCGATAGTTTTTTTTTTCCTTTGCTGTACGCATTGGGTACACTTGAAGAAAAAAGTATCCGAACGATGCGAACGGAAGCGAGTGAGACAGAAGATATCGGGTCCCTTCTGTTACAAGGAACCGATATTTTCTCTCTTGCTTGCTCAGGCTTGAATCATTCGGTTATTATTTTCTTCAAGTCTACCTACGCTATCTGCTCTGTACGATGTATCCAACTGCAAATCTACTCGACACACTGTAAATATGTTGGAAAGAGTAGATATGCCATACGTTTCAAATCGGTTCAAATATACTACACCCTTACTCCACCATTGCCGTTCTACCCTTTCCCCTCTTATTTCGTCAAATATTTCTCTATAACCACCCCATTTGTAAGCATAAATATTTTTTGTTAGGAACGTTAGAAATGCTACCTACAGAGACATCTATTTTTTAAAAGAATTATGAATTTTACCATTGTATTATACGGTCCAATCCATGTAGTAAAATAAGACAATGCTTTTTATAATAGCTGTTTACTTACATAACTGAGACATAACTACTTAACATAACATAGGCATAGGCATCACTGACTACATGTTCATGTATATCGTATAAGGCACATAGTACACCGTACGCGTGTATATTACTACTAACGCCATCTATTACAATATCATACAACCATTATTGACAGTGATGAAATTTTTTATAGTCTTGTCCACCCTTAAACCAATCGCCGAAGAAACTCTAATATGCCTCATCGATACGAAGTTTTCTAGTGCTAATGCATCGAAACGTTCAACAAGGAACTATACTGCTCTAGAACCAAACGCGTCAAATACAAATGCGCGCGTCGACTGAGATAGGACAGTTATTATCGGAGAGTTGCATAGCGAAAGCTGAAGTAAGAGTTAGGTGCAATGCGTGAATTTAATTGAAACAACATAAAACAATAAAAACAACGAGTAATAACAGGAACTAGCTGGACTGTCACAGGCATAAATTTTTCTAATTCTTTTACAATTATATTATGTTCTTTTTATTTACAATAAGTGTATAATTTAAAAACTATTGGAGATGGGCGTAGAGAGCCCTAATACTAGTTTAAAGACAATAAGAATTTCTACCTATCAACGTAAATATATACTGGGTGTTCCATTTAAAATAACAAAGTTACACATGAGTAAAATTCACAAAGTTTGCCCTAGGTACTTGAACATCGTGTACACTATTCGACAACAATGAATGTCATATTCAAGGGGCCAAAGGATTGTTCATTTCACTTCTCTTCGTCATGTTTTCCTTTATTGATTAATAGAAGAGCACTTTCTACATTATTACTAAAAACAAAACAAAAATTACACTTACCTTTGGTGACGGTCCAAAAAATTGAGTCGTTATGTTTAAATGATCAAACAGTATATTTTCCTTCTCACTGATGTACTGACTCAACAAAGGTGACACTTCATCACCAAACAAAGATTGATTATCCTTCCAAATCTGCCGTTTCACTTCTGTATCCGTGTCATTGTAGAGTTCCCGATCTCTAACTAGTATTTTTAGATATTGATCGTCGATCTGCGGGGTGTTGCGCAAAATGCACATCACAATAGGTCTCAACGCTTTCACCTTAACAACGGGGAAGCTCTTGTTTAGCAGCTCTTTTAACTTCTTATCTTTCTCCTTACCTTCTTTCTGGCCGATTTCGTTGATATGTTGGACTAATTTATCACGTAATGCCTATATAAATAATGTATGCTAGATATAAGGGGTGTCTCAATTAATTAATTGTTGCGATCTTGTAAAGAGTGAAAGATTAAAACAAAAACCTTAAACACAATTGAATAAGTACTATAGTATGGCCAAAAAAAAACGTAAAACAAAAAAAATCAATTAATTAGAACTTTATTGTCTATCATCTCATGCAAAAGGTACTGAAATGATATTTTGACATCATGAAAGCACATTTTTCCTGAAATATATGTATATTGCAATTTTTAAATAATTCTCCATATTTTTAAATAAAAATTGGCTGCAACAAAAATAGATCATAATTTACTCACTTAGATATATTTATTTGCAAAAAGAAGAAAATTATAGGGATAATACAAGCTTTTATATTTATCATAGAGAATAAAATAATAAAAAAAGGACTATTTACAAGATCCCAATTATGAGAGCCTGTTTATTAAACAAGCTAAAACATTTGTCCTTTTAAATTTACCTCAACAACAGAAGTGTGGAAATCTAGTCTACGAACCCCATGTAAATCCAATAATGGCAGCATAGGCCTTAATGATGGTAATAAAATTCCATTTGTAATCTAAATTGCAATTAAATATGACAGAATGCGCTTAAAATATGATAAATATTTACTTACTTGAAACTCTTCAATAGCCTTTAGAGGATCTGTGCAACTAGTGAGTGCATGTTTCAGAAATGTGGGGCCGTTAATATTTACGGCTTCCAAAGGAAATTCTGACCTGCTAGTCGACATTTTTTTAGATAGATCCTTTAATTCGAGATTTGCATAAAATTACATATCAAAATATGTTAACTTAAGAAAAAAAAAGCTCCATCCATCTTCGAACACCAATCATCAACAAATAAAATGATCACAAATACGTCAA
Source organism: Protaetia brevitarsis (assembly GCA_004143645.1). Lineage (NCBI taxonomy): Eukaryota > Metazoa > Arthropoda > Insecta > Coleoptera > Scarabaeidae > Protaetia > Protaetia brevitarsis. The sequence continues at coordinate 602,214 of RXPK01000326.1, read as the reverse complement.
CATGTATGTGTTATGTACACTCTGTTCACCAATAATTGGTACGATACTCAGAAACTTTTGGTTTAGCTCCTTTCTCGAACGATAACTATCGGATAGCTATATTCATTTATGTATCATCAGCAAAGAGCTTTATTTAATAGGCGACGCATATCGATGGTCTAAAAAAATTGAAGCAACAGAAATAATATTAAAAATTAACTAATATAAAGTAACAACAATATAGCCAAGTATTTCTGATAGGGCTGAAGTAGTACAAACGTAATGTAAACTACAATTTTTTATTTATATACCATTATACTATAATATATGCAACAAATTGAGTGACTGTTTCAGCAATTTGTCTGCTTAGGCTTGGTTTTAGTATTTGAAACAAAAACCATTTCTAGACTACTTCTACTGGTTACTGGCAACACTTTATTGACTTTATTTGAGTACTTACAACAGCTCTATTTATGTTTCAAATTAGCCAAAAATTTCACGAATTATGAGTGAACAGAGTGTACAAATAGCATTCAGCGACTTATAGCGCTCGTGTTAAGAGCGAAGAATTTGAACGGCGCTTCTCTTTCAAAAAGTTTTTATGATTAAAATTTATTTTGATTAGTGTAACTTTTAAAATGACGCGTAATATATGAAAATATATTTAAAATGTATTAGAATGATAGAGAACAAGAATTATTCGAGTTTGAATCGGTTATTGTTGTTAAATTTTGGGGTGAACGCACCCTGAAAGGGAGGTTTCCTCTATTTTCGTCCGTTCAAAATCTCAGTATTTCATTGGCAGATAAGTGGGTATCAAGAAGCGGTAAAAGCAAGCGAGAGTTATTAGCTTCCGGTTTTCAAAAGACATTTTTGTGTACGCTTTGTATAATGTCAGTTGACATTTGTGACAATTGCGTAGTACTTTATTAAAATGTGTATGAATTATCCCGTGCAATTCGCGAAGAACATATGGATCTCGCCGTTATCGCGTTCGTAGAATAGCAACAGTCAGTGTATTCATCAGTCAGTGACTATCCCGAAATAGGGGGAAGCCTATCAAAGCCCGTTTGGAAGAGAAATGGCTTTATTTCCAATAACATTAATATTTTAAACGGAACATTTATCTACGGACGATCTTATTCCGTCGCACGATTGAGACGCTATATCGATATTCTAAACTGTTCGACGGGAATTAATATGAATTGAGGAAATTACTGGGTATATTGATCACAGTATAGGTTATGTTTCCAACTTTTATAAGCATCCTAGGTGTGTTTATGTGGTTTGTTTATATCTTATCGTGCAGTTAATTTATATTTGTGTACGCACACCTTCGCTGTAACGCTGCTGAATGTACGTTTTAGATATACAATCATGGTGGGAGGTACCAAGTGTCGCACACTTTTGTTCTTTATTTCGAACGGCTTTTAACCTACTGGATTTCGATATTGAGGTATATATAAGGGGGAAAACAAGTAATTGCGTATAGAAGATCTGGTGTAAGTAAACAAAATATGTAATAATAACAGAGAAAATATAAAAGTAAATATTAACTTTTCATCATCAGTCAACGTGTTTAGGAAATTATTGTGTACATGTTGTACTCGATCGGTGAATTACTTGAATGAAATTTATATATATGTAGAATGATTTTTTTTCAGTTTCACTTAATGGACTTGGCATATATATTATCCTACATTTTATCCAGGTTAGTTAATAAAATCTAAAACATACTTAACAAAGAGAATATTTCAAAATGCTGCGAAATTTTATTAGTGGTTATCATTTTTTCTTCAATAATGTTTTGATTAAAGTAGGTATATGTAGTTGAAGATATTAAGTGCTTTTCTCAAAAATATCAAATTTGTTTGTATTTATGATTATTATTATGTTAATAAATAGTATTTTTCCAAGGGTGAAAGAAATCGATTTAAATGTAGTGGTGTAGATCTCTATTAGAAATTAAGCTATAAAAAAATTAGCATCGACCACAGCAAACACATTTTTTTGATATCTGTAGCAAACTTTTGGAGATTGTTTTCAAATTTTTCTAGCGGTTTTCAAAATGGTTCATCATCAAAAGATCAGTGATAATGAGTAAGCCATTGTGGCTCCAAAATTTTATTTGTTAAAGGCTGTAGCGGAATAAGCTAACGAAATCTATTATTTATTTTTTTTAAATAATTTTGTATATTATTAAATTTTGTGAATTTTGGTTTTATAAAGTTTGCATTTTTTGAGTGTGTATTGTTGAGTAAAACTGGGAAGAAAATATTTCTTACTGAGATTATATTTCCTCGAGTTCGTAGTAGTTTTTGGTGATAATTGTATATGATTTTTTTACAACCCTAGATATGATCCAAATGTTAGGCTTGTATTATCTCCTACAAATTCAAGAAATTTTAAATTCGAAAATTATTTGCTTGAAAACTACTGAGCTCATAAAATCAAAACAGTTTTGTATTTAATGTTACGTATAAAACTACTTTAGAAGAAAAATTGGCTTAGCTTACCTGATTTTAGCCTTTATATTATTATTATAATTGAAATGATGACGAAAAAATACTCTGAGTGATGTGGATATGAGATACAAGATTGGTCCTGGAAATCTTTTAGCTTATTTTTTTTTTTTTTGTAATATTTTAAATGATTTACAAAAAACTATTCGTAGATTGTTGATAAATGCAGATACCTTCAATTTAAAAAAAAAAATTAGAAAGCAAATTCTTTAACAAAGCTGTTTTTTTTTTTGATATATTTAAAACACAACGATCCTTTAATGGTATTATTTGCGTATATTAAATTTATACATATTTTATTGAAACTTTTTATATAATGCCAAACAGACATTTTCTGCAAGAAATTATAAATACTTGTTAGATATAAAATGAGTGTAGTTTATGATTCATCATTCATTTTTTAAGCTTTTTACATTTCTTATTTTTTTAACAATTTTCTACCCTTATTTAAGTGTGTTGACGTTTTTGCGTGTTTGTTTCTTTTGTTTATCTTTTTTTATTATTTACGTATAAATTTCGTAACATTAGCCAAATTCGCTGATTGAGTACAACATATAGATGAATATAAGGTGTTTTTACAATGCCCTCTGATGTCTGTGCGGGTGTCAGACGCATAATTAGCGCGTACGCATCTATTGTCGATCTGAAGATTATATTGGTTGACTTTAAAGTATTTTTAATTATTCTAGTCTTTTATGAAAAGTGACGCAGTGGAAGTTGTTTCAGAATTAAGGTTTACACCGGACATTCTAGTAAAATACAATATGATCAACTAATTTTACCCTCTAGCAAGCCATTATTTTATTTATTCAAAATATTATGTTGGTAGTGACTAGAGACCGGATTATATGCAAAGAAAAACTGGAATATATGCGCATATATATGCATCGATTTTGAGAAAAATATGCTAAACCAGGGGCGGTTCCACGGGAGGGGAAATNAAGCTATCGGCTGAAATTAAAGGCACTAAGTACTTCTGTTACCAATACTGTAAATTCCAAAAATTAGCTCATCGAGTCACCCCTTCGAAATAGCGTAAGGGTGGAAAAATTCAATATTTTTTTTTCTCAGGAATTACCTAAGCTATCACGTTTAAAAAAATATGTAAGTAAACACTGGTTATGGGCATTCTATAAAAATCAAGGAACTAATTCCCTCCATTCAGTTCCAAAGTTATTATATTTTCCCTTTTTTAGGGGTGGTTTTTTGAGTTTGGTTCAAGGTGGCCAACTTGGCTTTTATTATATTAGACGTATGCATTTAGGTTTATTATATATTTTTTTAGTTTTTTCTGTGTGGTAGAACATGTAAATAAAAAATAAAATCTCTGAATGATTTTAGTAGGAGCAATTTGTTATTGGTTATTTTAGGGTTAAAATAATTATTCATTGATTAATTTCAGGATTATTTGTATAAATGTTCAAGCCCATTATTATAAAGCACGATATACAATAGCATATTGTTATTACAATAAAATAATATTTAATTCCGTACACGCAGTTCAAACCTATTATTATTTTCCCTTTCAGGGGTGATTTTTTTGATTTGTTTAGGTGCCAATTTAACTTTTTTATTATACATGAGTGTATATTTATATTTGGGTTATTATATATTTCGTCAAGTTCTTTCAATGAAGTAGTACAAATAAAAATAAAACCTCTTGATCTTAGCAGCAGCATGGGTTATCGATTATTTAGGATAAAATTCAAATTATTCATTGATCGGATTCAGGATTATTTTATATGTACTTTCAGGCCCTAAATATCTATAAAAGCATCGACATATAAAAAAAATATTTAACAATAAAATAATATTTAATTCCGCACACGCTGTTCGAAGTTATTTTCTCCTTTTGGGGGATGTTTTTTTCAAGTTGGATTTAACAATTCGATTTGATTTTTTGTTACCTATAAATCTATGCGTTTTGGTACAATATATATGTTTTTATATGATATAACATATTGACATAAATCAATCAAATCTCTGTTAGATATTTATTGTGATGAACAACATAATTCTATCCACATTTGTTATTGCAACAAGCTATGTATTTATAGTTGTTATAATTTTCTTAATATTGAACAGAACCGCTATTCGTATTTTATTTTGTTCTTACTGCCAAATAGATATATACATTTATCATACATATTTCTTTAATCAATGTTCTGAGAACGTGCATAATTGTTTTAATATGACAATTATTTTATTGTGAGAGTTTGGAGACTGTTGTTTATTGTAATTTCTTTATGTAGAATAAACAGCAGTACTGTAGAAAGTAAGTTAAAATATGTTCTCACATACGTGTATTAATCGCGGTGGTTTGCTAATAAAAATATCTGGAAGAATAAAAGTTAAACAAATAAATAAACGATTGAAGATGGTAGAATACTTATTTGGAGCTATTCATTCTTCCCAGAAGAATCAGTGAAGTTGCAAATCAAGAGCATACTTCTCAGTTCATATGACATCACTTGTAAAGAATTTATTAGGAAAACAAGTATGTAGTAACCCAAATGCAGGCATTGCTATACAGCAAAAGTCAAGTTGGAACCTTAAATTCAAAAAACCACCCTCCAAAAGGAACTTTTGAACTTCGTACGGAGCTAAATATTATTTATATTGATTATGAATACATATATACTTAATAATAATGTAAACACAGATAATATATTATAAATAATATTACTTATTATCATTTATTCTTACAGAATTATTTTTATAGATCAGTGCTTTCATAACTACTAGGGCTGAAATGTACAACATATAAATAATCCTGAAACCGCTCGATGATTTTCCTTTTTTATTTGCAAGTTTCTACCACACAGAAAGAGAACTTAAAAATATATAATGAACCCAAATACATACATTACTATATAACAAAAAATCGGATTGAACATTAAACTCAACTAAAAAAAACCCCCTTCAAAAGGAAAAAAACAATAACTTTCAACTGACGTGTACGGAAATAAATATTATTTTGTTGTGTATAATTTTCTTTTTTATATTTCGATACTTTTATAACTACTAGGGCTGAAACATACATACAGATAATCCTGAAATTGATGGATGAACAATTGTTTTAACCCTAAAATAAACAATAACAAATTGTCCTTACCAGGATCATTCAAAGAGATTTTATTTTTTATTTACATGTTCTACCACACAGAAAAAACTGAAAAAAATATATAACAAATCTAAATGCATATGATCTAATATAACAAAAAGCCAAGTTGGCACCTTGAACCAAACTCAAAAAAACCACCCCTAAAAAGGGGAAAATAATATATAACTTGAACTGAGTGGAGAGAATTAGTTCTTGATTTTTTATAGAAGCCCAAAATCAGTTACTTACATATTTTTTTAACGTGATAGCTTAATATTCCTGAAAAAAAATATTAATTTTTCCACCCTTGTGCTAATATCTCGAATGGGTGGCATCGATCGAGCTAATTTTGGTATTTACAGTATGTGTACAGTAGTACTCATTTGCTTTAATTTCAGCCCGTTAGCTTTAGGGGCACTTTTCAATGGCTTATCGGAGTAGAGCCTTTGTATCCATTGTGAATTTTCAGTAGAGTATGTTGTTTTTGTTTTATCGACATACCAGAGATTACTATACTCAGCGGGGGCGCACTAAATACGATTTGTTTATATCAGCGTGACGTCACGATTTGTTGTGGGGTACAATCCACCAGACGGCGCCGACTGCTGGAATAAATCATGTGTTACCGCCATTGTTGTTTTTGTATCATTTTGGTTCTGACAGCGTATTGAGTGTTATCGATTCGAGCGTTAGCAAATCAAAAATTTTTGCGGCTTGTGTTTTTTTTGAACAAATAATTATTCGTTTTTTTTTCGTTTCTATATTATCTTTTAGTCTTTGTATAGACACCTGGTGGCATTCCGTAGTAAAAGTTTTTTTACGAAGCCTTCTTTCTGCTCCAAGTAAATTAAAAAATGAAAATTGTGTGATAAAAGTGATTTACTGTATAATTGTTGCTTTAGACATGAGAGGCCGTTCCTCTGCAGTAATGAGTTGCACTGATCAAACATCCTCTAGACATCGGTTTCCTAATCCAGAAAACACTGCGGAACGCTTCAATAAATGGATTGAGCTTTTTGGAAATGAGAAACTGCAAGAGTGTGGATCCGCAACATAATTTATCGAAATCATCGTATCTGCCAATAGTCATTCTTACTCAAGAAGACATATCGTCTAACAGTTTTATGGAAAACACTATTCCCATCATATATTCCTACCAAGATTGCCACAGACAACAGGTAATTTATTTCTTCTGTTCTGTATGTAGTATGTCGAATCATATGTAGTTATGCAAAAGAAAATACTTTACTTTATAATTTATACATACAGGGTGTATAAGATATAGAGGTAAATATAATAATATGTAGCAGCTGTAATCATATACGATCAAAGAGTTCTTAATGCAGCAGGGGGTCTATCTGGTAAGCATTACCTATAAGAAAATATATTTTGTATAATTGCCGTGGCTAGAGCCGCACCTGTGCCAACCTAAATGCTGTCGCCGAGATATCCCATATACCACTATCATTCAGCCTTACCGCTGCTAGTTTTGTGGAATCGCGCTTGGATGCAAGCCACTTCGAACATTTTATTCAAATTCTTCCCTCCCGAAAAAACGATCCTTTCAGGACCATCATGATTTCATATAAAGAAAATCGAAGCTTGATGCATCGGCAAAAGCGCGGAATGTATTAGATTCTTTTTCGCGCGACATCATAGTAAAAGGCGGGTTTGCAGATTTCTGTATTCTACATTATTTCTGTGTAATCGATTCAATTCATTTTGTGTTATTGATTAAAGTAAATTCAGAAGAAATAACTTCAGATTCATGTGGTACCGTTATTAAAAACTAACTCTCGATCTACTAAAGCAAAAGAAAATATTTACGTTGTTTTGAACTAGTGAAGTCGCAATTCCGGTGAAATCGAACGTCTATCAGGATATTAAAAATAATACTTGTAGACTTACGTAGATGCGTTACAAATAAGGAATGTTTATTTATAAAAGAGAACATTTGATGCCTCAGTTTTGTTATTTTACAAGGGCACACTGGGCCGATTGGCCTTTACTTATTCAGAATGACGTTAAATGAACTTAGCGCATACCATTAAGATAATACTAAATGAGTGCAAGTATTTATTACAATAATACCCACGTTTAGCGGGTGCTTAGGATGACGTTTTCCTTGCATCAGCCCGGCTAAAGAATTTTTTCTCTAAATTTCCTTTTTTATTTTTTAATGATGAAATCCGTTTTCGGTTTGTGTTTTTAATTGTCGTCTAGTAACACCAAGCAAAAATTTACTTTTGTATTTGATACATTCCTTGTATATCTATGTTAAATACTTTCTGCTAAATATGTTTCAATGAACAATATATGTCTTGTATTATTAGAATCGTGTGGTCTTTTTCATTCGTATTATGACAATAACAATGTATTAAAGGAGGCTGTTTCCATTTTGCGCACTTTTCAAATTATGAAGATTTCCAGTATGTTGAAAAGCCCAAAATGGTAACACAGTTTCGTTTTAATACTCTGAGGTAAATTTAAATAAATTTAATGAAATAATAATAATTAATGACGCAGCAGCACAGTTACACGAATTTCTTATAGCGACCCATCATACCCAACCGTATAGAGATGGTAAGTTTAATGGTCAAACCCTCATATTTTCAGCCATATTGCTGTTTGAAATGTAAACAAACCACTATAGTAATCGCTCCATTGTGATTTATGATCGCTTGAATTGCGATTTGATTTTTCAAACGCCATTTAAATTCACATTTTTGCAACGATATAGTCTATAATCGCACACCTAATCACAATCGCGATTTATATTTATATTTACAGCTTGAGTGCTGTAATTTTAATTACAAACAAATTAATATTTAATCAATAAATGTTATTTTTACGCACAAGTTTTTTTTTTATGTACATATTTACACACAATATATATGTACACATTTATATATTGTCAATTGAAATAAAAATTGAAAAATAAAAATTCAAAAAATAGTTATTTGTATCACTAGGCCAGAAACTACAGTTTTGCGAGTATGAGTACGGTTTAGATTTCGTACAAGTACGAATTAGATTTTCTGATTGCTGTTCGTTTTGCCATCAAATGGAACAGAAATGCTTACGGCTGCGTGACGCTAGTGTCCAAAACGAACAAACCTACATAGTAGATATAATACTGTGAGATTCATAAAATTGATTGTCGTAACATAAAAAAACTGTTTTTCCCGGAAAAAAGTATCTATACTTATTACGATTTAATGATGAAGTTAGACTAACATACAAATTTCATAGCAATAATCAATTTTTCTTGACATTTAGTGACATTGGCGTTCGTTGTTGTAATTTCCTTCGTTTATTTATCTTTTAATTTTTTTCAAATCTAATATCACCAACAATAGTATAGTAACATTGACTTAGTTCAAACCTTCATTACAAACACACGGCATATACCTACACCCTGCTAGGATCGGAATTGACAATCTTTTTGAATCTCACCGTACATGGGAGTTCCTATCTCCTGAGGAAACTTATCTCTGGACATACTTTGAGAAAGAGATGACAATCTGAGTATTTCATCGCAATTACAAAAATTCTTTATTTGTGAATACATTTTAAAACTTGTAAACAAAAACGTACATTTTTTTTTATTTGTTTAAGTGTGAGATCAATTATTCAATAATTAATTGAGTATATATTTTTTCGAATCTGAGTAGATTATTTTAATTTTCACTTTCATCAGATGTTTCAGAGTCATCTCCAAGTTGTATAAGAAAATTCAATTCCTCTATTATTTCATCTAATATCCAACAATTATGCTTTCACCACGCAATCGCTCTCTCATCAAGCTATCTTTAAATATTATAAGTTATCGACAGATGTCCCCTGGCATCGTTTAAGGAACTCCCTTTGAGAGGCTCAAACCTCGCATATACATATAACATTTACAATTGCGTGCGCTGCAACGCATAAAAGCAAAGATCATAGAAAACAACTACATTTTAGGAAGGACATGAGCTAACATGAGTAAACACTAACAATTTAAAAAAAAATGAAAACAAATTGAAAAACTGAACATTTAAATTAACAAACTAAACAATCAAATCAAATCAATTAGCAAAATCTTACTTAAAAAAAAACATTAACTTCTGAGAGAATTTGCCCGACGCGCCGACAAATACTGATATCTAACAACAATATCACAGAGCTTATAACCCACGGGGTGCCAATCCACAGCAGTATATTTGCAATAACACCATTACAGAAAAAGTCGAAATAAATTGTTTGTAGAAGTTTCTACACATGTCAAAAAATATATGTATAAATATAAATAACACAAACATATAAAAAAAACTAGACTGTATACAGACAGAAACAAACAAACATTGAAGAAAATGTTATAATATATTATTATAACATTTTATAGTATATAGAAAAGTAAATTAGAAATAGATAAAGTACGAAGACCCTTTTAAAAAGAATTAATTAAAATTCATGGATTTTCTGTTAAAATTGCGAATAAGCAGAAAAAATCACTTGTAAGCATCAATAGAACATTTTGTTCTTTTCTAGATAAATATATACGTAATACGAATTTGAAACAAAAAAAAAAGCAAAGACTGTCTTTCCAATATTTGCAGTAGCATGAATTGAACAGTGAACATCTCTGCGCTTACCCAAACTTTCTGAGAATAGATAAGTAATTCAAATTATTATTAGATTTCATAGAAACAAACATCAACTACATCAAATGATGGCAGATGTCGGCCGCTTGAAAGTAACTGGACTCGTCGCATCACTAATACCATTGTTTAAGTATATCTAGTTAGTCAACGTAATGCATTTTCGGAAAAATAAAATATTGCTCTGGGAAGTGGCGCACTCTATCGGTCAATGTATATTGATTGAAATCTCGTCATAGTGAGAAGACAGATTTCTGTGTTTTATCCATATGCGAAAACGACAGAATCCGTATCGGTGATTTACTAGCATTGGCGAATTGTGTGCCTGGGGAAAGGGAGGGTGGATGCATGTGACGCTGTGATGACGCACCTCGCGATAATTCTCGTGTTTGTTTACATTAGAAGATAGAATTCTGAGGTATTCTGTTATAATTATAAGAACTTGAAAGTATATTGCAAGGCACGTTCTTGTTGACAAAACATTAATTGAACAATTTCTAAATTAGGTTTTTTTCTTTAAGAATAAAAATTTAAACTTAAACAAAAATCATTGAAAAGAGAAAAGTTAAATCTAAAAGGACGAAAATTTGGCGAAAAAAAAACATAAATCTACTTCTCAATTTTATTTCTCTTATTTTAAATTATAAGTTGTTTTTGTAACTTAATTTACTTATATTTATGATTATATAATAATCAGAAAATGTTTGTTTTATTAAAAAGAATAAGTATTTAGATTGATAATATATAAGTATATCTGTAGTTCGATGGCCTTTTTATATTTAAAATTTTAATAAAACGCGGGTTTTTCGTTCGAACGTATATGCGAAAACCTTCTTCTGCTCCTCTCTCCTATTGCTATCTTCGCTTCTCCCGTGTATAGCGGTACTATCGCTAACTTCAACTGGTGTAAAGGCGGGAAATTTGAAATTTAAAATGTAGCCTACTATAAATCGTTATTTTTTTTTAGATGTATGTACCATTTTACTTTACTTTTTGACTTTTTCTTAGTTCTAATTTAATGTATAGGTACTCTATGTATATAGTTTTCTTATAGTCACAAAACATTTTTTATTTGATTGACTTTCTCTTGAGCGGCTGAAAAGTTACGAGGTAACCTTTGGGGGCAACATCCGTATTATACAAGGTTACATCGTAACTTTTCAGCCAATCAAGAGAAAGAGCGCGAACGCGTCATCATGTATGCTGTTTTTAATAGCTTTGTTTATTTGTGTGCTTGGAGCAGTATCTACTGACGTCATCGGAGTAACTTGAGAGCGTCTCAGAGTTGGATTTAAAATGGTAAAACAAACGCGCTCGACTGCAAATATAACCTTAATTTTATTTAGTACTATCTGTCAAATTGTCACAGCTATTATGAATAGGAAAAGTAAAAGTAATTTCTCAAACTAATGAATCTAGACTACAATAAAAATGCATCATATACTAGTATTTATGTACCTACCAAGTGAAGTTTTTAAAATATAATGATCGTTCTTTACATCAATCACATTGGTGTCATTATATTATCCATATCGTGCATATTTGATGCAGGTATAAATCGATTACATTTACAAACGACAGTTTACAATACGGTGTTAGTGCGATTAGGTTATGTTGTACAAATTGCTCGTAATTGCTCGGACGTCGGATCGCGAGCAGAAAGAGGAACCCTTTGTGATCTGGATTTGCTTGCTCTAAACAAACAAAACACGCACAAATCATGCTCTAAATGGCGATTTGTACTCCCAAACTACATATTTATTTTTATAATGAAAAACGAATTTCTATTATTATGTAATAGTAAACATAAGTAAATCAAATAAAAAATATTATATAAATATAACACAAAACTTAGAACTACACACATATATTGAGCATAACATTAAATTAGAAACTAAGAAAAAGTAAAGTAAAATAGTAAAAAAATGACGATTATATATTATCAAACTAAATATTATTCTTCCTAATAAAACAAACATTTCAATGTAAACACGAGACATTATCGCTTGGCACGTCATCCACAGCGTCATCGCCTATCCACCCTCTCTTTTCTTCGGGCCTTGCAATGCTATTGCAATTAATATTTTGCCACACCTAAGAGGCCATCTTGTATGTAGTAGTCTAACTATAAAGCTTATATTTAAATCGAGATGGGCACCAACGCCGTGCTGCCATCTCCCGCTTTTGTCCAAACTGTTCAAAAATCCGTTAACTATTTTGTCCATAAGGTTGACTAACTAGTATGTATATAAACAATGCTAATACTCATTCAAGCTGTTAAGATGTTCCTCCATGTGCATAAAATAGCTTAATCTTTAAAATAAACCTGTCTGTTTCATGTGATTAATCTTATGCTATATTTTTAGGAAATGCTTCGTTAGCTATTTGGCCCGTAGAAGTTTTGAAGAAGCCGTATATTTGTGAAAATCACTTTAAGAACCCTTGTTTTATCCATCAAATTAAAAAAAAAAAACGCCTCACAAAAACCGCCGTACCCAAACGGTATGACATACAAAATGAAAATGAACCTCAGCTATTTACAAAATAAGATTCACTGTTGGAACCAAAACCTGGCCCATCACATAAAATGTATCCAAGTAAACCGAGTGGCAAAAGTTTAGAATTTGAAGAGGGATGAAGTTGAAATAATCCCCGACACGGATATGAAGTGGTTGCAAAATATAACTAATCTTCCAGTACAAGGTTGTACTCGACTACATAAAAGCAGCTTAAAAGAAGACAAGCAATTGAAACAAAAGCTTAAAAAACAACGAAAAATTATCACCTCCAAACGTGCAGAAATATCTAGATAAAAAAAAAGAGCTGTAACAGTGTATCAAGTTCTTGATAGGTATGCCTTTAAGAAAAAAAGTTCAAAAATATGTTATTGTAGAAATGCAGTTGAATAGAAGTAAAACCCAAAAATGGTCTACAGATCAAAACAAAATTTGCATTACGTCTCTTCTATAAATCACCTTCCGCCTACAAGTACTTGTCTACTGAAATACTCTTACTATCCCTAGCACAGTTAGGCTTGGCTTGGTGAATCAAATTTTTGGCTGGGAATAAATAAAAGGTCTTTTTTTCACATTAAAAAAAAAATTAATACTTGTCGGCAACGGAAAAAGCATGTGTTGTGTGCTTTGATGAGATGGCACTTAAGGAGTATATTGAATACAATAAATCATTAGACGTTATGGAAGGATTCGAAGACCTTGGTGCCTTGGGGAGAACATCTAGAAAAGCACGATATGCTCTTGTGTTTTTAGCAAGAGGGTGGTTTTGTAAGCCACTGTGGTGCATCTGCGCAATGTTTAAGTATCATTGTCAAAGAGGTTCTTCAAAAATGTTTCGACAGTGGTTTACATCCATATGCGGTAGTATGCGACCAAGGTACCTCAAAACCAAAGTGCATATAAAAGATTAGGCGTAACGCAAATGCAACCCCATTTTTAACATACAGCACAAGCAAATTATTGCTTTGTATGACGTTCCTCATATAATGAAGAATTTCCGAAACCATTTACTAAAATGCGATTACGTAATTAACAACGACATTATATCTTTCGACGATGTAAGAAAGGTTTACGATATTGACCAAGCAAAGACCTGCAAAGCAATGCTAAAATTAACTGGTAAGCACATAGACCCGAAAGGTTTTCAAAAAATGTTCGTGAAACTTGCCACACAAATTTTCAGCAAAAGCGTTGCAGGTGCTATAAAAACATGCGTTGCAACTGGGGAATTACATTCCAGTACGGCCATTGCTACAGCGGACTTTATCTTAAATCTCAATAACATATTTGATTGCTTAAATAGCAGTTCTTTCAACGACTCGAATCCGTACAAATGCAGTTTGCATAAGAAGCATCCAATAGTGAGTCAACTTTAAAATCCAACATTCCTTATTTAGAAAAGCTCATGAAAATAAATACCAACAGACCTCCATCTCGACCTGCTGCTTTCGACGGTTTAGTCCAAACAATCCGCGGCGTACTATTGTTATATGATATTGTAACCAATGATGATGAAAACGTGTACTTGCTGACCAGAAAACTTAACCAGGATGTGATTGAACATTTATTTTCAATATACAGACAGAGAGCAGATATAATCCGAATCCTACAGTTCGTTCAACATTTAGAAGCATATTTAGATCATATGCTATCAACGCTTTAACAACACCAATAGAAACAGGCAATTGTGAACACTCTTTTCATGAAGAAGAAGTAGTTATGCGGAAATGTCGAAGAGCACAAGTCCGCGTCAACTTCTACTTCTTCTTGTTCAGATCTATCTGAGTGTGATACACATTCGGAGGGTGTCACTGTCAAAAACCAAATAATGTTAGAAGACTGCAGCATCAATTACTTTGCAGGCTATCTAGCCCACTGGGCTTTCAAAAAAATCAAGTGTGACATATGCCACAAACACCTGATTGATCATACCTCCACTTTGGCGAATATAGAGCAGTTATTAATTTTATAGAAACTTTACTCAGCATCACACTTCAAATTATCAGCACCAACACCTATATTAGTTGAGGCAATCAGAATATCAACAAACACCTTTGCACAATTATTCGATACACGTACGAGAATTTTTACATAAATTATAACAAAAATTATCCCGAAAATTTTGGTGAGAATTTTCCTAAGAAATTTTGTCGCCACACTTTCAGGTCATTTTACAGAGGAATAAATTTTAACCGGAATTTTCACGATATTTGTTGTTATAAGCAGGCGCATTTGTTAAATTAAATTGTTATTTGATTATGGTTATCATAGAAATCTTAAATAAATAGCAGTTAACCGATAAACCAGCAAAATATGGATCATAATTGTTTAGATTTAGGTTACAACTTAGAAGTGCAAATGGAAGTTACCTTATTCCTGTGTAAAACGACCTGAAAGTGTAGCCATAAAATTTCTTAGGAAAATTTTCGGAATATTTTTTGTTATGATTTATGTAAAAATTCTCGTACGTGTAAAACGGCTCTAAATTAGAATTCTATCTTGGAACAAAGGAGTATTTTCGGATTTCATATTTTTCTGACCTACTTTTGGGTAGATTGCGCTAGACCCAGGCGACATCTGTCGATAACTTTTACAATTAATTTGCTTTCATATGGACTTGGTTTGTCTTCTTGTATATAGTCTCTGACCAAGGGCGTTTGTAAATGGCGTGCGCCAAACGAATATTAAAATGTACTTTTTTCTATTTTGCGTTAATAAAAACGCAATTGTGATACGCCTTTTTTCATTTCTATGGGTTGGCTGTATTGAATACATTATGACAGAAAGCAAAATTGACGTTTAATGCATGTAAATTGTAAATACTTAATCAAAATTCTATACAAATTTTGTTACATTGTTATTGTTATGAAAACGTGGAATACTGTATACATTTACACTGACGGAACAAGTATCTTGAGCATGTATTGTTATGCCAGCAAATCTTTCGTAACAAAGTTTTGCTGAGTTATGTTATGGCTTTAATGGTAGACTCTTGTGATTGAGAATCATTCGATGATATAACTCTAGAATGACCAGATGTACTTCGCCCTGAAAGTTGTGCGCTACAGCCACTTTACTTTTCATAGATGTTTCGATGTAACCCTCAGCTACCGCAGATGACTTCCATCCACCATGACGTTTTATAGTCAGCAAATCACTGCCTGCGTCTGCTAAGTGGTGTAGCATTAGAACGTCTGAAGCAATGTCCAGTATAAAGCTCTGAATTGGGCAATTTTAGAAAATCAGCTATTAATTTAGGCATTTTGCCAATCGTATTAATTCAATCGGCACGATATACAATAACCATTGCGATATGTAAGAAGAATCTTGAAAGATTAATATTTTTGGTCGCAGGGCGACATATTTTTTAATTAAAGTAATCCATCTTTCATCCGTAATTGCAAAAACTCTTACGATATTATTTTTTGTTTAGGTACTGTCACCAAATAATATCACTCTATAATTCTAAATCATGTATGGACATATTTGTTAATTCATCTCGTCTACAGCACCTGTGTAAACCCATTATTAAAACGATCTAAAATTAATCCTTACATAAAAAATTACATTTGCAAATAATATCGTACCTTTATTCTAAATACAATGCGTCAGAACCTTCTTCTATAAATTTATTAATATTTCAATGCATAAAATTTAGATTTCTTAGCCTCGTATCCCTCAGAGAATCGTTTTAAATAGCTTGTAATTTAATATATTTTGATATGTCTGTATTTTATAAATGGAAAGCAAGAACGAAGCATGGAATACATAGACCATAAGGTAGAAGATTTCTTATTTTTCCTTGTAATTCAAAATATGCCAATAAAATGTTTTCAGATATTGTGTTGAATTATTCTGTACAGCCCATAGTTCAAATTGATGGTAGCATTTTCATATACTGTTTTTGATTTTTTGGTAATAAATTATGACGGCGTTATCCGCAATTTCACGCAGTTGTGTGGCGTGACAAGATAACTTTGTCTCAGTATCACTCATTTTTTACAGTTTACAGAGACTATATTATGAATATATTTTTTAAACAATTTAAATAGCCGAATTTGAATTTTTGAATTCGTCAATGTCAATCGTGATGTCAATGTTGACCAACTTCATATAAAATAAACTCAACATTTAATGAGATTTTTATTAAGTATTTATTATCAATTTATAATGCAAAATAGAAAAATAGTATAAGGATTCGTTTATAAGGCTTTTGTCGCACTCGTTCATTAGAAAACTCGCCTGCGGCTCGTTTTCTAAACTTGAACTCGTGCGACAAAATCATGCCTTATGAAACTCGTACTTTAATATACTATTTTGCGCCTCCGTCAAGAAACACTAATTTTGCAGTACTAAAGCGGCAGGAAACCTATTGTTTTCTTGCCTAGCAGCAAAATGTCACTAAAGGTTGGCCACACTAGATTCACATGACGGATTGTAATAAATTGGCATTAAGCTTCTGTTCAACCATGCTAAGATGAACTAGTGTCTTCTTGCAACTTATTATTGATAATAGATATTAAACTAGAAAGACAATTACAGAAAAAGATTTATTCTCGGAAACGTCAAAATACTAAGGTATGTAACATGTGTGCCAACTTGTACTGTTAAGATTTGTCGGCCCAAAAAATATTGTGTATCACACGGCCAGAAACTCTTTTGCGAGTATTCGTACTAACTAAACCGTACTCATACTCGCGAAACTGTAGTTGCTGGCCTAGAGTGATACAAATAACTATTGGTTGAATTTTTATTTTTCAGTTTTTATTTCAATTGACAATATATACAGATGTATGTATATAAAAAAAAACTTGTGCGTAAAAATAACATTTATTGATTAAATATTTAAAATTACAGCATTCAAGATATACCTACATTATATATTACAATATATAAATAAGAGTATTTTGTAAATATTAAATATGGATTGTGATTAGGTGTGCGATTATAAAATTATAATCGTTGGAAAAGTTTGAATTTAAATCGCGTTTGAAAAATCAAATCGCAATTCAAGCGATCATAATCATCATCTGTCAAAGTGACGGATCTAATTTAAGCTTTAAATTTCGACGATTTTGTGTAAAATAAAATTAAGAGTGAATATGAGTTAAAGAAGAATCGAGTTTAGAAGAAAGGATAACTAAATTGAGAGTATCATATGGAAGAAATGATCGTTTCGGCCAAAAATTATAAAAATTTCGCACTCAAGGTTAAAGGAAGAACAGCATTAGGTGATTTAAGTCTTTTTGGTTTACATACATCATACGGTATATGTATTTGTATCTAGTTATGAGCCAATAAAGTGAACTATTATTATTATTACTATTATTATAAATCACAATAATCGTACCTATGGAGCGATTACTAGTGGTTTGTTTACATTTAGAACAGGAATACGGCGAAAATATCAGGGTTTGACCCATTAAACTTACCCATCTCCTATAGTATAGTTATCTCTGGTATGTCGGTAAAACAAAAACAACATACTCTACTGAAAACTCACAATGGATACAAATTTACACTAGTGTTTTTATAATTAAATCAAAACGTTATTGTGTTTTATTATAAAAATAGGCAACTCAAAAATTAATATAAAACCAATATTTTGATATTCCCTGTGTTCTTTTGTTTAACCTTTAACTGAACAGGTGGCATGTGATAGGTTCAGCTATAATGTTAGTCTGTCAGATGCCACTTGTTCGGTTAAAATCAAATCACGAATTTACCACATGATCGTCGTCACTCCATTCCGATAGTAGATAAAGTATATTTAATATGTATATATAATGTAATTTTTCTAATAATAGGGAACTAGTCACCATAAATACTACAAGTATTAATATCATTGATTGGAACAATAGATAATGCATCGTTTTCAAACATGAGATACAGAGTGCTGCGAATTAAATAACCACTTTTACTTGTTTGAAGCTAGGAGATTCAGAATATTTTTGATGGTTTATGAAATTACTGTTAATGTCTCTAAAACTACAAACAAGAAATCGACCTCAATGCCAATCAATGCAGAATTTTGCGCTGAATTCAATGCTGCTATGATGTAAAAATATCCACATTTTCATTTGAATTTTTTTTTTTAGTTAGTTGCACACGAGTTTCTGAATATTCCGTAATGGCCGTGATCCATTACATTATTACTTCCCCTCTTTCTTCATCTTGTATATGATTTTGTGGCTACTGCATTGATTAGGGAAATAAAAAGTGGACAGCAAATGCTTTAAAAATCTTACCCTACTATGGGAAAATGTATGACGGAAAGAAGTAACATCTGCTCAGGCAACCGCTATTTTAATTCATAACGCCAGGCGTCAGATCGAACAAAGATCGAAAGCATCTACAATATTTGTATAAGAAAGCAAAAAGGTAAAACATAATATTTCGTATTTTACTATAAATACTATTTAAGTATGTGTATTTCTAGGAGGAGAAGGCTTGCTTGTACCGTCGAGGAGTGTCCAGAAAATATGTTTAGAGGTGGAACTTAAATTAAAAAGTATTGATATCATTAGCAATGGAAAAAATTCCACATGAAAAAAAATCTTTAAAATGTTTCTACATTTTATTGTATAATAAGTTAATATCTTCCGACCTCGAAAACCACGTGTATGATCATGCTGACAGCGAAACCTAACATTAGAGACAACTAATTTATAATATTGCAGCGTGTTGTGCTTCATCAAAATAAAATCATATAACGGCTGCGCAACAAATGATTGACACCAATCCGTCAAAAATTAAATAAGCTAATTCTGTTTGCTAATCAATGAATGAATAAATATTTTATATTATAGTGGTCTGTTTTATTTTTAACGCCAATAAAATAAATAGAATAAAATGATGCTCAGTAGTTTTGTGAATATATGAAACGAAAAGTTCTTTTACTAAATTTCAAATTTAATTATTGTAATTTTAATTACTACATTTAATTTTAACTATTTCTCACTACTTCAGTACTTAGTACCCTCCCATACATTATAATTTCTAATAGATTGTGGCTTTATCTCGAACGTAGTTGTACATTGAACATAAAACATCATTGTAAGGAACTAACGTTTAAAATTTATAAATTATATGAAGGAGACCTTGGCGAATGAGAATAGAATTATGCAAAAATAAATGTTACAATTAAATACAATAAAATATATGCTTAGCACAATGATTTTTTTTACTAAATTCAAACTTTATTATATCTTACAAGCAAATTTTATTTATTTACTTTTTAATAATCCACATTACCTAATTTGAAAACATCAACATATGTATACATATGTATATTCCATTCATCAATCAAATTTGACATCCCTACGACTGTTAATATTAATTCGTTTTAATTTAAACTATTTTTCACTACTTTATTACTTATACAGGCTGTTTAGAGTTATCGGCGCACTATTGCTAACTTTGTTAATATTGCAGCTACGATGTTGGATAAATTATCAAAGATGTAGGGTTCTTTACGCTGATTACAACCGTATAATCAGAAAAACTATTAGAAATCGCGTTTACTAGACATAATAGATAACTTTGTTTTTTAAATGGATCACCCTGTATATTTTGTCACCAATTAATTTAATTATCAATGAATCCATAATTTCTTCGTTCTATGCTTGCCTAAGTATCTCAATCGGTATAGTATTTTGGTCGGCTATTAATTTTAGAAAAAAATGTCAGAAGAAAAAAAAAGCGAAAACGTTTAAAAAAGTGGAAAACACCTACAAGAGATAAAAAATTGATTAAAAAAACAAGAAAATGAAAAATATAATATAATAAAAAAGTAAGAAATTGTGGTTTGTATGTTGTATACCTCGCTTTAAAAAACTGAAATTTGAAAAAGTGATGGAAAAATTGTAAAAAAATAAACAAATGGAAAAATGTTAAAAAGGTTGTAACGACGTTGTTCAGGGTGGTGTGAGGTTTTCGCATATTCAGTTGCAACGGGGTTTATTTTTATTTTTATTTATTTTTTATTTTATTTCAATTCTGGGAAATTAACAGGGCAAAGCCCCAAAGTATTTCCCCTGCCAATATACAATAACGTAAAAATAAAAACGCAGATGAACAGCAGTGCAATAATTACAAGAGGAGAAATAGTGATACTAATTAGCTAAATGTTAATTAAAGTTACTGAGACCTACATTAAACAGTAACGACAATATTAATAAAGTAAAGTATTAAATTAAATAATAAAATTATTAGAAATTTTATGAATGTTTTATCTTAAAACAAAAAAGATGAAACAATCCGTAAGATTAGATTAAAAATTTATAACGACTATAAAGATGAAGAAGATGAAGAAGGGATACGGAGCAGACTGAAAATAATAGACTTAAATTTATGAAAGTGAAAAATGAGTGCATTCCTGCTTGCAATACGAGGAATACTAAATTTAATAAGCGCTACCACTACAGGACTATCTAGACCACTACATAAAATTTTATATAAAAACAGCATATCGGCCAGCAATCTCCTGTCCGCTAGGGATATCATATTATAGGCGGATAAACGTTCAATATAGTTTTGGTGTTGTTTACCAAATTTATAGTCCAAAAATTTAAGGAATCTTTTTTGGACTGATTCAACTCTGCCTTTGTGCACAGCATAACATGGGCTCCAGATAACAGATCCATACATTAACACACTCATAATCAATGATCTGAACAAATGGATAATACAATCAACACTAGTTGCTTGGCAATGCGGAAAATAAAACCAAGGAGCTTGAAAGCCGTTGCGTTATTCGGTCAACATGTTGTTGAAATGACAGTTTCGCATCAAATAATATGCCTAAATCATTTACTACATCCACCCTCTGGAGAGGGGTATTGTACAAATAGTAATTATAAGTAAATTTGAACTTTCTTTTTGTGAAAGTAATGCTCTTACATTTTCCAACATTTAGTAGAAATTTATTTGTTTTACAATAATCAACAAAAGAGTTTAGATCACTTTTCAAACGAAGCAGTCATCAACAAAATTGATTTCATTATAAATTTTTAAATCATCTGCATAAAGTAAGAATTTAGAATTTTTGAAAACATGAGCGATATCGTTAATAAACAAAATAAAAAGAACAGGGCCGAGGTGCGATCCCTGTACAAACACCGGAAGTAAGTTTAATGTAGTTAGATATATGCCCATTAAGCACAACAGCCTGGGATCTATTACGTTTGTAAGAGGTAATCCATCTAAGCAAGTCGCCACAGAATCCACATCTTTGGAGTTTATTTATTAATATATTATGGTTAACCTTATCAAAAGCTTTGCGGAAATCTGTGAAGACTACATCCACCTGACCAGCAGAGTCGACAACCTCATGCAAATATTGAGAATATTCACTTAATTGCGTAACAGTTGACCTACCCGCCCTGAACCCATGCTGCTGCGAACAAAGGAGATGAGAGACAGCACCAGAGATGTAAGTAGTGACATTTTTTTCAAAAAGTTTAGGAAAGACACTAATTTTTGATATAGGTCTATAATTGGCAACATTGCCTACATCCCCATCCTTAAAGACAGGAGATACCAGAGCCTGCTTCCATCTATGTGGAAAAACACCCTGACTTAAAGACAGATTAAAAATAAGGATCAATGGTTCAATAATAGTTTCGGCACAACATTTAACAAAAATAGGGGGAATACCATCCGGTCCAGATCCCTTCCTGACATCAATAGCCTTAAGTTCACTAAACAAGGCAGAATGCTCAATAGACTTATATGTAATACAAGGGTGATTAGAGATAACATTTTCATCTGACTGAGGAGTGGCAACATCCTGCTCGAAAACTGATTGGAAGTACTCGCTAAATAAATCACATACTTCCAGCTCCGAGGATGCAACCCTACCGTTATAAGACATTGAACGCGGAATGGCAGATGAAGACTTTTTTAGATTTAACATAATGCCAAAAGTTTTTGATATCAGATTTAATATTGCTTTGCAATGAAAGACGTCAGGAATTATAATCATTTTTTATGCAGAACTTTAATCGCCTTCTTAACAGTGAGAACGTTTCATAATCTGATAATTGACCGTATTTCCTCCATCTGCCATGTGCTCTGCGCTTAATATTGTAAATTTTGATCGTTAATGGCTTGTACCATGGTGGAAATGAAAATTTGCTAACCAATTTAGTAGGAACGAAATTATTAATAATGTGGTTAAGTTTTGAGTAAAAAATATCAACAACTGCGTCAAGTGGTTTGTTTACAGAATAAAACGTCCCATGAGATATTACGTATTTCATTATTGATCAACTCATAATTTGCCTTACCAAATTGTTTAAGCGAACGTTCACAAATAGGATCGTACTAATGATTGTAAATTTACCGATTTTTTCATTTACCGGTAATTCGGTAAATGAAAATGAAAATACCGGTTTACCGGTAAATTACCGGTAATTTTGTTTTTCATGTGTGACATTAATGGGGATTCCTCATGAAAATAGGGTTAGAAGTTAGGCTAGAATAATACATATTTTGCACAATCTTATGGCATAATATTAGAATTTTGTAATAAATATTTGTATTTATTTTAAATAGTTGTTAGAATTAAACAAAAATATTTGAGGTTCAAATTTTAATGTTATTTTACAACAATGTTGCATTAATGTCCTCTCATAATGTAGTGTATTCACAATTTCTATTAATATAAATACGTGAAATGTTGTTCTTATATATTATTTTTAAATATTAAACAATGAGATATTTATTTACTCCATAAGAAAAAACGATTTAAACTTTTAAAAATCTTAAAAAGCTCCAGAGCACAAATCCATATGCTAACT
The DNA here is from genome assembly GCA_004143645.1 of Protaetia brevitarsis. Lineage (NCBI taxonomy): Eukaryota > Metazoa > Arthropoda > Insecta > Coleoptera > Scarabaeidae > Protaetia > Protaetia brevitarsis. Next base: position 578,652 of record RXPK01000326.1, on the reverse strand, counting down.
CAGCTTTTTTCGAAAGATAACTAAAATCCACACAAAAAACCATAAAATGAGAGAATTGAAATTGCACTTGTTGACAAAGGCAGGTAGGAAAAGTGGGATGTTTTGCTTCCTACCGTCCTAGCAACCGTGCTAGCAACAAATGAACATTAATCTTGCTTTTCTTTGCGTTGCTTTTCGTTATCCATCTCGTTTGAGACTTATTTTCTTTTAATTTCTACACGACTTTTTTTCAACTTTTTGCTTTTTTTGTTGAGAACTTTTTGATTCCTTCTCTTTCTGATTAACTCGGTGGAATGGAGGTTATACGTTTCTAATCAAAAATGTTTGTCATTTTATATGGCTGTTTTATTAGTGAATGTTTAAAAGTGATTTGTATTGATATTGAGATTAAATAAGGACTATTTTTGTGTTAGGTATATTCCTTGTGATGTTTTATATAGCGGTATATAAAAATAACGGAAGTTTTCTTTTAATTTTCAGAATTATAAACGATTTAATCGTAAGGAGTCACAGTACCTGTGTTAGGCATTACTGTTTTTCATATTTTCTAAGTTAAAGTTGTAATTTTGTAAGTATATATTTAGTGTAACAGTTTATATAGTATCTCTTCATAATTAGATGTATGTTAATTTGAAGGATTTGAAAGTTGTACGCTGATCATTAATAAATAGACGACACTTTTAATATTAATAACAAATATATATTGGACATTAACTTGTTCACATGTTCTCTAACAACTATCAACTCTCTACGTCATTGTTACCAACTATTGACTATGAAAAATGATAAAAACATTAGAATACAAAATTTACTAAATTCATGTTATTTATCATTCGGCCATCCTACGGATTTTCGTCCTCGAAAATGGTGTCGTAGTCTTCTAAATAGAGTGGCTTTCGCCGTTGTCTTCTGTCTTTTTGCTTCTCAGTGCTGTCAATCTCGCTGGACTCGCTTGTCTCCTTTTCTTGGGCTACCTGTTGTCTGCTCTTCTCATGTAGACTGCCCATTTCTTCTTCTTCGGATTCATCACTTTCAGAGTCTTCATCGTCGTTGTGAAAGGTATAGCGTTTAAGGGAGTCTACTGCGGCTACTCCTTTATAAAACTTTTGTGTCCGTTGCACTTCAGGGATGTCTTCTATACGGTATCGGTCATACGGTAGTTTCTCTGTAATGACGTATGGTCCTTTGTATTTGGCGATTAGTTTTCGTGAGTCGCCAGTCGCGGTTGGTTCTTTTCTCGTTACAACCAAATCTCCTATTTCAAATCCTTGGGCTTTGGCTCTTTCTTGTCATATCTCTTCTTTTGTCGTTCTTGATCCTGTCGTATCTTCTCTATAGCTGTCTGTCTTAGTTCTGATATATTGTGTGTGCCGCGAGAGTCTCGCAAAACGGCATCTAAAGGGCTGCCATCGTAATCTCTAGGTGCATAATTAAATAATAGCTCAAACGGAGTGCATTTTATTGCTTGGTGGAACGTGTTGTTGATCGACCACTGCACTCTTTCTACATGCTGGTCCCAATCCCGACCCTCTGCATCTTGGCTCAGAGAAGCCAACGCAGGTGTTATGGTCCTATTCACAACCTCCACTTGGCCATTGCCTCTAGGTGTAGATGTGGCATTTAAGACGTGAACAATGTTCCTCTGGCTGCAGAACTCTTTAAAAGTAGCACCAGTAAATGCTGTGCCTCTATCGGTGATGACTCTATAAGGAGGGCCCAATATTGCAACTATTTCGCTTAACATCTTTACTGTGGCGGAGGAGCTGGTGTTTCTTACCGGTTTCAAAAAGGTGAATTTGGTAAACCCATCAATGATTACTAGTAGGTATGTATATCCCTTTTTACTTTTTATAAAGGGACCCAAATGGTCCAGGTGTACAGTATGGAAAGGTATGCCAACCTTTTCTATTGGGTGGAGCTGTCCAGGTCTCCTTCCTCCAGGAACTTTATGGTATAGGCAGTCGATGCAGGAACCAATATAACCTTTAATATAGTTACGCATTCGTGGCCACCAGTAATTCTCTAGCGTTTTACGTATTGTCTTTTCCAAAGCGGGGTGACCCATGTCGTCGTGGTGTTTCTTCGCAATTCGCCATCTCACATTCTTAGGCACGACCCATAAACGTTTAGCTCCGTTCTTCCTATAAAGACGTCCATCCACTATCTCGTAGTCATCAACTAATTCCTTCTCGTGTGGAGTTTTATTCGATTTCACCAGTAATCCATAAACGTACATCAGTTTCGGATCGCTCTTTGAGCTAGACACAACCAGTCCTCTTCATCCAAGGTATTCATAAGTGCCAATACCTCAGGTACAGCGTCGGTATTTTCCGGTAATTCGGAGGTATTACGGGATAGAGCATCTACATGCGCCATCCTGGTTCCAGCTCTATGTACGACTTCAAATTGGAACTCCTGAAGCTTGATCCACCATCGGCCCACTCTAGAATTCAGGTTTTTCTTGGCAAGGGTACACCTAAGTGCATTACAGTCTGAAACTAAAACAAAGTTTAAACCAATAAGATAAACCCGTAGTTTTTCAAGTGCCAAACAACACAAAGTGTCTCTAATCCGTCGAATGATAGCGCTGTTCGTCCGGTTGTTCGTCTACTAATGTACATCACTGGGTGCAGTTTATTGTCACTACCTTCTTGCAACAGTATGCCACCTAGTCCTACTGAACTCGCATCAGTATGCACTTCTGTACGCGCGCGGGGATTGTAAAGCGTCAGTACATTGTTACTAGTTAGCGCGTGTTTCAATTTTTCGAACGCGTTAGTCTGTTCGACTGTCCAGTTCCACTCAGCGTTTTTACACAACAATTTGGTAAGAGGCCTGGCTATTGTCGCATAGTTTTTCACGAAACGTCGAAAATATCCGGTAAGACCAAGGAACTGCCGCACAGATGTTTGATTTTTAGGTATCGGAAAGTTTACAACACAAGACACTTTATTTCTTCCCAGTCTTATCCCTCTTGCGGATATCTCGAACCCTAAGAAATCTATTTGTTCTAACAAGAAATGGCATTTTTTTTAGATTAAGTTTCAAATTAGCGCGTCGAAGTACTTCTAAAATTTCTCTTAGGTTCGCAAGTCCCTCGCTGACACTACTACTTGGCAGTAGAATGTCGTCCATGTACGCCATCGCAATACTAAACCTCAATGGACCCAAAACACTGTTGACCAATCTCTGGAAGATCGATGGTCCATTTACCAAACCGAATGGCATTTTGGTAAACTGATATGTGCCGTCTGGTGTCACAAATGCGGTCTTAGCTTGCGACTCCTCACTAACGGGTACTTGATAATAGCCCGAAAACATATCCAAGCTGGTAAAATAACGCTTACCTGAAAGGCGATCTAGCTGATCATCGATAAGCGGTAAAGGATAGTTAACTTTCTTTGTGATGCGGTTTAGTCCGCGATAGTCAATACACATTCTCGAGTCACCTGTTTTCTTCTTGACTATTAATATTGGACTGGCATAAGGTGAATTAGAGTCCACTACGATGCCGGCTTGTTTTAGTTCATCTACCATGTCTCTAACCTTTTGTCTTTCACTGTAGTTCAGCCTGTAAGGTCGAAATGTTACGGGGTGTTCTGTAACAGTTTCTATTCTGCACTCTACTTCAGAGGAGACTCCTAGTTCATACAAGTTTCTTGCAAAACAATCCTTATAGTCATTTAAAAGTTCTAACAAACTGTGCTTCTCAGATTCACTAATGTTAGGATTTAAATTCACGTTACCTTCATCTATATTTTCAACCTCCATCTCGACGCTAATATTGTTGACCTGCAATTCCAGTTCTTCGGCACATGGTTTTCCCCTAAGTACCATTCCGTTTTCTTTTACCTTGATCTCTGCTGTTGTCATATTGACTATTGGTATACTGGTTTCACCATTTTCATCCAACTCCACAATGCATCTCGGAATGCATTTTTGGTATTCCATTTGATTCTCAATGTAGACATTATTACAGTCCTTTTGGTCAGTATAACGGTTAAAACCCAACAAAGTTCGGTGGTATTACGCTGCTCTCTTTCGCCCACAAGTTAACTTTGGGGCTGGTAATTCAGAAAGTTTGAGAATGTCATCTTCTGTGCCATTATCTTCGAAGATTCGCAAGGTATCACCTCGCCGTACTACTACTAGATGAGGCAACTCTGTAAAAGGTTGACCTATTATTAAAGGTACCTGTTGGATTTGTCTGGTACTACTAATATCTCTACCGAAGCTTCTGCTTGGTCGACTTTCACATTGGCTACCATTTTACCAATCGGTTCAACAGTTCCTTCACCAAATCCGCGAATTCTTATTGGTGTCGGTAGTTTCTCAAGCTGTAAACCCATTTCTTGAGCGTTCGTTTGCTTCAGCATAACACACTGGCTACCAAGATCTATATAGGCCTTTACAGGAATATTATTTACATATGCCTCTTGGAAATACTTCAAATTTGCTTCCTTTAGCTCTTCATTAATATTTAAGTTCACACTTGGGGATTGTTCGTCTACACTGTTTTCGCTTTGTCTGTTCGTGCTAGACACTCGGTTTGATGTGCCTGCGGAGCTCGATCCTGAAGCTGGCCTTGTTGATGAGCAATATTTCGAGACATGCCCATATTTTTTACATCGAAAACAGAGTGGCTTATTTTCAGAATTTCTTGGTGGCAAATACGAGCTTCTTGTTCCTGTTGATGATGACGATTCATTCTTCGACCCTGTACACGAATCCGTATTCCTGGTGGTACTCCCCTCTGTCTTAACATCTATGTCCTTTTTTTCATCTGTTCTTGCTTCATTATTCCCCTTATGCGTTCTGGTTTTATCGAATCTGGCTGAATTTATTCGTTCATACTTTAACACATCATGGTATAAATCATCAGTGTTATCATGTGTTTTCATTAACATAGTGGCACACATCTGATTATTAAAAAGTCCTATCAGTACTTGCTCTTTTATTTCAGTAAATCTTAGGTTTAATTCTGTACACAGCCTGACTTTTTTATGAAAATATTGCTGTAGGGACTCACCTTTCAGTTGAGTACACTCCTGCATTTTCTTCCATTTCGTGGGTAGCCCTTCGTCCACAAGAAATGTTTTCTCGAAGCAGGTTACAAAATATTCAAATGTGTGTACGTCGTCTTGTTTCGTGCGCCACCACTCTAGTGCACCACCTCTCAAATTGGATCTGGCAATTTCCAAGGCGAATGCGTCTGGCCATCGGTGTATTACTTGCATGCTTTTTATTTTCTTAATCCAATCATCCGCATTAGAATTCCCATTAAATGTGGCAATATCTTTTGTAAGGTCTGGCATAACTTGGAAATTATTACCTGTGTCTTTCGTACATCCAAATGCTTTTTCAAACATCTCATCTCTTCTCCGATTGTCTTTAATGAGCATTTCCACTAAATAGCTCAACTGCGATACAGTTCCATCTGTAGCTGTAGGTGCTGCTCCAACGATTCTCCTTACTTCATCTTCCGAATATTCGTCTACATCCACGGTTTCTGTATTTTTATCAGCCATTTTTGCACTCTCGGTATTTTATCGAAGTTAATATTGGTCGACGGTCACTAATTTACATACGAACACGTGTGTGTCTTTTCCCGCGAATAATTGTATTGGTTATTTCTTTCGTTACCCGACACTACGTTACTGAGTTTCACAGTCACAAATATCCATGAATAATCCCACTTCTGAAATGTTAATTTGAAGGTTTTGAAAGTTGTACGCTGATCATTAATAAATAGACGACACTTTTAATATTAATAACAAATATATATTGGACATTAACTTGTTCACATGTTCTCTAACAACTATCAACTCTCTACGTCATTGTTACCAACTATTGACTATGAAAAATGATAAAAACATTAGAATACAAAATTTACTAAATTCATGTTATTTATCATGTATAATTTTTAATGAAAAATCATTAAAGTTATAAATTTATTTGCAGGTTTCTCTTCAGTTCTTGTTTGTAATGGCCATATTTACAGCTTTTTTTAAAACTGTCAATGCTAGTTAATTTTTTTGATAACAAGCAACTGCAAAGGGGTGAAAATCCCGTTGGAAGCGGACATATTATTGAGATGGCTACTAATTTAAATAAATCGCCAGCTGTACTTACCGGAAAAGTGAGGTGCTAGTATGAGAAATAAAACGTATGATATAGAGGTAAGAGGTAGTTTTATTAGTGTACAACTAAACCCAATGTAATTCGACATTGTTAATTACAGATGCACATTATAAAGAAGATGGCATAGTAAAAGGCATCCGTGCCTGTCCAAGGGGACTTGTTTCTTCCCTAATAGCCAAATTTAAATTTCCCGCAATTAATCTTAATAACTTCAACCTTAAAACATAAAATTAGCCACCATTTTGTACTACTTTAATGGTTATTTTAATGCTTGTACGTTGATTTCACTAAAAATAGTGGCGGGAAATTTAAATTTGGCTATTAGGGTTGCCATCACATGGCTGCGCTATGTATTTATGCACATGACAATGTGAGCGTTACAGATACACAATGTTCTTGGGATATTCCAAGATCAACTGTAGAACATAGTGTTGAAACATTGGAGGATTTGTTCCCTCCAAGAAGAGCCGATTATGTTGCACGTGAAACCGAGGCATCTGAAAGTGCGGTTGAAGGGTTCAGAGAACTTTTATGTTACTCAATTTATTGAGCATTTATTAAATCAATAAAACTTTATTATTCCACTTCTGATGTTTTTATTTTCCTTTATTAGTAATGTGACTAATTTTTTTTTACAAATTCAAAACCTTATATATTTATATCTGTTTTAATTATCAATAGTCTTCGACTTAGTAAAGTATATAGTTAAGTAGAAAATTTTTATTTAATGTTGTCTTACATCTTCAAATTTAGAAGAATTCAATACACATTGAGGTTGAATGCTAACAATAAACCTTCAAAGAGGTTATATAATTACTCAAATATTTTGGCCGTGGGCAAACCAGTATACAATAGTACAAGCTTGTTATCAGGTTTAATTCTGGATATTCTGTCTCCGGTACATGTATTCTTGTTTTTTTTCTTCTCAGGAGAGAGATGATGCTGTTGGAAAAGGGTAGTAGCATTCCAAGGAAACTGTAGACAAATTTGACCGTAGCCCTCCTTCGAAGTGGCAGTTGCACACACGTGCACCTGGCCCAGGAATAGAATCAAGTCTAAAATTTATTTGATATTTCATATCCATAAGAATGTCATAAATTCCATTCACATACCTTATAAGCTTAACCCACTATGCATACTCTTTAGTTCCAGGTTTTGGAAAAGTAAAGAAGGTACATGTTTCCCTATTGCTGTAATGTGTACACCCAGGGACCCAACACATTCCCATATTGAAAAGTTCCCTGGAGATTAAACTTTTTAAACTACCTTCTTTGTTATTAAGTACCAGAATAATCAACTTACACATTTTAAAGGTGAAAAAAAAAACAATTTCCAACTAAACACGTACTCGTAACACTAAAATCGCTTATCGTTCTGAAAATACAAAGAAAGATTTCATTATTTTTATGTACGGTTATACTGTACATCACAAGGAATATACCTAACACAAAAATAGTCTTTATTTATTCTCAATATCAATACAAATCACTTCCAAACTTTCACTAATAAAACACCCATTTAAAATACACAGGACAAAATCCAATATGGCGGTTGTTTGGATCGCAGACCTTGACCTGCCTCAAATTTGACGTCAGAGAATTCACGCGTATTCCTTCATCCTGCAACCACCTGACGATGTTCTTGTTTTGAAAATTTTGCGCGAAGTATACTCCTTATCAGATGGTCAATAGCCTACTCACCTTGCCTCTCTCCTTAAACGGTTGCCTATACGAGCGGTGGTCCCACGTAAAGATGCAGCAAGGTTCGTGCGAGTGCCGGTAGTTGACAGATGTATTCGCGCTAAAATTGTTTACTGTCGCGTACCTCAACGTTGTACAATAAATGATTTAAAATCAACTCTAATTGAAGTAGCTTCAGTTCGTGAGTGTCCAGGATTCTAATATATTTGTACGCGACAATGTGAAGTAAATCAGTGAAACAAACAAGTGGTTTTTGTGTTTTATTCCTTCAACAACGACACAGAAAAAAGTGATGTACATACGAAAACAGGTGAGTATTTACAAGTGTACATTTAACATCGACATAAACAATAATTCGACAATATCATATATACAATCGGTGATTAATGATAAAGCGGTCGCCTGATTTACTCGTGGAATTATTAAATATAAACAGCGGCAAATATACAAGGCCTTTCATGCGAAATTTAACAATGATAAGCAACAATAAGTACTTAGATTTAACGATCAAATATATATATATATATATAGTGATAAACAGTATGTTGTAAAGCCCACTATATGAACGGCTAGTTGTTGAACCCTACATATATAAACATAACATTTCAAAGGCCCGGTGTATGTAATATAAATACATCGGTTTTTGTTGAGCCCTGCGGTGTTGCCACTAACTATTTATGACAAAACCGATGCCAGTATGTTTTTCCCATGTTCCTTAGCCCTTATTACATTTTTTAGAATAGACACGCTATCAAATTAAATAATAATTTACGAAAATGAGTGGTTTTTCTTTCTTTTTCTTGGTTTTGAGGTCCTTTTTTTATAAAAATATAGAAATATATAACAACGTTTCGCTTTTATTACAAAAGCTTTTTTAAATAATAAAAACATGTAAAAATATCAATTTTAAATGGGGTAATGTTATTTATAAATATATTTTTTTAGTGTAATAAATGATAAAATCATAATTGTTTTATTTACTATAAATTTTTAATATATCTTTTTATTTTATTTACAGATTGCGCTTCAATCTACTATGTTGATTTGATTATTTATTATTAATGTGGAAAACATTAAATTTTGTATTCAGATTTCTAAAAATATTGTATTTAGTCATAAAATTAAGTTATTTAGTTTTGTGAAGTATTAAATTTATTTTAAAAATATAACAATTTTAAACACAGAACAAAATTTAAAAATACGTTATATACTAGAAATGATTCAAATTTATAAGCGAAAATGTTGCAGTTAATGATGAAATAGACATACAATACTTCATAAAACTATATAACTTCACTTTATAATTAATATATCTAAATACAATAATATTTTTTAAAAATCTTTTTAATTACAAAATTTAATAATATTTTCATATTTAATTAATAATAAATAATCAAATGTTGATTGTGTTTCAAGATATTGATATTGAAGCACGATCTGTAAATAAAACAAAAAGATATATTGAAAATTTATAGTAAACAAAACAATTATGATTTTGTCATTTATTAAACAAAAAAAATTATTTATATTTTTCATGTTTTAAAAAAGCTTTTGTAATAAGAGCGAAACGTCGTTATACATTTCTATATTTTTATAAAAAGTACCTAAAATCCAAGAAAAACAAAGGAAAACAAAAATATGATCAGGAAAACACATTTTTTTAAAGAAATGAGTGGTGGTCCTAGTAAAATCATGAAAAAGATGCTTTTTCTTCAATACCAAAGTGTTATATACAGGGTATTCCACGTAACTGGTTCATTAAAAGTTTATGATGTTCTATTATTTACTTATATTTGAGATTTTGCAACCATTATCTGTTCGATTGGAACTATAAATGTAAAATACCTTAACCAAAATATCACTTCCGGTTGACCGGAAATGGATGTCAACTTTCTTATTTTAAATAGAATGATATAATTTTTTATTCATTTATGGATTCTACAACTATAAATACGTCAGTTTTCATTAGCTATTCCTATAGCTGCATGTTGCCGTTTATGAGTTATTTAAGTTTTTTCTTTTTTTTAGTTATAATCATTGCACCATTGAGAAATTAATATCTCGGTTAATACTGCAAGTAGAGACTCCAAATTTGCTGTGTTATGAATGTAGATATTACTCTAAGAAACGGTAAGCACACTTTACATTCTAACGTACAGGGTGTTCAAAACTGAGGAACAAAGTGACATATTTTCAAATGCAGAAAACTCAATTTTTTAAATAGAAACACCTGTATTTTAATTCGGAATTAGGAAGTAAATATCATCCCCTATCGCTTTATATGTGCATTCGCTATACCTATCTTTAATAGATTTTGAGATATGAGCGACTTTTTGTTAAACAGACTAAGTATTCTTTTTTTTTTTAATAGAACACCCTGTATTTTAATTCGGAATTAGGAAGTAAATATCATCCCCTATCACTTTATATGAGCATTCCCTATTTCTATCTTTAATAGATTTTGAGATATTAACGACTTTTTGTTAAACAGACTAAGTAGCCCTATCTTTGGGTGTTTGTAGCTGGCTCTGAATGGGATTAATGTCAAATTCATTGACTAACTAAAAGTGTTTATGTATATCATTGTAATTACACTTTCGTACAACGCAATATTGATAGAAATGGCTATTCGAACAGACATTCTTGTATGGTTATTCAAAAATAATACATGAATTTGACGTGAATCCATTTCAGAGCCAGCTACAAACATTTAAAGATAGGGCTACTTAGTCTGTTTAACAAAAATCGCTCATATCTCAAAATCTATTAAAGATAGGTATAGGGAATGCTCATATAAAGCGATAGGGGATGATATTTACTTCGTAATTCCGAATTAAAATACAGGGTGTTCTATTTAAAAAAAAATGAGTTTTCTGCATTTGAAAATATGTTACTTTGTTCCTCAATTTTGAACACCCTGTATGTTAGAATGTAAAGTGTGCTTACCGTTTCTTAGAGTAATATCTACATTCATAACACAGCAAATTTGGAGTCTCTACTTGCAGTATTAACCGAGATATTAATTTCTCAATGGTGCAATGATTATAACTAAAAAAAAAGAAAAACTTAAATAACTCAGAAACGGCAACATGCAGCTATAGGAATAGCTAATGAAAACTGACGTATTTATAGTTGTAGAATCCATAAATGAATAAAAAATTATATCATTCTATTTAAAATAAGAAAGTTGACATCCATTTCTGGTCAACCGGAAGTGATATTTTGGTTAAGGTATTTTGCATTTATAGTTCCAATCGAACAGATACTGGTGCCAAAATCTCAAATATAAGTAAATAATAGAACATCATAAACTTTTAATGAACCAGTTATGTGGAATACCCTGTATAATATATAATAATATTAGTGAAAGTAAATTGCTCGAGCAGAGGTTTAGAGCTAGAGATCCAAAATAATAATAATAAAAAAATCTGATTGTAAATTTATGCAATTAAATTAAGAGCTGGAGGGTTTACATCTTTCTTTAAGTAATTATACTTTTAATAATTACGGAAAAGCATGGGATTGTTAGGATATTATTTACCGTAATAATTATTTTCAAATTACTCCATTCCTAAACCGATATAAATCAAATAAAAAAAATTAAAACAATAATTATCTTAGATTTAGATCTCCTATTTATTTTTTAAAGGTTATTTCAGAATTATCCTGATATAAAAATCTACAGATAACTTTAATTAGTTAAATATTCAATTGTCTTGGTCAAAAAATTAAAACAAATACTTGAAAGATATATCGTAAATTTTTGTGTTTGCAATATTCGAAAATTTTGTTGATTTCACAATACTAAATTATTTGAAAAGAAAGTTATATTGAGCCATTTTTCTAGCTCGTACGAAATACTTGAATCTATAACAATGTTTATTTATTCTAAAACACGGCATCAAATAACGTTGCCTTCTTTAAATACCATTTTGATTAATTTTAGAAATAGAAATTTTCAAATAAGAGGTTGTCGCACATTATCTCGTCACAGTTAACCAGCGCGATAGAAAGTGGGATCGCAAATTATTGCGATGGAGACCAACAGATCAGATTCAATTTGTGTGATAGCAGCAGTTCGGATGGTAGTAGTAATCACATTACTATTAACAGAAGAAGAAAAAAGTACAAAGAAAAAGCAGACGGATTCATTCCTTTAACCAAAAAAGATTGAATCTAGGAGAATTTTATAATTTGCTTAATGATTTGGAGGAGGATGGAACGAATTTTTTTCAGTATTTTAAAATGTTACCTGATTTTTAAATTTTCAAAACTAATTGGTATTTTTGAACCAAGTAAAGTAATTATTCTTCATCCCCTTTTAACAAATTATTTGCGTCTTCTAACATTTAACAGCAGGCGCGTTTCGTTGTGTGACGGGAGGGATCGGGCATTGACAATCCACTTCTGTACCGTTCGCACTGATCGTGTTGTGTTAGAATTGTGGGCGGCGTGTTCATTCTTTTAATATTTATTCTCTCCCGGTTTCTGAAAGCACCGTGCTGTGTTGTGATGGGCTAATGTGTGACAACCTTAACTGTACCCATAAAATGTTATTAAATTTAAAAAAAAAACCCTTTATTTATAGAAAATGCCTTTTGTTTTGTTTCATAATCATTAACTATTGTAGATAGAATAAATATTTTTAAAGTTATATTGAAATGATTTCGCCTTTCACACACTAGCTAATTTTATCGAATGTTAGATATATTTGATGTTATTTTTCGTATGAAAAAATGCAGTAAATTGTAAATACTTAAAGGATATTTAATTTAATTATGTTTCAATTCACATAAATTTAATGTTTATGTGAAAAGCTACAATTTACAAATTACATAAATTTTAAGTAAACTTTTTAATAATTTAAATTTGCAAGTTTTAGAAGAAAATATAATCTCACACAACCTTTCAACCTGATTTTGCGTTACAAAGTAAGAGAACATTGTTGCCAAGTTATCGGGCTTCACAAGATTACGTGAACATCGAGGAATCTACAAAGGGCTCAATAACATCCGATGGGTCTATAGGCTTATATATGAATCGTTAGTGCGGCCATCTAGGTTATATCCGCTACAGTTTTCGCTGGCATGTAGAATGCATTAGTGGTACAATTATGAGCCGAGCGAAAATTTACCCAGAGGTTCCTGAAGCCTTCACATGATGTCTCTGACAAAATTTACCTAGATACGTTGTTGAGCCGAAAGTGGGCTCAACAACGTCGGTCCGAGCTTAATAACTATCCGTTCGTATATTGGTCGGGCTCCGTTATAACCGTTTATGTCTCTATATATATATATAAAAAAATATACTGAATGAATTAACTTCTATATATATATATATATGTACACATATATACACACACTGTATGAGTGTGAGATGTTACGAACTCATTATTTTTTAAAGATATTTCGCTAATTTTCCAATATAATATCTACAAATATGTTCTGATTAGAACACAAATTCGTAATATTATATGGAGTAAGCACTAAATTTTGCGCTGATATATTGGAAAATTAGCAAAATATCTTTAAAAAATAATGAGTTCGTAACATCTCACACTCATACAGTATTAATTACATCTAGTAGCTATATATACGCCTTGTGCGGTACATACAAATGTCGCAAAATTGGCACTGACGAGCCTTGAAAAGGCGAAATATTGATGTCTGTCAATAGCGACATTTGTATGTATTTTTCTACGTTTACAAAACGGAAAAAACTCAGCTACTGCACTGATGTTCCATATGTTGGTGAAATAAATCAATTTACTTGTTTCGAAATGAAACAAGAATTAGGTTTCAATTAATTGTGTATTTAGTTTAAGGCTTTGTTACGTTTCGGGACATTAATAATTTCGTCCCTTCTTCAGACAGTCGCCCAAAATGCGGTACATAGAAATAAAATGGTGGTCGAAATCGAACTGACGAAATTTAAAACTTTGAAATTTGAATGACTAACATTGGTCTTCTAATTAAAATTATTGTACAACACTGATTAACACATAATTAAAACGAAATAAAGATAAAATTAATGTAAAAAGGACATACTACTACAAATTAAAAGCCAAAAGAGGCTAAACAGTCCGAGGATGGAGAGAGACTAGGTAGTTCCGCGGTCTCTCTCCAAGGAGTGGAGAAAAATTAAAAAGAAAAGAAGAAAAAAGTACCAATTTTTTTAATGCGAAAAAGTTTTAAAAACGGAAAAATATGCAACTGTAAAAAAGAGATAAAAAATGGATTTTTAAAATGGAAAAGGAATAAAGAAAAAAAATCGTAAAAAATAAATGCAAATAGCTAAAAGATGGAAAAATGTTAATGTTAAGAAAATAAAAAAATAAAAGGTAAAAAAATATTAAACAGTGCAAAAATGAAAAGAAAAAACATTTTTTTTTAATAAAAGCAAATAAGGTGAGCATATTGGAAAAATTGTTAAAAAAATGAAAACAAAAAACAGCAGAGGGGGAAAACAAAAGAGAATCTGAACCGGAAGCGTATTACACGTTCTAAAAGTGGAATGTTATCGGGTAGAGTGACCGGCTTACAAAACAACATTCTTCAAGGGATACGTTCTACGAGAACACTCGACTAAATTACAAATATTCAAATATATCAGTCTCTCAACTTCTCTACATTTACTTCTGGATTTGTGGTACTAGTGTATAATAAAAAAGAATGCTAACAAGTTTGAATAATTTATTTCCATATTATGCAGAGATAAATGCTTCTAACAAAATTTTAGGAATCTTATATGAAGCATATCAATTTTTTTTGTATTGTTCTCCTTCTATCTCCTCTTCTATCATTTATCCGTACTACAGGATTCCATATCAAGTTCTACATTTTGACGCCAAAATTGATTTTAATGAAAACTGGAACAGAAATATTAAGATTATTGCTCCCCATCAGAATGTGGTCAATGAAAGTTTCCAAGAAATTATTAATCAAAAGTAGAAGGATTATGTATTATTTTTTACGGATGGTTCTATATCTGAAAATCATGATGAATCTTTTTTGGTGTTTATTCTCCATCACTCAATATAAATATTTCAAACCATGCTTCTATTTTTACAACTGAGCTACTGCCATTTATATAGCTGTTAACTATATTTTATTGTTACAATTGTTATTGCACTTAACGGATTACAAAGATAATAAACTATAAGCCTAAATATTGTTAGAACTCTCGCGTCCCACGCGTATATCCTATTCCGTAACCGCCGCGTACCCCGTACGTGCTTGTTTCTTTTTCTGTCATAATGCCAACCCCTCTTTTTCCCTTTTGTTGCCAACTGTATCATAATTGTTTTACTGTCTATTACATTCGGCCAACCTGACAGTATTTACCCCCTGGTAAATCCTTAACAAATTATAACAAATTAACTTAATTCTACAAGTACAACATTATCGTAAGTATATTCACTCTAGCTCATAGTCTTTATATTTGGCAGGCAATCTTCTTCGGCGAGTCCCTTCAGTTGGTAACGTCTGGACTTCTGGGGTTTCGTCTTCGAGCACACAACTCTCCTCGCTCGTTTCGTTGTTGTCCTCGGAGTAGTCTTCTTCATCATCTGTCCCATTAATTCCAGATCTGTGTCGTATCTTGAATATCTTCATCTTCGTGGTTCTGGTACAATCTTAACTGACTCACGTGTGCTGTGGTACTGTATGGTCGCGTACCATCTTTGGTGAGACTTGCAATGCGGTATGTATCGCCTGGTAATATCCCTACTACAACAAATGACGCTTTGTATTTTGGATGTAATTTGGTTGGTTGCCCTGTCGCTGGCGTTGCCCACTTCATTGCCACAATGTCTCCTGGTTTGTAGTTCATCTGGCACCGATGTTGGTCATACCGGCCTTGGTCTTCTGCTGCGCTACCTCACATCTACTTCGGACTTGGTCTTGTATCGCGTTGGTTGTACCCAGTTTTGCTGGCCCGTAATGTCCTCCCACTGGTTGTCTCGAAATTCCGGGTTGTAGCCATCAGTATTTCATACGGAGTTTTGCCTGTGGTCTGATTCACTGACGTATTCATGGCCCGTTCCACGTCAGGTATCTTGTGATCCCATTGCTCCTCTTCACCTAACGTTGCGATTGAGGGATGGAACCAGTGTCTTCATGACCTCTCTGCCATTCCATTGCCTTGGGAATGTCTGGGGATATCAGAGTATGCTTACAACCAATATCATTGAGATATTTTGCAAAATGACCAGAAGTAAAACTTGTTTCCGCGATCAGTCACTATACGGTTTGGTATACCAAAAGTTTGTACGAACGACTTCAATTTCTTTAATGTCACTTCCGTTTTTGTAGATTTGACCGGATACAGTTTAACAAATCGCGAAAACGCGTCGATGATCACTAACACATGCATGTTACCACGTTTGCTTGGGATAAAAGGTCCGCAGTGATCTAATGTACTCTATAGAAAGGTCTCTTTGGAATAGGTAACGGGTGCAATTTGCCCGGTTGCCTACCTCCCGGCACTTTCGTAAGCAAGCACTTAATACACGAACTTACATGTCGTCGCACGTATCGCCGCATCCGAGCAAACCAAAATTTCGATCGTATACTAGTCAATGTTCGGTCTACACTAAAATGTCCTTTAAGTCGTGATGTTCGATGCACGTTGATTTCGCATAGAGTCCGGAATAACATAACGCAAATTACACTATCGTTTACATTTACCTTTCGATATAACCTTCCATTCTCTAATTGATAATTCATTATTAAACTTTTTTCATGCGGGTCTCTTTCTGAATCATCCTTCTCCAGTAATCGTATTAATTCCAGTAATCGCTTATCACTCCGTTGAATCATCAAAATTCTTTCTTCTTCTGTAAGTATCTGCATCATGTCTAGCCGTTCATATAGGTGTAACAAGGTATCATCTCGATCGTTTACTGGTGCGCGTGATAACGCGTCTACGTGAGCCATCTTCTCTCCCTTTCGGTGTTTTAATACAAAATTAAATTCTTGCAATAGCTGGAACCACCTTGCGATTTGTGAATTCTTCGTTTTCTGGGTGTTCATATGTACTACAGATTCACAATCCGTTACAATTACAAACTCCATACCTATGAGATAGTGTCTAAATTTCTCCAGTGCATAGGCTACAGCCATCAGTTCCAATTTGCACGACGCATATTTCGATTCCGTATCGCTCGTCTTTCTGGATGCGTAACACACAGGTCGTACATCCTCATTCGCATCTGCTTGTAATAAAATAGCAGCCAAACCAGCTTGCGACGCATCTGTATGCACTTCCGTTATTTGCGCTCTCGGGTTAAATAAACGTAATATCGGTGCTTGCATCATAGCACTCTTCAAACCATCAAACGCTTGCTGTTGCTCACCATACCAAATAAATGGATTTCCTTTCCTTGTCAGATCTGTGAGGGTCTACTCTTCCTAGCATAGTCTTTAATGAAACGACGAAAGTAATCGTCAAACCGATAAATCGCCTCAAGTCGTGAATGTTAGTTGGTGCTGGGTAATCTTCAATGGCTTTCGTCTTTGATCCGGTTTCAGTCCATCCTCTGATAGAATATAACCTAGATACTCCACTTTCTTCTGACCAATATAACATTTCTTCAACTTCAATGTTAAATGTGCTCCTCTAATGGCTTTCAGCACCAATTCTAGCTTATGTAACATTTCTCCCCATTCCCTTGCCGCTATCAGGATATCATCTAGATACCAACGAACGACATCTCTTCCTAATGGTCCCAAAACTATCGACATCAGTCTGGAAAACTCATATGGTGCATTACATAGTCCAAACATCATTCTATTAAAATGACCAGTGGTGTCGGGTGTTATAAAAGCCGTTTTCTGCTTAGCTTCCTCTGTAAGCGGTATTTGAAGGTACGCATTCCCCATATCCAACAACGTAAATACCGTATGACCATGCAAACCTTCGAACTGTTCATCAATGGTCGGGATAGGGTAGTTCATCTTGACAGTTTGACTGTTTAATGGTCGGAAATCAACTACAAGTCTCTGATCTCCATCCTTCTTTACCAAAATGCATGCTGACGCGTACGGTGATTTCGTCTCATCCACAATCCCATGCTGTTTCCACTCTTTGATTATATTTGACATAGTTTCCCGTTCGGACATACTAGCTTTAAATGGCTTGGATCTGACCGGAATGCCACTATCAATTATGTCCATCTCCATAACGTCCGTACACCCCAATTCACTTAAGTCTACTGCAAAACACTCACGATATCTATTAAATAGTTCAACTAATTGACTCACCACATTTTTAGGTGCATCTTCGGATACGTTAACCATTGCTGCTGTAATCGGTTCCCTATACTGTACTTCGGGTTTCCTAACGATCTCACCTTGCACTTGTCGTACATGTCCAACGATGTCTCCCTTCTTCACAGATATATCTGACAAACATGGGTTTACTACTGATATTAATTGAGGTTCATTTCCTATCCGAACGTTGATTAAGTTAATGCGTTGTTTTGTTAATAGAATTTCTTCATTGCTTATCACGGCTACATGTTTTGGTCCCACCTCTAACTCGTCCAAATTCAAATCTTTAAATGGTTGCTGTATTTTCTCCCCAAACATTAATTTACTACCAATTTTTATGTACGCAACATGTTCTAGTTCTGTAAATGTTCTACCAATCAATAGTTCTACCTTTTGTGCATGATCTGCTACTACGCAAAATCTACTTCTGCTTCCACTGTATCCCATTAACAAGCATTTAACAACACCTAAACATTTTACTGCAGGAGTATTGTCATTCCCGTAACCATACAGGTTTATATCTAATGGTCTAATTTTCAAACCTAATCTGTCTGTTACCGATTGAGTAACTATACACACTGAACTACCTGGATCTATCAATGCAGTCAATTGACGTCCATTAAATGATTCAGATATTTTTCTAAATTTGGATCAATCTGGGAATTCTTTACACAGTTGACGTTATTGTTTGGGCATTTTTCTTTAAATGTCCCACCTGCTTACATTTAAAACATTGAATTTGTTTCGTTTGCCTACTTCTCTACAGTTACGAGCAATATGTCCTGTTTTACTACACTTAAACATTTGATTAATTTACCTTCTGTTGCATCCTTGCGCTCACTACCAGTTTATCAGCTACCGTTGCAGGTTTATTCTTCTTGTCCTTATTAAAAATTTCATTTCGTGCATCTTCAATTCTGTAATAATTCTGTAAATCATGTAATAGATTATTCATATCTTCATGCTCCACACTTGTCATCTTATGGCATAACTCCTTATTCCAAAGACCAATCAGAATCTGTTCTTTTGTTTCTGATACACTTAACTTCAAATCTCGACATAGCTTTACCTTTTCGTGGAAATACACGTTGATGTCTTCGTCTCTATGTTGCATCCTTTCAACCATTTTTTTCCACTTTGTGCTAGTATTTTCTGCTACAATGAAAGTTGCTTTAAATTCTGTCATGAATTCTCTCCATGTATGTAGTTTTTCTACATGTGCCTCATACCAAAAGTGTGCACCAGCCTTAATTTCGTCCTAGCTATCTCTACTATAATTGCATCATTTAATCCATGTAAATTTGCAATCTCTCTAAAGTTTCGACCAACTCTTTGTGACGTTCGATTACCATCATACTCACTGATGTTTCTTAACAATTCTGGCATAATACTCATACTTCCGGTATTGTTCATGTTTACACTCGGACTGGGGCTTGCCATTGACATTCTATCTAATAATGTTTCTAAAAACCTATCTCTACGTTTATTATCTTCAATAATACTGTGTAACAGCTTATTCATATCCGTGGCTCCTGTAACAATTGTGTTTTCAGATTGTTCTGACATACCTGTTCGCGATTCTGATACTGCTCTCGCTTCATTTCTTGCTAAATCGTCTTGAAATTTATCAAAAACATTACTTGTTTTTCTTGTTTCTCATTTTCTTCCTTACGTAGGTTAAGTGAATCACGTATCCCGCTTCTGAATAAATGTTAACTATATTTTATTGTTACAATTGTTATTGCACTTAACGGATTACAAAGATAATAAACTATAAGCCTAAATATTGTTAGAACTCTCGCGTCCCACGCGTATATCCTATTCCGTAACCGCCGCGTACCCCGTACGTGCTTGTTTCTTTTTCTGTCATAATGCCAACCCCTCTTTTTCCCTTTTGTTGCCAACTGTATCATAATTGTTTTACTGTCTATTACATAGCTATTTGTAAAATTGAAGAATATAGAGTTGGAAATGCGTTGATAATTTCCCATTGAAAAGGTATACATATATACCAGAGGCGTCATTTATGAAACTCGCCCACATGTATACTAGTATAATATTTGCTAATAAATAGTACACCACTTATATTTACACCAGTTATACGTAAAACTGTTATCTATATAAAATAAATTCACAATCAAAGTGTGACCACAGAAATATCTCTTTGTCGGCTCTTTTGATCTCAGTGCGCAAAATTTCGTGACCTTGACGTCACTGTTTGGGCGAGAAGTCAGGATGGGCTTTCATAGAATTCGGTGTCTGACAGGACCTAACTGAAGTGCATTTCGAGAATATGATACATATCTACGTTAAAATGAATGTATATCGCTTATTTTTACATTTTTTTACTTTCCTTTCCATTATTTTGACCTTTTATCGATTTGCACTTGATAAATACCATTTAAATTAACAGATGAAAATAAACTTGAAGTCAGCTACATGTACTTAATGCAAAGAGCGAAGTTCTCACCCAATTTAATGGCGGATCAAGCTACGCGTTGAAATTGCGCGAACCCTTCCCGCCAAGCCAATGTTCAGGGTTTATGTTTAGATGTTTAGATTGAGTACAATAATTAGAGATTTAAAAAGGATATTTTATTATTGTTATGCCATTGATAAGAGTGGGTTTCTTTTAGGGATTAATTTATTAAATATTTCACCTTTACCATTTATTATAGATAGTTAGTCTCTGTAGTCTCAAAATCATGGACTTGTCGCAGCATTATTAATTCAATTTCGTTGTTCGATAGATATTTTAGTTTTATACACCTTACTTCGGTTTGAAATGATAAATTGTGTGATTCCGGTTGTAACTAATAATATACAATGTTATCAATAATCAATCAATCATATTACTCACATAATTCCAATAATTTACAAGTGTAGGATAAGAGATAAGACAAAATTAACTCATAACGACTGACTAATACAACAGTTATTTTTTCTGTTTTAACTAAAATTACGAATAAGTTCCTGATGGTTGTATATTAGATCTGTATCAAATTTCGTTTCTGCCAAAAAGGTGCGAGATTAACAAGCTTTCAAAATGTAGATGGCGCGGTCTGTTTTAAAATTGTTTGGGCGAAAAATAAATGTATACATTTCCTATAATTATGTAAGCACATGGGATGTGTCACGTGGTCAAGTCGAATGAATCACAAGAGCGGCTGCTTTTTTTGTCATTTTCTGTATAACAGAGGGAAATTTCCTTTTTAGAGGAAAGCTACAGGAAAAAAGTTTTGGTTTAGGCAGAATTATTACATAAAATATTATTATTATCATTGCATCAATAGATATTAAAATAACTCTTGTCATTTTTTTGTCAGGGGAATTGAGTGCTCGAGACTTATCTGTGTGCTATTTGCTATATTATTTATTTGTTTTATAAAAAAAACTATTTTGTTATGTAAGTATATTGACGAGAATCAACCGCTTGATAAGAATACGTGGCAAATGTCTATCTTACCGAAATAAAATAATTCGAGGAAAAATTTGAGATGGACCCAGCCGCTCTGAGGATCGTACTGTTGTGTAGATTTAATCTAAAAGGCACTTATTGCGAATACAAGCGTACTTTTTTGACGAAAATAATACATGAAAAGGTGTTAATTATTCAAGAAAATAAGTTAGTTGCCACAATTTAGTACTTGGTTATAACTATTATTGCTAGAAAAGGTGAAATTTTTCGACATACCGACGTGCTTTGTGCGGTGACATAACCTAAAAATCGCATCTTTTAAGAAATAAGAGTAGAAAATGTGGTATGCAAAGAAAAATAAAGATTTCATCATGATCCTGTAGTCATTCAATATTCATATAGCCAACATTACGATCCTCAGAGAGGCTGAACTCATCTCATATTTTTTCCCAATTTTATCTAGGACGTTTGCCTCTGGAGAAAATACAATTTATATCACGAGGAATATTGTGCACTCACATGCCTCCAACATGGTGACTGTATTTCGCACAATGACTTTTTTAAATTGAATGTAGTACATCGGGGGAGTGGGAGGGGGGCGGTTTCTGGTAACGGTGAAAATAAAATATTACAGAATTCATTGCTGAAGGAGATGGAACACATAGACAGAGCAGATAACTGATAAGAGGTAGGTACTAGTGGACATAATGCAATGACGGACAAGACATTATTCGATTATTGATGATGATCATTAGATAACTCGATTATTGCTGATCATTAGATAACTCGATTATTGCTTTCCCGTCATTAAGTATTCTTGAATTTAGCAATATCTGTATTATTATTCTTCTAACATGTATAACTACACTATTGTTACTTTATTTACTGTAAAGTATTTGTATATACGCAAAGATTTATTTCTATTTGTACAGTACTATTGTAGCTATGAGGAAAAATAAATACTTTTTCAAAGGTTTACTTTTTTATTGTGAGTGATTTTGATAAGGGCACAGTTTATTAGACTACTACATGAAATACACAGCCGCTATAAACGGAATGCGACAATTCATCTTCCAGTTTTTTTTTTCCATTTTATTTACAGAAATTATCTGCATTGTTTGTTTTAATTAAAATGCTTTTTACAAAGACTATGAGCAATGAATTATCTCGCCAATACACATTAAGAAATATAATTATTTAACAACATTCTGTGGCGCCATCTTCGAACAAAGTGCTGCACTTCTACGATGGACATGAAATTATAAATTTTACTGTATGTCCGTCTATTTTATAAAAGGAATAAAATGTATGGATAATGCGATCTATTTAATAAAAACTAAAATAGACCGCATTACCCATACATCTAATTTTATTCCTTAACCAAGCCAGGTCGGTACTCCTTTACAAATAATGTTTTATAAAATCCATTTTCCTCAGTTTCTCGCAAATAAGTGAATATTTTTCAATTTTTCTTACACATACAAAACGTAACAATCATAATGACACCCTTCAACCGATTTTTTCTTCTCCGCCGTTATTCAATTACACATCCTTTTGCTATTTCTTCATTATGATTACTGTAAAATACAGATTTATTTCAGAACTTAAAACATAATTAAATATTTTAATTTTTCAAGAAACTGAAGAAATCAAAAATGCATTACCGCCACCACTTTTTGCCCATCCTTAAATGTGAATTGAAACTCCACAAATCATTGGTCGTTTATGCAACCAAAACTACACGAATCGCCTACCTAACCATCTGTAATTAACGTGTTAGTTTTAGTGGCGGCCCGTGATAATATTGAGTAGTGGGGCCAATCTACGGCCAACTCCCTACCCCTCCCCCTCCCGCTCCTCCGTTTTTTTGTGTTAATTTTACAAAGGTTTGGACCAGTTCAGCAGGCAGTAACTTATTACCTCGTTTATTGCTATCTAAAATAATACCCATACAAAAAATTTAAGGTAGACAAATTTAGAAAACATTTTAAAATGAAAAATGCATTAAGTTCTTATCGGGAATACTTATCTACTTAAATATAAATTTAAATTAAATTTCCTTCAGAATTGCATATATTTAGCTTTTAAACTGCACGTAAGTACATGAGTCACTTGTTTAGTTCAGGTGTTTTTGTATATCGACGAAACATAACACAACACAGAGCACATGAGTTATTTAAGCGAAGATCGTCGAGTAAAATATAATGGATATTCTAAACATAACCCAACGTATTTCTTACAAAGAAAGGGAAACACGATTTTTTTTTTGTTTGTTTACCTAAGCAAATGGCTTGTTTTTTTTTTACTTAAAACACTATTATGATGTATTTTTCAGGAATAACTCTCTTGTTATACTTATTTATTATTTCATTTTCATAATTTTTACTCTAAGAAAGATATGAATGGTAGTTCATTTTAATTTAAAATACTATAGTTATTAATTTGCGATGTCATCCTAGAATAATACTACACTTTATTACTATAATTAATAAATATTAAATATTCTTGAACCCAATTTTTATTGCGGGGAACTGTTTAAACCGCAGTCCGTACGCCACGAAACGGCTGGCTCCACTCCAATGCATTTTTTGCGTATACTGCGACCATCCCCTCTTCCGCTAGCTGCACACGGGTACCTAAAAATGTCTAAAAGTCGGGGCCAATCTAGACGTGACCCCAGTTCACCGCTTGTCTGCATAAATAACTACAAAGCGCGTTTGATCGCATCAAGTCATGGACAATCGCAACGTTCATTATATTTATATATATTTATATATAGTTTTCAATAATAAATGCAAGGACGTACTTTGCTAGTAACGTATAATACATGCAAACATGTGATACTGTAATAACAAAATGTTTTCACTATAAATTTATTTTATTGTTTTATCTAATTATAACATTTGCATAAATTTATTTCTTCAATTTTGAAGCATCCAATGTCTCCAGACCCCATTATTTCCGATTACTTCCAGAAAGTTCTCATAGTTTTATTGCATTTTCTGGAGTGACGTCTTTTAATATATGTAATAAATAACCGGCAGAAAGCCAATCAACTACGAACAGAAAGCGGTGCGCGTCATGCCATTAAAACGTATCCTAGCTGTTTGGAGTTTGGATGGCTCCTGCAGTATATATTCTGCTTTACATTTTCAAAATTTAGACCACAATTTTAATTATGATAATACTAAAATTCTTGATGTTGAAAATAATTACAAAAAGCGGTTATTTCTAGAAATGGTTCATATTTTTTTTTTTTTTTTGGTTAGGAGGAAAAAATGCTTATGCACCTTCAGGCTGTTAGCCTGGTGTGTGGGACTCTCACCCACCTAAAAACCTCCCGTCGAGCAGATTCCACTCGGTATCGTTTATCACTTCCGTCGAGGTGGTGCCCCGTATTTAACGTCCGTCCATCTCCTGCTTCTTGGTCATTAAAATCGTCTTGGCAAAAGCGGACACCCTGTGCCATGCGTCCCGGCTTCGCATCATCGTCCGAGTTAAATTTGCCGGCGTAAGCATCCCAACTTCTCGTTCCAGCTCATCTCTGTGCGACTTCCACCTTACGCATTCGAAGAATGTATGGCGAGCATCGTCACGGTCGCTGTCCTGGTACCGACAGCAGGCACTATCCACTTTCCCTATCTTGTGTAGGTAATCGTCGAAATACCCGTGTCCCGTCAGCATGTGAGTGAGGTAATAGTCGACCTCTCCGTGATCTCTGTCCATCCAGACTGAGAGATCCCTAATCAATTCGGCCGTCCATCTGCCCTTTGTGTCCGCGTCCCATCGCTCTTGCCAGAGTCGCATGGTACGCTCTCTTATATACCCGCCTCCTGTTGATCCGCTTCCAGCTTATCCAGGTAGATTTGCCTTCTCTCCTTGGCTAGAAGGTCTATAGGGATTACTCCTGCTATAACTAGGGCCGCTGCCTCCGAGACCGTCCTGTAAGAACTTGCTATTCGGAGAGCTCCCCTTCTTTGGACTGCGGCCATCCTCTTGCGGTACTTCTCCTTTCGGAGCGCGTCTGCCCAGATCTCACTGCCGTACAAGAGAATGGACTCTGATACCGACATCAGAAGTCGGCGCTTACTTGCGGATGCCCACCGACATTGCCCATCAGTCGGCTGAGCCAGAGTGACCTTCTGGGCCGCTTTATTTGCGCGGAAGCAAATATGGTCCCAGTACGTCATACGACTGTCCAGGTGTACTCCTAGGTACCTCACGACTCGGATGTCGTGATCATCTCGGTATCGACCACTAGCGGTATTCGCAGAGTTATCCTACGTTCGTCAACAGTACAAATTCCGTTTTTTGGGTGGCCAGTTCCAACCCGTGGTTCGTCCATCCAGGTGGTGACCCTCCTCATTACCTGATTGAGCCGCCTCTGAGCGTCCTCGATGTCGGTAGCGACAATCACGCCGCGATTGCATCAGCGTAGCCAACTAGGTAGGCATCAGCAGGCATCTCCATACGGAGGATGCCATCGTAGAGATGTTCCACAGGTCTGGTCCCAGGATGGATCCCTGGGCGGCTCCGCCGTTATCCTCACCGTGCGCCATCCCTCCGTCGTTTCGTACCTAAGCACTCTGTCGCCAGGTAACTCCGCAACATCCGCAGAAGGTAATGCGGGTGTGGAAGCGGTTCTCCAGGCGTCCAGGATAACATCCCATCTAGCGCTATTGAAAGCGTTCTTCACATCAAGGGTGACGAGCGTCACTATTCCCCTGGTGTGTCTGTTCTTGCGCCGTTCCGCGAGATAGGTGTCCACTATTTTCCGAACGGCGCTAATTGTAGATGGCCTTCCTGAAGCCGTGCTGTCTGGGGGATAGTCCTCCGGCGGCGTCGACGCTGGCCTGGAGCCGCGTCTTTAGTAGCCTTTCACACAGATTCCCTACCGTATCCAGCATGCAAAGCGGTCTATACGCTGACGCTGTGCTTGGTCACCTTTGCCTTGCTAACAAGCACTAGGCGTTGGGTTTCCATGCCCGTGGAAAAACTCCTTCCTTCAGGCACTGGTTGTAAGTGTGCAAAAGAGCTGTGGCACTGCTCCCAAACTCTTCACGACCTCGACGGGATTCGTCCGGCCCTGGTGCTTTTCCGCCTTGCAAAGACATGCGGCCTCGTCAGCTCGTCCTCTGTGAACGGCGAGGTTACGTCCGATTCCACCCCCTCGGCATCGGTTCTCTTTCCGGTGCTTTGGGAAAAGCTCCTCGACGATGCGATCCATCCTGTGCAACCCCCAGACTGTGACGGACAGACTTCATGCCCAACTTCTTGGTGGCGATCTTGTAGCCGAGTCCCCAGGGGTCGCTGTTGACTTCCTGTCGCAACTCCTCCCATTTGACCCTCTTGCTGACGTTTATCGCCCTTTTCAGTTGTTTCTTGGCGGTTTTGTATTCCTCGTCTTCCGCCATTGCCAGGTCTGGATCTCGCCTCCTTAGCCTGGTGACTCTCCGCCTCAAACGCAGGCAGTTTCTCCTAAGTTCAGCTATTTCTTCCGTCCACCAGTAGGTAGCTTTCTGCCTTCCACCGGAACGACGTACCCGCGGCATCGACGCATTGCAGGCTTTTCGCAGCAAGGAAATCGCGGCGCCCGCAACCCCCTCAGCGGAAACCACGCTCTCGATAATCTCATCCTGGCCGGCAGCAACTGTCGCGACCAGAGAGCCCTCGTCCAGCCTGGCGGGATTCCACCTCGCTCCTGGAGGGCGCCGCTCGCTGATCGGTCTTTCGGCCTGTCCTTTTGTGGTGTCGAAGACTATATATTAGTGGTCGCTACCAGTGTAGTCCTCGATGACTCTCCAGTTTGCAATATCGCGGACCAAAGCCTCGAATGCAAAAGTTACGTCAGGGATGGTCTCACCATACCCCGGTCTTCGGAAAGTTGTAGTATTGCCTGTGTTCATGACGTCCAGCCTTAGCCTCGACGCCACTTCCAGGACGTTTCTTCCCCGTACGTCCGTCTCAGGCATACCCCATTCCACAGCCTTGGCGTTAAAATCGCCGGCCAATATCAAATCCCCGTCCATCTCTCGAAGAGTATCTTCAAGACCGTACAGCTTTTCCCGAAATCGGCAATCGGCTCGTTCGGTGTCAGATAACAGCTAACGTATTTACCCCACCAACCTGGCCCAGACGTAGCCTCTTCCCACGCCATGCAATCTCGACGAAGATGCCGCTGTCCGCCGGGATCCATATGCGGCTGTGCTGGTGGTGTCCCATACCACCCAGCCTCATCTTGTCCCGGTATGCTCGCTGATGATGACGGCGTTGACTCCCAGCTCCAACGTAACTGGCAGAGAAGGTCGTCAGCCGTCCTGCTTCGATGCATGTTTGCCTGAAGGAGCTTCACGATGGCGATCTTGCAGTTTTCCTGGCAGTCTCCAGCGCCTTTCTAAACGTTTCACACCTGCCGGATCCGGGGACGTGATCCACTGCGGTGCCGCTGCACAAGTAGCATCTAGCGCTTCCCGTACACTGTTTAATTTTATGACCCTTCTCATCACATTTGATACAAAGGTCTTCCTTCCTCCTGTCAGGTCCGGTACAGTCCCTCTGCCTGTGTTCGTACCCGAAGCACCGGTAACAGCGTGCCACTTCCAGTCTTCGCCTTACCCTACTGTTTACCCACCCGATTTTAACTCGGGCGGTCTTGAGCAGTTTTACTGCATCCGCCTCATTGAGGTGGACGATAGCCATCTTCAATTCCCTGGTGTTGGGGTTCGTTATGGCTATCTTGGCCTCGACAGCCTCGTTTTTCAGTGTGTATCTGATAGCCTGTCGAACCTCCTCCTCGGTGGTTAGGCAATCCAGATCTCTGAACTCGAGCGTTGCTTTAGGTTGAAGGGCGTTGACGCTAGCGCCCTCGCCCAACAACTCTCTAATTCTGCGTGCCAGACCCTCCTGATCTTTAGCATCTCTCCGCAATTCCACAATTTTTTTCCGGCCTTGGTTTTGCTGACCATTTGTATGTCAGTGGCCATATTATCCGTTGCGGCGCTCTTCCTCATTGCCCCTAGCACTTCCGCGTAGGATTTGCCCTGCTGGGGCCCTATCAGTAGGGCGTTAGGCCTAGGCTTGATCTTCCTGGTGGCCTTTCCCCCCTGCCTGCCACGGTCTGGGTCAGGCCTTCCTTGAGCGGCGGTTGCCTTAGCAGCAGCTTCAGCTTTCTTCCTTGCCGCTCTCTCTTTTCGCCTACTCTTCTTCTCTTACGACGATCTTCCCTCCATTGCTCGTCTGTTGATCGTCGTCTTTCTGCTGAACTTCTTTCTCCTTTCGGACTTCAATTTCAGCCAGTGCCACATCCAAGGCACCCTTCTTCCTCTTGTCCGTCTCCGTTTCTGCAGCCGACGTTGCCGTGCGTTTTTTAGGGACAGGTTGGACGACCCGTGGTTCCTCAGGAGCCGCGGCTTTGACGTCTTGTTCCGCTTTCTTCCAACTGGCCCTGCAGAAGGTTATGAAGTTCTTTGAGCCCGTTCTTAATGTCCATAGACATATTTTTCTGGCGCTCCGTCGCCGCCTTCATCCGTGCTAGGGTATCCTTGCATTTCGCAAGTTCTCTGTCCTCCTCGGCTCTCATCTTCAAGATGAACTCGAGCTTGGCAGTCGAGCTCAAATGCTGTTTAAGACGGCCTCCGCCGCCGGCGCCGTTGGCCGCTAAGCTTTCGGCGTCGCTCCGACTCTGTACGCATTCAGCGACTTGTGCTCTTGCTTTGCTCTGGGATGCCAAGAGCTTTGGCGTAGTTCTTTTCACGGTTCCTGTCCCGCTGATAGCCGGAAGAACCGGATTCGCCAGGACCTGCGGAGTATCAGGTCTCTGCTTTGGTTTTGTGGGGGGTGTTCTCTGTACGTTCTGTGCGTTCTCCATTGTTGTTTGTTCACCAGCGCTTCGTGCGCGAAGGGGCGGGTTGAAATAATCAGGAACGGGTATACCCTCGGAGATCTTTTCTCCTACCCCAGTTCCCTGAAGCCCGACCTTCACTTTACCAGTCCCGGCATACACGGACGGACTGGAACTCGCCCGGGGCAATGCAGATTCCGACTTCTGCATCCGTCGCGCACTTCCCGATCAAGGCCCGAAGGGGCTGGCCTCTGACTACGTCCGCAGGCACCCCTCGGCAGAGACAACTCACATCAGCTCGAAGACTATCCGGTCGAGAAAAGCCGAAACAGTCCGCGAGCACTCCCAGGGTACCCACAAAAACGAGCCGATCTCCTGTTGGTCCACGGGAGGTACTTTATCCCTCCTACCCTCCGGCCAGATGGCCAAAGAGCATTCCCCCATCCACTACCCGGGGGACGCGCCCGGTAGGGGTTACAGGTTCCCCCCCGGGAAAAAAAAAGAAATGGTTCATATTAACAGTAATCAAAATTCAATTAATTTTAAAACAGACAAATCAACTTAACCATATTTATTGTAACATTTTACATAATATCTAAACATTACCTTATTGACAAAAATGTTTTTTTGACTTTTTAAAAAATTCCAAATTCAAAAAACTTATAATTTTATTATTATATTTGAATTTGTAAGTATTATTTTTACATCTTTCATTACTATTGCTTCATATCCTTTTGTAATATTGTAGATTTCCTCCTGACGAAGTCATTAAATATATGATGAAATATTGAGGCGATTTAAAGTAGTTTTTATTAAATAGACCGCATTACCCATACATCTAAGTTCATTCCTTAACGAAGTCCGGTCGGTACTATTTTTCAAATAATATTCTGCTTTAATGCAGCTCAAATATTTTTAATAGGACTTAAGTCCGGACTATTTAGAGGCCAGGTCCATACTTGTTAAATAAATATTTGGGGAACGTATCTATTTTTGCACAATTTACGATTTCTGCACGGGACAGTTATCTTGCTGAAACACAAAATTGTACCCATATTTACCGACGGCATCATCAGATTTATAAGGATGCCTTGATTTCTGAAACACCTATTCCAATTTATTTTTCAGTATTATGTTGTAAAAAAGCAATGAAAAGCTATTTTTAATTGAAATGTTTTATTAGTTTTATTATGCGTAATGATGAGTATGACATTTGTCGGTAACTGTATGTATTTTAGTTAAATGCGAGGTTTCAATGAAAAATATGTTTATACATATGTTATAAGAGGCGAATATCAGATAAACACAAATGCTTCCCTTTGTGGTTTTTGCCGCAAACTTGTTGCGCCTTAAACTGAATGGATACCCTAATTTGAAAACTAATAATAATAAATCAAGGTCGTCAAAACAACTTTCAAAGACAGTTTACCAAATGAATAGTGGATATAAAATATGAATTATTCAAATACGAGTAAACATTATGTATGTGGGCTACTCTTCGGCTGGCATGAATAAAATTACCTCCAATAAACACAGTTGTATGTATAGTTCCACCTGAAAATATATAAGCAAAATCACGATTCAGATTGTTAACCTTTTTGTGGGAGGAACTGTACATAACCGAATAAGCGGTTATAATCGGCGTGACCCGGTTAACCACCATGACCGGTTAACTGTCGTGACTGATTAACCGTCATCACTGATTATCCGCTTTGGTCGCATAATCGCCGTAATCGAATAAAAAGCAGTCTTATTTACAGTGGCGGCTCGTGGTCGGAAACGTAGGGTGTTCACAAAATCAAGAACATGCAAATTTTTAACTAAAATCCAATCATTTTTTCGTACTTGTCCTTCTTAAATTTTCTTGTATAAAGTCTCTAAATTTGCCCTTTGTAGTTTGCGTCAAATTAAGTTCTGGTTTTGGTCTGCCCATACTTTTAACTTGAATTTTTTGTTCATAACTAAACGAATTAAAATTGTCTTTCAAATATTGCAGAGTAAAACTGTTCGCATCCATAGTTCTTATTTATATATTGTTGAGTGTTTACTTACAATACTACTTTGTTTGTTTTGCGTGCATTTCATTATCTTTTTTACGTACTATATAATAGTGTGAGTAAGATGGCGTCGGGAGCAACATTAGTTTGTGTAAAGTGTAAATTAAAACAGGCTAACCAAGCTGAAAAAATAATAAAGTGTTACGGTGGCTGCAAGAATTTTATCCATTACGTGTGCAGTACTTATAAACCTACGGAATTAAAACTATTAGAAAACCCAAACGTGAAATGGTGTTGTGAGAAATGCATTAGTGAAGACAAGGAAATCAACATTTCTGACTTATTAAATAAAATTGTGGGTATGGACGAAAAAATTGACAAATTGTTAAGTGTAATATATGACCAATCAATCAAAATTGAGAAACAATATAATATAATTAGTAGGTTAGAAACACAAGTTGGTTCGTTACAGCAAACTAGAGATGAGAAGGAAACTTCGCGTGGGCCCACAACACGATCGAAGAAAATGCCGTCAGAGGTCGCCAAAGATACGAAATCATACGCAAAAGTCTTGAGCGAGCCGGAAGATGTTAAAGACAAAAAGATTGAATTTCAACAGACAGAGGTGAAGAACCTTGCATTTACAACGCAGCAAAAAGTTGACCGGTCTGGAGACGGAAAAACTGGAAACTCCGAACAGAAAGATATACACAAAAATGATAGAAATAGAAAAACAATTCGTGGGAGTAGAGGCAACACAGGATTTGTGCTGCCGAAACAGGCGCTGGATCTTTGTTTTCGCAATATTAAAAAGCACCACAGAAAATGAAGTGAAAGAATATTTATCAGAGAATAATATAAATGTATTGCAATGCTCCAAACTAGAAATAAGAAATACGGACATAGCGGCCTTTAGAGTTGCAGTAAGTGAAGAGGCTTACGGAGCGATGTTTGAATCTGAATTATGGCCTAAGAATGTGATAATAAGACCGTACAAATTTCGAAATGTTTGGAACGAAAAGAAGATAAACATAAAAACTTAATTCAAACCCAACAGATAGAATCCAATAACATAAGTCAATGTCACTTCACTTTAGTACACCAAAATATCCAAAGTTTAAGAAATAAATGTAATGAGCTTATTAATTTTTATTGAACAGTTACAGTCGTCGGTTGATGTGATTACGTTGACTGAGCATTGGTTGCGACCATACGAGAACATTGTTCCTGATGGGTTTCAGTTGTCTTCTTGCTTCAGCAGAACTTCTAGCCTTCACGGGGGATCATGCATAGTTACGCCTGTTGGTTCTGAATTTGTAGAACTAATATCACTGAAAGAAAAAAGCAAAGAATTGGTGTTAGAATGTAGTGCAATAAGAATCAAGAATCCTAAAATTATCGTTATTAATATTTATCGTCCACCAACAGGTAACGTGGAGGAGTTTCTACAAATTTTGGAGGCAATCTTACAGGAGGCATCTTCTGAGGTTCGGTTTACGGTTTTGTTGAGTGGTGACTTTAATATAGATTTAGGACAACATGGAATACATAGCAAATCCTTTTTAGATCTAACTCGATCGTATGGTCTTCATCCTACTATTAACAGCCCAACAAGAGTCACTAACCGGTCACAATCCATTATTGATAACATATTTACGAACGTCTCAAAGTACAAAAGTGAGATAATGGTTTCGGCTTTATCTGACCATTACGCTCAAGGAATAACTTTGGAATTGAAGAATAAAATATCAGATGCTATGAGTAGGGTTCAGATAAGACATTTCACTGAGGACAAATTGCAATTAATAAAGCAAGAGATACACGTTACTAATTGGACAGAGGTGATGTACAGTAGTGAAATAAACGAAAACTTCCACAATTTTCGGGGAAACTTACTATGATCGTCGATAAGCACGTGAAGAGAAACATGGTTACCTTTACGTCTGGGTCTGAGAAAAGATGGCTTACTGATGAAATTAAGAACATGTGTTCTATAAAGAGACAGTTATTTGAGGAATTAAACAAAAACAAAGTTAGTAAGCAGGAGTACAAAGTTTACTGTGACAATCTTAAGCGAATAATTGAGGACTCACGGAGGAGGTCATACGCAGACTATATATGTAATGCCTCAAATAAATGTAAAGCAACTTGGGATGTTGTCAGACAGATACAGGGCGCGTCCAAAAAACAAGCATTTAATTTAAATGATTTTGGTGATGACTGGCAAGAAAATACAACAATATTGAATAATATTAACAACCATTTTATAGATTCTTCTAAATATACACACAGTAACAACAACATACCTCTAGAAAACGTTAAATACGTACCTGATTCCATAGCGCTGTATCTCACTGATCACCGAGAGGTCGCTGGAGCTATTAACACCTTAAAATAGCACTAAAACAACAGGGATGGACGGAAATAACAAGCTTCCCTCCTCAAGAGTGTGTGAGATGCGTGTGCGTGTCCTTTAGCGAATTTAATAAAAGCATGGCTTTCCAGACCGGAGTAGGATTCCGCGGACAAGCTGAAATATTAACATTGTTAGACCTTCATAAGAAAGGATAGAAGTGA
Source organism: Protaetia brevitarsis (assembly GCA_004143645.1). Taxonomy (NCBI): domain Eukaryota; kingdom Metazoa; phylum Arthropoda; class Insecta; order Coleoptera; family Scarabaeidae; genus Protaetia; species Protaetia brevitarsis. Next base: position 544,708 of record RXPK01000326.1, on the reverse strand, counting down.
GGCGTAAATAATTACAGAACGGTGCACTTGTTTCTTAAACATTTCAAAAGTGATTTGAAAAGGATTATTTATGACAGATCCGTGAAAGTTGTTGTAAGCGAAACGATAATAATTATTACATTCGAGAAAGTCAGAAGATGGCTTCATCCGTGGATAGGTCGACGGCTGGAGAGCGGTTGTTCCATTTCTTGAGAACGTCTTTATGGCATTAACGATCGTGAAATTGCGGTCCGCTCTATTGGATTTGTCGAAAGCGTTTGACGTGTGTACATCATCAACATCTTCTGGAAGTTGACAAAATGGGAATTAGAGAGGAGCTTTGGAGGCTTTATAAGATCTTACCTAACAATAGGCGAAAACAATCTGTTGTGGCGTTACGATTCGTGCGGAGCAGAAATTTCATCGGACTGGCAGACCATTACCTTGGGCGTTTCCTCAGGGCCCACGCTTGGGCCGCTTCTGGTTTTTGTTATATATCAATGACTTGCCTGAGAATCATTGATGGACTTCCTTTTATTGCAGATACACCACTTGCACAGTACGTGAGCGAACCTGCAACAAATTAAAACAGACTCGAAGTCTACCTAAAGTCTATTCAAATTGGTGTACAATATAATAATTTAAAACTGAACGCAAAAAAAAACTAAACTTGTTATCTTCAATCCAAATCAACGCATTTAACGATTGAATGTAAGTGATGAAAAACTTATTGTGTTGACCGTGCCGCTTTTCGGTAGTGTTTGTGACAGTGATTCTTGGAGATCTCACATGACGGTTTTGGCGGCGAGGCTGGGAAGTTTCTGTATAGCCTGAGAGTATTGCGTTTCGCAAAGTGTGGTCTTGCCACCCGCGTTGAAGGGTACTACTCCTGTGTCCAGTCCCGCCTTCAGTATGGGATATTTTATTTTGTTGGGGGGTACTTCAGTAGAGGTCAACCGAATCTTCGTGCTTTCAGAAGGCCTGTATCAGAGCATCTTCAAATTAAAAATAGAGCTCGTGCAATTAGTGTTCAGCGAATAATATACTTACCCTGTGTCTGTATATTTTAGAGTCTGCACTTTTTGTAAAAAAAAACTACGCAGACTTGTTCCATAGTACGAAATTAACCACGAACGCAACACACGTGAAATATTATTCACATTGCTCCGCCCCAGATGCATCTGACAAGGTGCGAAAAACAATATTATGGCAGTGTATTTAAATGTCAATACTTACCTTCAGCTTAAACAAATGCATGCAACATTTAAAACACATTAAAAAATATTTATACAAACAATCCTTTTATACGAATGAGTTTTTAATCACCTAATTTCTATAATTGTTTATTTATAATTTGTAACATTTTGTTTTTGTTTTTTTTGTGTTCTTTCTTATGTATCTATATATATGAATATTATATATATTACACCCTCTTCATTATGACGTCTTTTACCGAACCTGCGTTTATGCGTCCACTGATAGCGGGTCTATTATATTGAAGTTGACGATTGGATGTATAAGGTTTTCACATATAACGCTGTACACTTCATATTTTTCTATCATGCTATAGCTTATTCCCCATTATGAAACTAATGTACGTCCTTTCGTATGTCGCTCATGTGACGTCCATGATATGCAGCGGTATGTTTTACCCTTTATAGCAACCAACAGAATATACTTATGTTTCTATGATTTACCGTTAGAATGAACTCCGCCATGTTGGCATGTCTATCTATTTTTTACAGCCCCATTTGATTATGATTTTACTAACGTTTGGTTATTTCTTAATATTCTATATGTATCCATCAAATAGAAGAGCCTACATTAACAAGGCGCATAGTCCGCAAAGGTGTGATTAATGCCGTTATTTCTTATATTCTTGTTTTTTATCTAAGTTTTTCTTCAATAAAAGTTCTTTTGTTTTTTTGTTTTGCATAATTATGTATATTTTTTATACTATTTTTCCGAATTCTGAAATTTTTCTACGTTACCAAATAGTTACATTTTATGAGGGGTCACACAATAATATTTCCAAAATACTAATGTAATAGTCACACACGAATTGTTGTTACTTGTGCGTCTGCCGTGCCGATATTTTTGATTGCTTATCAGTTTATTTTTTGACAATTAGCCGTCGCTTGATAATTCTTGTGACTTAGTTTTAAATTTTAGTGTGTTAGAAATGGTTCACTTTGAACAGAAAGGGTAAATTTCAATATTTTGTCATGATAAGATATGGTGAGCAAGCAAGAAGTATGTGCATATTATTCAATTCAACGCTATTCTAACCGTACTGCTATTACGCAGACTTTCCAAATTATTGAAAAATACGCAGACATCCCGGGCGTAAACGAAAAGTCTAGACGGAAAGACCAAAAACTGCTACTGGTGGTTGATGCTGCCATTAAATATTTTGTTGGCGGTGAACGAACGACACCGGGAGCTATCGTGCAATGATCTACAATGTGACTATATATATTTCAGAACGACCCGATCTGTTCGTAAAGTGCTTAAAAGAGAAATTACATTCATAAAGTGCATTAGTCTTAGAAGACTGCAATTTTGTAAAATCATGAGGATGCGTTCCAAACAAATCGGAATTCTGAAACAACATTTTGTTTTCTGACGAAGCCACGAAATTATGTTAAATGAATATGTTAACTAACGGAGATAATTGTCGATATTGGGCTCAGGAAAACCCTAAATGGCTAATAGAACCTCACTCTCAACGTCCTTAGAAAGTTGATGTTTAGGCAGGATTATCAATGCTAATATTATTGGATCATCTATTGCGCATTACCAATGGAGAAACTTTTATTGACTCAAAACGTAGTTCCGACATTACAAGCTATTTATCTCAATTACAATAACTCTGGTTTCAACAAACGGGGCTCTTCCACACTTTGGTTTAGAGGTCAGAAATTATCGGAATAATTTTTTCCCCAGCCTATGGAGTGGACGAAATGGGGCAGTAAAGTGCCGCCAGATCTCCAAACTTAAACCCTTCTGACTTTTGCTATGGGCTACATAAAATATAAAGTTTATGGGGAGCGGCTAATATCTCCGAATTAGAAATATGCGTGAAATGAGGATAATGGGAAATAATGTGTTTGGAAATGTCAGGCGATCTTTCAGGGAGACACTAGAGATGTGCATACAGATTCTTTTACTTTTCCATACAGAGTAATTAAATGATTATTATTTCAATGTAGAGTCCGTTGCAATAGAGAATGGTACATGACGTCACATGCGCAATGAACGAATATTGGTAGCCAATGCTTCGTTGCTAGGTAACAGACAGTGGTAGCCGGCAGCGGGGCGTAAATGACGTCAGGTTTTGCGCCGATTTTAGTGACGACATGTACTATTCTCTATTGCAACGGACTCTACAGTTGAGTATTTTGGTTTGATTATTCTTTAACAGTAAACACAGATTTGAGCAGTGTTGATTGTCGATGTCGGCGTGCCGAGCCGGCAAATGTAAACAAAACGTTTTACGTGGTGTTGTCATGGAACACCATCTCAAGCTGAAAGTAAAAAAATCTAATTTGCAGTCTTATTAATATTTATCAAAAGCCAGAAATTTCAATACCAGTTGCACAAATTTTGTAGTTGTCTTTAAAATTGCCAAGTATTTTTGATTTCCGCTTGAAAAATCGCTGATATGGCTCTTAATGTTTATAGGTAGGTGGATGTTTTCTTACTTTCATCTTCATATGATAACAACAGTTTGTTACTACACCATAAACGAAAAATCTCCGAATATTTTAAATATTGACAGTATTTGAGTACATGACTGGAACACAATAAGGAAAGGCATCACCAAGCAATTTTTTTAAAAATATATCTAAACCACTGCTGTTTTAGCGGTTCGCAAAACTACAATATCCAAATTTTATAAACATATCATAAAATGAAATACGTGCCAAAAAAATTCAACATATCGAGGAAGGACATTCACAAAGCTGGAATCTTAACAAAACAACTGGCTGCTTGTAAAAAGTCGCTGATGATCATATAGCCCACATCTGTTAGAACTTCATAAACGAAGAGAAAGTTGAAATTCTTCCCTGGCCTGCTCGCTCACCGGATTTAAACCCGATCGAGGGTGTGTGGGATATGATAGGTTGCTGCTACATAAGGCGTTTACCATAAGCAGCAAACACCTTGCAGGAACTATCGTCGTCATCTACATTGTGCCTGGAATGAGATCCCATAAGATACCATTGATCATCTCATTGAGATGTAACATTTTAATTGATAAATTTTTGCTAATTGTTGGTATTTTTTTCTAATTGCTATGATTTACTACTGAAAACTAGTAGTTATGAAATACTACTTGAAACTTCAGCCTTATGACTCTTTTAAGGTGTTGCAATTTTTTGGCACACAGTTTACATCTATAAATTAATTCCAGATTCTTTCTTCTGAGATGGAATAAAATCTCTGTATTTTGTCAATCTATTACATGGATAAAAGTGAAAGAAAAATATCAACACTATTGTAATGATAATCCATACAAATTAGTATATAGCATTCGTGACGAGGACAAATTGTTAGTCTGATGGACCGAATATTATCGTAGGATGTATAAAATGTGGATTTTCTAAATAAACTGCAGTAATATTCTACAAGTGTGTAGTAATATTGTGTAAGAAATAACCTTATTCTTTTCTCTTTTAAAATGTACTTTAATGAACTAACAAACGAACAGATCTATTTTCATATTAAAATTAAACAATACAGATAAAAAAAAACACTCTGCCGCCATCGCCTTCCCTTGCTCTGCTACCAACCCCCCAAAACTAAAGTTTCCTACAATTGTTAATATATTTCAATACTTAATATTCTAGAGTGCTAATACAAGCAGCAATCTAATGCGAAATGTAATTACCTTTAAAAATTGTAGAAGGTAATGGGATAAAGGTTTACATGCACATGTTTATAATGCAAAAATATTTATTAAGATCGTCAAGAAATTAATAACTAATAGTAGACGTTTAATCAAATTTTATATATAGTAAGTTTTATGTAATCCTTAGGTAAACCCGCATCATACTCATCTTCTAATGTCATAACGTTGGTTAGATATTTAGCAATAATTTGTACATCAAAAACATAAGTGTAGTTTAAAAGTAATTGTTACACATAAATTTGTACAAAAACAAAATGTCTTTCTTGTAAGACGTTATTCTGAATTCTGTCATTAATAACACCTTTTTGTCATGCGCTATCTATTCGAAATTTGTTTATTTTTCAAATCTTACTTATAAACAAAGGTTACACCTCAAGAAAATCCATGATAGAAACTTATATACCTGCATAGAAACTATAATGACATTTAGAAACAGTTATATGTGTATGAAAATGAGCTAAACATATACTGATGTACAGAATACATTCTCCTGACGAATAATATTTAAAATAGTTTAAGGTATAGTAATTTCAATATAAAATAAAAGAGTGGAACAAATACTAAAGCTATAAAGGAGATTGCCTAGAAACTGCGGCTTCACAATTCTACCAAGATATTTAATACCTATTCATAGTTTTTATATAGTTCAGAAACTTGTTGGACTGTTATAGAACTGCGAACCCCAATAGTCCATTATTTCCTGTATCAGCTTGGGCTTGTGATAATTTTGTAGTCTATGCGTTTTGATTTCTTATTTCATTACACTTCACCAACACTTTCGGTTTGCGTGGATAACTTTACACATGACACTATTACCCGTTTGTTATGATGAGTGTAAAATTCACTGAAAGATACTGTGCGTCAATTTTCTGTATATTCCAACCTACACAACGTCCTACTGGCTGTTATTTTTGAAGTAATAGCATTGGATTCTTTCGATGACGGTTGCTTTTCAGACGTTTGTACAATGCGCACACGTTAATTTCGTTGCCCTGTGTACCGCGACAACTTTCACTCACGAGATGCAGCAAACGGTGAAAAACGCTAAAAATAGCTGAAAAATACAACCCGTAACCCGCATAGGTATAACCAGCACTGCGCATGTTAAGGAAAACGAATTACCTGTAATTCTGTAGTTAATGTAATAACTGCTCCAAAAATGTCTAATATTTTGCTATACGAGTAGTACGAAAATAGCATCAATCCTTTCATACAAAATCGCTCTAATACCTAACAAAGCATCTTTTCTGGATACTATTTGCGTTATTCAAATTTGAAAAAATACATCTGTATGTAAACTAGAATGAAAATTAGACACCAATTATTTAAGAATAATAATAATAAGACTCTTTGCAGTTGATCGCTGTGTTGAATGATGTGTGGAATAAATAGAAATTTGCTATTAAACAAAGAATGTTCAACAGACAAAGAAAAAAAACGAATAATGAATGTATTGTTATTAATGTATCCTAGATAAAATAGGTAAATAAATTTTAACAACTTAAGTGGATTGCCCTAAATTGATTTGATTGAATTGAAAAGATATTGTTTCTTTTATTTCTTTTTATTAGCTAAAACTGTTTCTTTTTGTAAGTTTGGTGATATGTGTAAATTATGAATATTTACAAATCAAAAAAAAAAAATACTGTAAGAATAAACTATTATTATTATTTTGTACAATTACTGAGAGCGAATTCCATTTTTTACAACCCGAGAAATGGCCTTGGGATTAAAATTATTATTACTTTTTGGGGCGTTGAAGACAGTGGAATTAAACATGTTTGTATAAATTATATTTCTGTAACATCCCCGATGTTGTAGAAATAATGTAAGGAGATGAAGCGAGCTGCGAGTTGCGTAGTTCTGCGGATAGGCTAGAATAAACATACTACAGCTTAAGCATTTTAAAACTCATAATACAACCATACCGATGTAAAATTAATAAGACGCTAAACACCCCGCCTCGCTACAATGGCTTATAACTACGCATGCAATGTTGTCAGAGCTACCGACGTCCCATTACGCGAAATATTATACAACATATATTTAGATTGGACGTCGCATACGCGTGAAGGATTCATAATTTGTATATTTGGGGTATATTACGAAATTCCGCAGCGCCACACTACAGTATTTCGCCGAACTAATTAATACACAAAACTTTTATCGGGGCACCAAATAACGTCCAGCTTAAAAATCGTTTTACAAGGTCTAGGCAGTCAGTACATCACATTAGCATAGAAATGTTTGTGGCGTCCATATACGGACGTCATATGAGCGGTGGACGCCACATGCAATGCACCCCAACCAATGTGTGGACGTCGTATTATCGAAAGGACGAATATATATATATATATTATATATATATATTATATATATATATATATATTACTCCCGCTAACTATTTTGCTTCCTTTCATAACGCGGTCGTAGTGCGTCCCAGGAAGGAGCGTAGTTAGAAGCATTTTAGTGACGTATATTGAACCGCGGGAAAAAATGGATAACGCCGATCACTTTTTTATCGCTGTAGCTTTAAAATGAAATTATACGATTTTTTATTCTAACGCACTTTTTTGCTTCCTTACATTTGCCTATCTATTTTGCGTCCACTGCGTATATTTTTCAGACAAATTGCTAACTATTTTGCGTCCGATGTATAATTTTTTTTGTATAAACTTGTAAGTATAATGCGTCCGCCACGTTGCACATGTTGGTCGAAATAAACGTATATAGAAGCAATAATATGCAATAATTTAATATAGGATCATATAAAATTTATTTTGTGTTCTTCGTGGTGGACGCAAATTAGTCGAAATAAAAGTGTATATCGCCCATTCGAGAACACTGTATGAGGTTTTTCGAATTTGATAACTAATTGAATTGAAAATCAGGTTAGCACCGTTTTTTAATGCTTGAGAATTATTTTGTATGTGTAAGCTGATAGAAACATAATGTGAGTGTTAAAAAATAAAGTCTTATTTATACTAATTATTATGGTTTTTAAAGCACATTTTATGCTTATCTGGAAAATATAAATATAGTTTACGAACTAAATACCTCGGAACTGATTTTCCTGCGAACAAAAGTTTGAACAAAATATACTTTACTTTCCTGGAAGTATTTGGCAAATGAAAGAACTGCTAAGAAAAATATCACCAATTACCAAACTTCTTACAAACATCATTTCAGTTACTCAGAGGTTTGAAACCAACAAAGGGGTAGTGTGTAAAGAAAAACCTAAAGGTTGATCCTGTGAAAATTACACTAGTTCTTTCACGAAAAAAAAGAAAGCTGGGTATCTAAAGCCACCAACTCTTCATAATGAAAAGATGCAATTCAGTCAAGATCTCAAATCCTTAGGAGTGGTTCTTGACTCGAAACTAACTTGAAATCAACACTTGACCACCATGAGAGAAATAAATGTATAGCTAATGCACATTAATGATAACCCTTGCTGGGTATCACTGGTGTAATTAACAGCAGAGGGACCGCCTCTTTGGAGACCATTGTGGGCCCCCTCCCCCCGTTGGAGCTTTATGTGAGAGCGGAGGCACATGAATGCGATCCTTTAGACTGAAAGCAACAACCTGTGACATCCCAACTTCAGGGTGGGAGGCACATTTATACTACGGGCAGATGCTCGACGGGGCTTGCTGCAAATGCCCACGGATAGCATGCACCTTGAATTATCTCACTGAAAAGGTGAAAATCTCCATACCGAACAGAGACCAGGCACGTAGTTGAGAGCACTGCCAATGATAATTGGTTCACGGACGGTGATCAAATCCGCCAGGGCACAGGAGCCGGTATTTGTGGGCCCAGTCCTAATCAAAGGATATCCATAAGCCTGAGGAAACATGCAACAGGTCTTCCAGGCAGAGGTATTAGCCCTTGCAACCTGTGCAGAAATGATTGCAAAAGGGGGCTACATGAGGAGGAAATTAATATAATGACTGACAGCCAAGCTGTATTAAGGCATTCTTGAACCACAATAACTAGGTCAAAACTATTGGGACTGCAAACAATCCCTCAAATGCACTGGCACGAGACTACACGGTGTCTCTGATTTTGGTGTCGGACTATTGAGGATGTAAATGGCAATGTAATAGCCGACGAACTAGCCGATGGAGGCCTAAGAGACACTTCATGGGTTCAGAGCCTGTATGTGGAATTACTAAGAATTCCGCAACAGGGAGATCTGGACCTGGTTAGATAAAGAAAGTACAAAGAAATGGAGGTCGACTGAAGGTCAACTATATACCAAAAGCCCTGATAGGGATGGGGATGTTAGTTTCTCTGATAACCTTCTCAGGTTGCTAGTAAGAAAGAAGTTAAAACCATTACTGGGCGGTAGCTGGACACCTGTCTCCTGCAAAAACATCTATACAACACAGGCCGGGGTAAGCGAACGTGGTGTAGAAGATGCGAACTACAGGAGGAAACGAGTTTACATGTAATCTGCACATGTGAGGACTGAAGGTACTCAGGCAGAAATATTTCGCGAGAGATCTATTGGAGCCCTCGAAGGTTCTCAAGTTTCCACTGGGCAAGATACTGGCTTTAATAGAGACACCAAGCTGCTCGAATAGAAATAAGAGAATTAATGGGATGGTACAATGAGCACCTAGCTCAAGTGCCGGACAGTAAGTGCCCACCCTAACTTTAATGAATGAATGAAAACCCTTGGAACAATTCGGAAACATCGAGATTGACATCTTGTAAGCCTTTTGTTAACCTATGGATCCTGATTGGTGGACAAAGACCACGCAGAGGAAGACGATTATTAAACTTCGCAAGAGACGAAGATTAGCTTGCTTGTGCATCCACTGCAGCTGCATAAATCTACTAATGGAACCATGTCAAATCTACTCTCTTTATTTACATTAATGGGGCGGCAAGAATGGAAACTCCTAGGAATGTCAGAATACCTACACAACCGTATTTTTAAATGCTGGCAGTGTACAATGACTCTCAAAATCTCCTTCGACAAACCCTTCAAGATTATCGTGAACGGGGATGGTTGGACAGCAAAACCCAAAACTGGTATGCAAACTGATCAGTAATCCTAATCCGCACATCTGACCTTCTAAGCAGTATCTATTAAGTAACCTCAAAACTAACTTGGAACTGCTTGGTAAATCTTGAACTACTGACTAAACACAATAAAGTTACTTTGTGTGTGAATACCAGTGGCATAAGGACATAGCATGCAACGAACTTGCGAATGCTAACAAGGACTCTTATCTCTAAAATTCATTGGATCTGACCCAGTTCTCGAGATAACCAATACTGCGATACGTGATGCAGTAACTGAGATGGGACGAAAAGAAACACCAGGCTCACTGGAACAGTATGAGGACAAACACAACAAAGGGATGATGAGGCAACCATCCAGCATTTAGCAACGGAGATACAGCTTAGAACGGTACGAATTGATGAACATGGTACGGCTGCCTAAGATAGTAATCCACATAGAATAAGCGTCTTTGAAGATGGACCTGTATGTAGACTATGCAACAAGGAGAAGAAGGTAGCTCACCACGTTGTTTTTTGAATGCGTTTCATTGGAACGGCAGAGACTACCATTGCGGGAAGCAATCAACTTGAAGGTTAATCTGGCCGGAAAAAATACCACACAGCTGCGGAGCCTAGTTAAGGCAATTAACACCTCTTTATGTAAAGAAATACACTACTTCGTATCTAAGGAATAATACATATGCAGTGTTAACGGGAATAGGAAGATGATCTATATTCAGTGCTCAAATTCAATCGATTTTGGAACCCAAAACCAGGTTTTCAAAACCATAATTCGATTTAACTTAATTACCTTAAAAAAATTGCACACGGTTTTTTTCCTTGTAAGTTTTAAAACGTTTTTTTTTTTTTTTACTAACAATCGATTACACGTGTTTTTGTATCTGGTGATTTTTGCAACACTAAATATCTACCGTGTCTTAAATTTTTCAGTTATAACAAAAAAAATTCTGCTCTTTAACAAAAATGGCACATTCCATATCCAGATATTCATAATATTTCATTTGAAATTATTTAGTATATTGTGTGTGTTGTCCAGACATTAATATTTGGCAATAATAAGATGTTGTATACGCCATAGGTCCAGAAGATATTCATAATAATAAATTAATGATAGATAATTAATTAAGGTATTTTTATTTTTATAGAAATATAAAAGTCGACTCGTTTTTGGCAATTATGAGGACTTTACATGAAACCAGCCACAAAATTCCACCGACCCACTTCTTCAATTAAGTACAAATGACTACCAGAAATAAAAAATTTAAATCAATAAAATTTTTGTATCGCTGTTATTAGGGCTACATACTAATACATTAACAGTAATCTTTCCCTATTGTTGTTTTTTTAACGCTGTTTAAATTACATCTTGAATATAGACCGGAACATATATTTCAAGAAATCTCACTGTCATCTCATATTCTTTCTTATTGTGAAGCTGCATTTTCGGCACTATATCATCACAACAACTTTTAAAAGCAGTGCAAATGGAAACATTCATGATTATACAAGCCAGCGATAACGTACGAGCACTATTATGGTGCCCAAAATTGTAGTAAACGGAGGCGGTCAAAACGCCAGTGGCCGTACAAAGGTTAGCGTCTTTAAGTGGTACGGGTGCAATGAGATCATCCTCACCACTGCAATGGAAGTCATCTTAAATCTGCCACCGCTATATATTTACGTACAAGGAAATAGTTATCTATAGCATACTCAAGAACAATAAGTAAATTGCACAGCGTTGACTATCAAAAAACTATTGAATAACCTTTAAGGAGGACTCCTTTGTTGGGGATGCCATGCGAATACCATGTTTCAAAATATCAGACTATAATACCAGATAAGAGGACCGAAACGGCACTCCGGTGAGAGCGGAGTCGAAACGGTATACAACGCCTCATGGAACAGGCTACGGCATAGGAGCTGGATATATAGTGTAAAGAAGCCTAGAGAGGCTCTTTACGGTTAAGCTTCAGCAGAGATACAACGTTATGTAGTTAGGCTGGGTTGCTGCAATTCATCATTGTGTCAGAGAAATCGAACCCACCCTACACTTAAGGCGTTCGTTTACGTAAGTGCTGAGTCTCAAGGTCAATTGGGACTTGTGTAAGCGCCTAAATCAGGTGGTACCCGATCTGCATCGGCATAGGTTCCCAAACCACTCGAAAATGAGGAAAATAGAGAGAGTGCGGGATGATCTTTCCCGGCAGAGGCTTGTTACGGTCCTTCGTCAGAGTTTGGTCCTTCTTTTGGCATTACCAATCGCAAATTTATTTATTTATAACAAGATTGATAAACCTACAGGGGTCTCATATACCCCGTCGGTCTATTTCAAACTTCAAAGTCGTTTATAAGTAATGCATTTCATCGTGCAGCAGTGCGATGTCTTATCGTCGATTCGAGCATGAAAGATGTTAGTGGGGCAGATTGCGTTGGAGTATGCTCGTAACAGCGATAACATTTGATAAGATGCGAATACTTTCTTGATGTGTCAAAGTATTTTGTAACGGGCAGGTACAGCACTTTGTCAATATGACTTTTATTAGTAATGTGGCAACTGTTGCGACACAGAATTATACACTAAACAGCATATTAAAAAATTAACCTTGAGTATTGTATAAAACAATACACATGTCTGTCTCTCTAACACTACAGACTAAAAGCTAGGAACTAGACGCATGATGAGTCCAGAGCAACTAGTGGCAAAAGTGGCCAAGGACATGAGACAGGCAAAAAATTTCTAAAGAAACAAAGGCGTGAATTTGCTAGAGACCCTACTGAGTAAAAGACAGGAAGATGTCAAGATGTCAAATGGTAGTAGGTTGTCGACTCGGTCATTGCAAACTAAACAGCATATGTACAACATTGGCGCTGGCAGATGATGCTTTTGCAGATTTTTTCAGTGAGGAGGAAAAAACACCAGGTTCATGTATTGTGCTAATGCGACGCCTGGCGAGGACAAGTTTCAGTCATGGGCGTGGAGAACCCCACAGCTAACAAATACACAACGAGGCGCTCTCATTCGATAGTAGACCTAATTAAGACGGTTTTAAAATTAGAGTGTGTCTCCTAGAAAAAGAAGGGACCACAAACACTGTTGACAAATATTACGTTCCGTGGGCTTAATTTTGCGCTAGTCAAATATTGTAGTGTTGATTTTTACACAACTTTGCCAGACGAAATTGACTACATGTGTTAGTAGAAGCAGAAATTACTAGAATTTTGTTTGTGAATTCTTTGTTCAGATATGAGGATTTACTATTTTGTCTAGACATTCAAAGCGATCAACCAATCAGAATTTTTCCCTCTGGATTAGAAAATATAGAAACCCCACCTAATCTAATACAGTATTGCCTTATACGCGACCACCTGCATTGCACGTGTATCTGTTTTCGAGTTTGTTTCTGTATTCACATATCCAAACAAACCACCAAATGTGACTGACCTTCAAAGTTGTATACCTTGTGTGTTATTAAAACGTTAATTCCAGTGCGGCAATAAAAATGTTCAACATCTTCAAAGATGTATTGTGGAAACAACTATTTACGTCATTAGTTCAGATTTGAATCAAATAGCCTAACATTCACTTATTTATAATGTTCTCAAAAAAATCATTTTAAAATTAGTACGTTTAGTTGAAACCAAAACTTTTGAATGAGTGCTTCTGTATATTTATAATTGAGAAAACGTCTTAAAGAGAGAATATTATAGCACTCGAGCGTGGGAGTTGCATATTAAAAAGACGTTGTGTTTAGAAAACGGTGTTAAATCATCCAATAGATCGCATTCATTTAGGTTAAACAGCTAGTAAATTTGTTCTAGTTCTAGCTTCAAATAAAATGTGACTAGAAATATATCATCAATTCCACGTGATAGTTGGACAAAATAACCCCTTAGCAATAGACAATACTTGACTATCTCTTTGTTCGTCAAATTTAAACTTCTATAGTCTCTGGACAAAATAACACGGGAAACAGTTGGACCTCTCCTGACTATTAATTAGTCAAAAAAAGTGATTTAAAATTTTCAACAAGTGTAATCTGAAAGATTGCAGTGAACCTATCCGTCCACATCTTAACCCTTAACCCAACTTAATCTATGTGTCGGTCGCATGAAAGAAAACACTTACTAACTGTTTACTTTGATATATCGACAAGTGTTTGCTATTTTCATTTGTCGCATATATCAATTAAACTGGTAAAAAAGTGTGTGCTTAATGAAGAAGCATCTCAGACTTTTAGTACCATCCTAGAAATCGGATACCTAAGCTGAATGCAAGTTTTTAATATTTGAAACTGAAAATCTATTTTAAATGTTGAATTTCCTCACTTATTGGATAAGCAAGACTATGACATGTTTATTTTGTGGAGGGGCGCCGGTGCCTACTTCAATTTTTGCAGTTCTTCCGTGCTATTACTTATGATATACCATACTGTAATCAATTGAGAAATTTGTAAAGAAAGAAATAGTCGATTTTCACCTTTCCTCTGTGGCAAAGTCTTCTTAGATTAAGTTGTTTTTTTGATTCTAATTGTTTTATTAGGTGGTCTATACATAGTCGACACTTTAGTACAATAGTGAAATCTATCATATGATATTCATTTTCTAGAATTTGTTTACTATAATACACTAAAGTTGTTTTGTGGCCAAACTGGATTTGTTAATTGTTTTGGGAGATATCCTGGGCTATTGAACTAAAATTAACGTAATGGGAGAAACCTAACTGAAAATATTGTAGATGTATCAAAAAAAAAAACAAAAGAAATGTTGTAAGAGAAACTGTAGTATATTTTAAATATTATAAATTTGTAACTTTACATTTTAAATAAAACCTATAAAAACATCACGGCACCTCTTACTAATCTGACATTTTCAATGCTTCACAGTTATTTATTATCAAGAAAGAAACACTTCTCACCTTTTTTTTTAAATTGTTCATTACATTGCTACTGATTACAATCATAACTCATCGGTCTTCTATAGTGGCGCGTTGCCAAGTAGAAGAAGCAAATTAATCTGCGGTATTAATAAAAATATACGATGAGTATCTTATTTTGCTCTGTCCGATTTGTGACTAAATTATAGTGAATTTATCTATGACCACTATTTTGCTTCACCATTTTCCATCTTAATACTAAAGCCGTTGGAATAACAATATGAGAAAAACCTGCAATTGGTGGCATTACCAACGACGTACGGACAATTTTTTTTTTCTTAACGGTTTACTCGATTAATAAGGCCGAATCATTTTCGCCTGTGACGACGCAAAATAGTCGAACGCAAAAGTAATTACAAATGGCAACTGCATGAACGGTCAAAAATAGTGCGTGGATAAATACTATACTATAATCACCTAAAGTCTATTCATATATATACTATATATTTGGTTTCTATA